>JABYQO010000020.1:0-530784 GCA_022606155.1 Trametes elegans | reverse complement strand
AAAAGGCAGGATCAACTCACGAAGCTGAACTCGCGAGTCTACCACGCACAGTTAGAAGTCGCAAGGAAGTTTGAGAGGGACCATGCACACACCATCCGCGACTACGACTTTGAACCAGGAGCACTGGTACTCATGCGGCACACTCAGATCGAGAAGTCGCTGAATCGCAAGATGCAACCTCGCTATACTGGTCCGCTAGTCGTGTCTCGCGCAACCGCGGGGGTGCCTATGTCCTCTGCGAGCTAGACGGCTCGGTGCTACACCGCGCGATCGCGGCCTTCCGCCTCATCCCCTACCTCGCGCGCAAGTCAATCCCACTGCCCGCGAACTTTGCGGACATCTCGAGCAAGCGGCTCGCAGAACTCACCGAGTCCTTCGACGATGGCACAGACGACCCCGAGCCAGAAGTGGTACAGGATACGCGCCAGGACGAGGGTGATAGCAACTCGGACAGTAGCGAGTCCGCGGAAGAGTAGCAGACACTCAGTGCGCAAGCGCGGACCGCGCCCCTCGCATACCCCATATACCCTACCGTTCCACTCCCCTCCCTTTACATTACCGCAGATTATACACACTTAAACCTTCATTGATCGCTGCTTTCGCCGGTCGCTATTCCATTATAATCCCACCTTCGTTTAATCGCACTGCGATCCGCTCAATCCACTCTCTAAGACTCAGGACAAGGACGTGTATTTCTCGCCTTATGATACAAGTACAGAAAATAGCCCGCGATGTGCTAATTCTTACAGACTTGCGAGGCGTGCGCGACGTGAGGGGACCAAGAAGACATAACACGCTACAAAACCGAGAAGACTGTCCGCGACTTACCGGCCTGCGACTTTCACAAGCTCGCTACGAGCCTCGCAACCCCTGGGCGACGTCCGCGCCCTGCCAGTCGGTCTCGAGGAGGGCCTGCATGCGCCGCGAGGTGACCTCGAAGAGCTCGCGGTACGCGAAGGCGCGGGCAGTGCACCAGTCGCGCTCAAACTTCATTGCGTGGTAGGCGACGACGGCCTGGCGCGAGCTGAGAGGCTCCGAGACCTGCTCGACTGGGAGGTCGAAGCGCAGGTGCTTCTCCAGCTCCTCGCGGAAAGTCTGGACCTCCGCATCGAGGAGACGCTGCCGCTGCTCGACCGAGAGCGAGACGACGAGGCCAGTGTGCGCCTCGCGGAGGTTGGCGTCCAGAGCCGAGGGCGCAGCCGCGCTGAGGCGCTCCAAGTTCTCGCTGAGGTCCGCGGGGTCAATGCCGCTGAAGGAAGACGAGGACGCGGCGGGTTGGCGGAGACTCGAACGCCGTGGATTGCGCGAGGAGGTTCCAGTCGCGCTGACCGGCGAGTCAACGGGAGCGTTGCACGAGATCGGGTGGTTGCTGGGGCCCTGTGCCCGGGGGAGTGTGATGAGGATGAGGCGGAACCGCCGAAGATATCGGACACACTCACGGACACGTTGTCCTCTTCTCCGGTGGTAGGCGGCGCATCGTGGGGGCCTTCGTCGACCTCCATGGCAGTGGGCGAGTCGCGAGTGGAGGTCCTCGCGGAAGCCATCCGCGAGCGCAGCGGGATCTAGGGAAGCAGGCGAGGACGTCAGCGGCGATCGCGGAATAAGCAGCACGGGCTTACCACGACACCCGCGAACCAGGAGCTGGTGGAGCGCTGGCTACGCAGCGAGCGTGGCGATCTTGCGCCTGAGCCCGCGGTAGAGCGCGGTGGTAAGTTCGCGGCGCGGAGTATGTTCTTCGGCGGCAGCGGCGGCCGGGCCTCACCCTCGGACTCTTGCGGGGACTCTTCGGCTGGTGACGGCGACTCGGGACGCGGAAGGGTCGGCGGGCGTTGGTCGGCGGTTTCGCCACTGCGCGCGGTGACCCCGACGTCCGCGAGGACCTCGTTGGGGATGTCAGAGATCTGGATTCCGCGAGCCATGCACACCTCGTACATGGCCCAGCTGTCGACCCGATCGGCTGCGCGAAAAAGGCGTCAGTGGGCGGGGGCGGTCACGAGTAAAATGGCTTACCGCGCGAGAACCGGTGCTTGTTGTACCAGGCCTCGTAGGTACGCTTGGTGGGCGCCTCCGAGTACCAGCAACCCGCGCGAAGGAAGAAGCACGAGTCGCACTTGGCCATGCCCTCATGCAACATGCACCCCTCCTTCCCGTTGCACTTGAGGCACTGCGGAGGATCGTCAGTACAAGTCGCGAGGGGCGAAAGGAGCCAAACTCACCGTGTGGGTGGGCATCCGGGCGCCCGGCGGATATGAGACCGGGAACGTCGCGGTGGACCGCGCCCTCTTCCTCACCGGCGGGACGGCAGGAGGAGAGGGCGCCCTGCTTGAGCTGGCGCCACTGGAGGCCTTGGCCTTGCCTTTCCCCTTGGCGGGGGCCTTCGCGGCGGACGTCTTGCCGGCGGCACGCGAGGACGTGCGGGTCGAGGATGCACTGGCGGTTGCGCCCACCTGAGAACGAGTCGCGCGAGCTGGTTTGGGAGGGCTCGGCGGAACTGGAGCGGTGGCGGAGGCGGCCGCGAGCTCGCGGTGGCGCTGGAAGCCCTCGCGGTACAGCGGGTTGGTCCACGGGGTCCCTTCGTTGACTTCGCCGCCGGCGCCATACTGCTCGCCGAGGTGCGCAGTGGCCGCGACGACTTGGTCGACGAAGGCGTCCGCAACGGCGTCGTCGCCGCCGTTGTTGATGAACAAGACCTGTAGCTGGCTGTCAGCGGGCTCGCAGGCGATGGGATCGCTTGCGACTCACCACTTGCGCGAGGGCGTCTTCAGCAAACACCTCCCAGTCAGAGGGGTCCGCGAGGTGGCCGGGCTCGGTGGCCATGATGTCGAAGAACCGCTTGCGAGCGGCAGCGCGAGCTTGAGCGGCAGCAGCGGACATATTGGCAGAGGGGAGGCGAGCAGCGAGGAGCAGGAGAGGACAGAGTTGGGTGGCAGCGCGAGGGGGCCAAGGAGGCTCGAGAGGGGAGGCCAGAGCCTAAGAGGCAGCCTCTCCGGGTCAGCAGGACGCCACCGCGAAGTCAGAAAGCGCACTACAAGAGCGGTGATCCCGGGCCCCGCGGACCGACGAAAATGGCAACGGGGCGCCTGCGAAGAATGCGCAGAGCAGTGGAGCGCCCACGAAGACCGCTCACAAGGGCACGCAGAGGTCCGCCTGCCAGGCGGGGGCCGTCGCGGCGCGTCCGCGCTGGCTGACAGAGAATTCGCGACAGGGCGTAGGGCAAACCGCGGCGTCTTCGCAACCTATCGCCTTGCGAGAACGTTATCTATGTCGCCCGGCACCCCAGACGGCGCGAGAGGAAATCTACGGTCCCGCGTGCCCATTGGGGGCCCTCTCCGTGTGGCCTGGCTGCCCTGCTTCCTCGCTCCATGACGCGGTCCTGTGACGGCGCGAGGGTTCGCAGCGCTCGCGCGGGGGCTCCAAGGCGCGAACAAGGGCCGCGCTTTGATGTAGCGCGTCCGCAGGGCCTTCCCCCCACCCTCGCGCTTTTGTACCGGTTACTCGTGACCTCGCGGTCTGTTATCGCGTCGATTTCAAGACTTGTCTCGTGACTACGGCTCTAGAGCGCTACGCTACCCGGCCCCCCCCCCTCCCCTAATCACCTCGCGCCCCTACAGTGCTCCCCTGACAGCCCTGCGCGCACCACGCGCCCTCGGTAGTCACTCTGGTGGGAACATCCCGTCCTCAAAAGCGGTGAGCTCCAGCATCCCGTACCAAGCGGTCCCTTCAACGGATGCGATGAGGCTCCCCTCCAACTCGGCGGTCTCAGTGGTTGGGGCGGCAGGGGCAGCCTCTAGCGTGCCCAGGTCGCGGCGAGCCTCGCGGATCAAGGCATCGACGGCGGATGTGGCCTCGTCAGTCCTAGTGCCTTGAAGGACGTACACCGGTCCCACGCGAGTCAGGGTATAGCGGATGGCTTGTGCGCGAGCGCGGAGCAGTTCAAGACGCGACAGGGCAGCGCGCAGCGTGCGCAGGTCGGCTTCGCAGTGGACAGCGAAGAGGCAGCGGCGGAAGTACGGCCGCAGACCATTGTCGACGGTCTGTGCCGTGAGGACGTTCTCTATGTGGCGCACCAGGGCAGCGACACCGCGGTCGCCGCGCGCGATAATGGAGCAGGCTTCCTACGAGTGCAAGGTCAACACCATAGATGCGCAGATGAGGACCACAGGCACTCACCAGGCTGAAGATCACCTCCCTTACAGCCGGGTACCAGTCCGGACGATCATAGGTCTGTGCTTGGCGCATCTCCTCCAGGTTCGTGACGCGCTCCTCCAGTTGGTGCATCGTGAGGTGGTGCGCCTCCCTGCGGAGGTCGTTGAGCTCCTCTTCAACGTCGGAGAGGTTGTGCAGGTCAATTGCAGGCATCTTGAAGTCGCGGTGCAACTCCCCCTTTTACAGAGCGGCACTTATACCCCCGCGATTATCGGCAGCATCAGTGATGCCGACTGAGGACAGTCGGGATTTTAGTGGGGGGGAGATGACGCGCCCAGGGCCTCGCTAGGCCCCGATTTGCCGCTTTAGCGGACTCGCGGTATCCTCGTGGCGGACGCTACTCGAACTTTCTCGGCCGCACTGCTCCTTTCGCAAACTCGCGCGCCGCCCACGGATGCACATAGGCCACGGACGGACTTGGGCAGGACGGAGGACATATCTCCGGCCATTGCGGGCCTGATTCCGGGCGCTCGCAGATTTGAGGCGCGGTCCCGTGATAGTGGGACATCGTGACGCGGGCCCAGACTCTTCGCGGGCGAGACCCCGTGGCCGCGGACTTTCTGTGTTATTTATTGATGGACTTAGTTATGGACTCGGCCTGTAAAATACACGGCAAAGTGCCGGGCAATTCAGATTCCCCCCCTTCCCCCTTCTCGGGATCTCAACACTGAGCTTACACTGCACCCGCGAACTCCTTGCGATTTTACTGCGAACGGCGACTGCAACTGCGACTTGCGATTTGCGACTCCGCAAGACTGCAAAATCCAACTCGCGAAACCCGCGACTCTTGCGTTCTCCCTCGGCCTTTGCCACGTCACCCCACCCCCCGGCACATTGCCTCTAGCCAGGGCACCCCGACTCTAACCTCCTCCTGTTCCACTCCTTTTTGCGGTACACCCGTGCACCCCTCACGGAATCTCGCGACGGCCTCGCCCTACAAAGGCGCTCGGCCCTCTACGTCGGTGATTGGGTGTTGTTTAGGAGCATCAACGCGAGCCGGCCCACGAACTCAGTGAAAGCGACAACGAAGAAGAACCGGCACGACAGCCCGAGAGCGCAGAAGAACCGGCACAACAGCCTGAAAGCGAAGAACCGGCACAACAGCCTGAAAGCGAAGAACCGGCAAGACAGCCCGAAAGTGAAGAACCGGCAAGACAGCCTGAAAGCGAAGAAGAACCAGCACGACAGCCTGACAGAGAGGAAGCACCTCAGGAACCCGAAGAACCAGAAGAACCATCAAGACCCCCATCACCAGAACCGGCCATGGCTGAACGCAACCAACCCGAAGAGGAATTGAAGCTGAAGATGCCACCAGAATTCTCTGGCAAGAGAGGGGAAGCCATTGAATGGCTGCAGAAATGCACCCTCTATCTCACGATGAACGAAACGAAATATAACACCGACAAGAAGAAGATCATCTTTTGCCTTATGTTGATGAACAAAGGAAATGCCGGGAAATGGTCCCGCATGTTCATTGAAGATTGCGAAAAGCAAGCCCTCGATCAAGCACGAGAAGTGTCCTATGGCACATGGGCAGAATTCAAAGCAGCAATCCGAGACTCATTCGACGACGTCGACGACAAAGCCAGTGCCCGCATACTGCTCAGGACCCTCAATCAAGGAAAGAAGCCTGTGGACGAATACATCACAGAATTCAAATCCATTATTGCTCGATGCGGGATTGCCGAGTTCAACATCATAGCCGACTTCTTTTATGGAGGACTCAACCGACCCCTCCGGGAGAAGATGTTCAACCTCTTAACTATGCCAACCAGACCTACGGAACTCTACCAAACTGCAGCCCGACTAGAACAACAGTGGCGCATCGGGAGAACGTACGATGGAAGGAACACACAGTCCAAACCAGCCTACAAGCCGTACTGATCATCCCAGAAGGAAAGAGACCCTGACGCCATGGACATTGATGCTATGACGGCCAAAGAACGAACCCGTCACTATTGAGAAGGAAGATGCTTCACATGCCATCAAGTGGGACACCTATCAAGGCAGTGCCCAAACAAGAAGAACAATAATAGGGAAAGAAACACTTGCACACGAATTACCAAAGTTGAAGAAGAAACTCAACCCGAGAACAACGAAGAACCACAACAGACTTCCTCTTCCTCGAAGCAACTCATGGCAGCAAGAATCTGCCTTGCACTCAAAGGCATGGAAGACAACAACAATGCAAAGAACATCATCTCAGCCTTCTCTGGAGAGGGTTTTTGAGAAACCGGCGTGCCTCGACGTCGCGACCGCGTAATAAGATCTACCATGTAATAACAGCCCAGACATCCCAACGATCTATGAGGATACCGATAACTATTCATGGAGATCGAACTGTCGAAATGAAAGCGCTTATAGACACTGGAGCTGGAGAACAATTCGTTGACTATTAATTTGCAAGAACACAACAGCTACCATTAACCAGGCTCACAACACCGATCCGAGTATACAATGCTGATGGAACACGGAACGAAGCAGGCGACATCACCAAATGCGTCGTCACCGAAATTGAAGCCGGACAACACAGACATATTGTCCGACTCCTAGTAACGTCACTAGGAAAAGAACCAATCATCCTGGGCCTACCATGGTTACAATGAGTCAACGCCCATATCGACTTCACCAAAGGAACCCTCGACATCGACCCCACAAAAGTCAACAGAACTATTACGGAATACCTTCGAGCAGCATGGTTCCCGGACAAATGTCCGTTCACCGGAAGGGACCTACCGTCTATAAACAACAAGAAGGAAACACCAGAGAAAGGAGAAACGACCCCTGAAGACACCACTCCCGCAGGATCAGGCATATATGAAGACACAAACCCGCTGGACCCTGAATCAACACCAGAACCAGCTGAAGAAGAAGACTTGTTGCTGGCATATTTGCGCAATGAACAAGAAGCACTCCTGAAGCCGCATTCAATTGAACACCACGGAGATATGCTCAAACCAGGCACACCAATAACTAGAGAGGACAACAATGAAACGCACCCGCATACTAGACCGGGGCCAACAATTGGACGCATTCACCGGGCACCAAATGGAACTATGTTTGCCCCCACAGCAAACATATAAAATCAACCCGGCCATGGCACTAGCACAGGAATATCATAAGCAAGAGAAAACCCTCACATTTGAAGAAATGTTACCCCAAGAATACCGGGACTACGCAAGTGTATTCGAGAAGAAAGCTTCAGAACGATTCCCCCCGTCTAGGCCATGGGATTTAGCCATCGATTTAAAAGACGATTTCACCCCACGAGACTTCAAGCTATATCTGCTCACACCAAAAGAACTTGAAGCCGAAAAGGAATTCATTCAAGAAAACCTTCGAAAGGGATACATTCGGGAATCAAAGTCACCAATGGCCTCGCCCTTTTTCTTTGTAGGGAAAAAAGACGGTTCCCTTCGACCCTGCCAAGACTATCACTATTTGAACGAAGGAACAATCACGAACAAATATCCACTGCCCTTAATTTCAGAACTAGTGGACAAGCTACGAGGGGCCAAGATCTTCTCTAAATTGGACCTGCGATCTGGATACAACAACGTACGAATCAAGGATGGAGACCAATGGAAGGCAGCTTTCAAAACGCACCAAGGACTATTCGAACCAATGGTCATGTTTTTCGGACTAAAGAACTCCCCAGCGGCTTTCCAAGCAATGATGAACGCCATCTTCCACGATATGATTGACGAAGGATGGCTCATCATCTACATGGACGACATCCTCATATTCTCAGACAACACCAACAAACACCGAGAAAGAACACGGAAAGTATTAGAACGACTAAAGGAACACGACCTATACCTTAAACTGGAAAAGTGCATTTTTGACGCACCAGAAGTGGAATACCTCGGAATGATCATTCGGGAAAACCAAGTAGCAATGGACCCCATCAAGGTCAAAGGAATACTCGACTGGCCAGAACCAACCTGCGTAAAGGACGTCCAATCCTTCCTAGGCTTTGGCAATTTCTACCGGCGATTCATCGATCACTTTTCGGACCTTGCCAAACTCTTGAACAATTTAACCAAGAAAGACGCTCCCTGGAACTGGACAGCAGAATGTCAAAAGGCCTTCGACACCTTGAAGACACGATTCGCAACAGCACCTGTACTTCAAATGCCTGACATCACCAAACCATTCATCATTGAATCAGACGCATCCCAATGGGCAACTGGTGCTGTACTACGACAACGAGACGCCAATGGTGATCCACACCCCTGCGCATATCTATCCGAAGGACTATTAGCAGCCAAACGGAACTACAAAATCTATGATAGGGAACTTCTTGGGATTGTCCGAGCCCTCAAAGCCTGGAGACACTACCTGGAGGGATCAGAACACCCTGTCGCCATCCTATCCGACCACAAGAACCTCACGTATTGGAGAAGTCCACAACAATTAAACCGACGACAAGCCCGATGGGCACTCTTCTTATCCCAATTTGATATCCAACTGGAACACACTCCTGGCACAGCAATGATCCAATCTGACGCACTGTCAAGGCGGCCCGACTACCGCATAGAAGGACAAGACAACAATCAGCAGCGAACCCTATTACCTGACAACCTATTTGTGCAACTGGTCGATACACGACTCGCTCCTCAATTCAAACGACTAGCTCAACAAGACAAGCTTTTCTGTGATGCGCTAGCTGCAATTCGTTCACAGGGACTTCTGCCAATCAAAAGCTCCCTCACCGACTGGACTGAACAAGATGGTTTAATATTCTACCGAAACCGATGCTACGTGCCTGCAGACCAAGAATTACGATGTGATTTAATCTGACAATACCACGACACACCAGCAGCAGGCCACCCCGGAAAATTCAAAACACTAGAACTGCTACGACGAGACTACTGGTGGCCAGGGATGTATGTCATGGTCTCCCGCTATGTCGAAGGATGTGCACTCTGTCAACAAAACAAACCAAACACACATCCGACAACACCACCACCACAACCAATCGCAGCCACCAATGTGACACGACCATTTCAACATGTATCCATCGACCATATCACCGATCTGCCCATGTCCCATGGGTATGATAGTATTCAGGTCGTGGTCGACCAAGGCCTTACAAAGGGGGTAATCCTTGCACCCTGCAAGAAAACAATTGACGCAATGGGGACTGCAACATTGTTTCACCGACATGTATACCGGTGATTTGGCCTGCCAGACAAGATCATATCCGACCGAGGACCACAATTCGTCTCGAACGTCACTAAGGAACTGGGAAGACTCCTTGGAATCACACTCTCCCCCTCAACTGCCTATCATCCAGAGACTGACGGGCAAACTGAACGAATGAATCAAGAGCTTGAAGTCTACCTTTGAATATTCTGCGCCGGATGACCAGACGAATGGGCTGAACACCTGATCAATGCCGAAGTAGCACACAACCAATGAACACACTCGGCACGAAGCACATCACCATTCTACCTCATGATGGGGTACGAACCCCGGTTAATCCCGATTGCTTACCCCAAAACACATGTACCATCTGTGCAAGAACGCCTTACGGAACTCCAGAAGGCACGAGATGAAGCCCTGGCAGCACACGAACTCGCACAACACGTCATGAAAGATCGCTACAAGGGAAAGTTTGTCCAATTCAAGAAAGGACAGAAGGTCTGGCTTGAATCCAAGAACCTGAAACTGGCCTACGCCTCCCGGAAACTTGCACCAAAACAAGAAGGACCCTTTGTCATCACTAAAGTCCTTGGACCCGTGACATACCGCCTGGACCTGCCGCGATCATGGAAGATTCACCCTGTGTTTCACGCATGCCTTCTGTCACCATACAAGGAAACCGAAGTACACGGACCAAACTACACGAGGCCACCCCCTGACGTCATCGAGGGAGAAGAAGAGTACGAAGTAGAAGCCATTGTTGGTCATCGCAAGCAACGAGGCAGCATGCAATTTCAAATCAAGTGGAAGGGTTACTCATCCGCCGAAAACACATGGGAACCAGAACACGCACTTATTCCGGGATCGGCAAACCTGCTGCAACGGTATAAAAAGGCCAAGAAGCTGCTATAATCCCGGCATGCTGTCATTCGCAATCGTCTTTGCCCTCTACTGCCTCCTGTCTCTCGCACTCACTCTCGCCGTCATCGCATACATCCTCCGCGACTTTTCATATCGACTCCTTGAACACACTCTTCACACTCGCGACTACCCCGACAAGTCGACCACTACATGGTAGGCTTGTACATGCTCGCCATCATCTTAGGCCTCCTCCTCTCTGTCCACTTCCTTCTCCTCACCGCCATCACCCTTTTTGCCCTATCCTTTCTAACTTTTAACCAACTACTCGTTGACTACCGTGACCCCCTCCATCCCAAGAAGGACACCATCTAACAATGCCTGCCAACTCGTGGCCAGCCCGTTTGCAGTATCCACACCCCAACCTCGTCGACCCTGCCGACAGGGAGAACATCCCACCAGGCCGCGCACCGACACCCGCCTGCAGACAGCCCGCACCACTATCGCCTACCTCCGACCTTGAGTCTGTCAGCTCTGACGACTCTATTCTCAATGACACTTCCTCCATTCCTCTGGTAAATCAGCTCACTGCGGCCGTCCTAACGGACCCAATCCCCGTCCTGCAAGCGGCGCAGCAGCAGCACCCGTACCCCGCGTACCTCCTAGCCGAGTATCGCAACGCATGCAACGACCAACGAGACCTTGTCAATCTGGCGGCGAATGCGGAAGACTTACACAACGAGGTGTCGTCCATCGGAGATGAGCTCGAGGAGGACTTCAACGTCCTGCATAACAAGGCCAAAGCAACCCAGGCACAGGCACAAATCCTCTACAACCAGTCGCTCCAGCTCTTTGAACGGGCCACCCACCTTCATGACACTGCTGTTCACATTCACCGCATCTCTAGAGAGGCCACTGTAGTAGAGAACATCATGCAACGCTCCCAAAGCACTCTCGTCCGAGTCAATCAGCGAACTCTACAGCGCCAACGCAACCTTGTTCGCACCTTCGAATGACCCGCCTTCCTCAAGCGCATGCACCCCTACTTCTGGGCGACGGTTGACGACTCAGCACCCCCTCGAGGACAGCGACCGGCAGCACATCATACCGTTCCAGGCGCAGCCCGCGACTCTGGCAGCTACCTTCCGTTCGGCCACTACCACCTCACTGCGGGCACCCAGCGGCAAAGAGCAGCCAACCAAGCGCCGCCCACTCAAGGGCCACCCCCTGCTTACCACGAGGCCATCGTACCACCGCCACCTTCACCGCCGCGTCTCCCCAGCCCTATCGAACAGGCTGAAGAACCGGTGCGCGTTCCGTACCGCGAGACCGCCACGCCCGACATCCTTCTCGATGGAAGGAACTCTGGAGGACTTTGATAGGTCAACGACAGGACGTCGTTAGCCATACGAAGGGGGTAATGTTACGACGATCCTAACGGTAGAGCGGTATCTTTTCTCTTTTTCCTTTTCTGTCACTCTTCCTCGACCCGTCGTTCACCCAGTAGCATGACGTCATCCCGCTACTGGCTCCCACGGATGTTATACTTTACTCTCACGCTGTCAGCACTGCCACGTCAACACCGCCAGTGCTTCGTCAGCACTGCCACTGTGCTTCGTCAGCACTGCCACTGTGCTTTGTCAGCACTGCCACAGTGCTTCGTCAGCACCGCCACCGTTACGTCACCTTCATTATCTGTACTACAGCTCTTACTTTACGTAGTAATACTGGACTCTCACGTGACTGGTTTCCTCCATGTATATAAACGCGAGGTATCTCTGCAAGATACCTCAGCTCGACCTGGTTATCTATTGCCTACATCGCTCGAACCCTTGATTGCCCTCGCCTAAAGCCTTGACTCCTAGCGACCTTGTCATGGACTGTGACCGTCGTAGGCATCATCGTAACAGGGGCACTGTCATGATCCGTGCCAGAATTCCGGAGCGACCTCGAAGGAGTTCCGTTAGGACTTCCGGACTTTCCACATTTAGTACGCTCTCAATTCTTCCTTGCGCTGGCGTCATGCAGTTCCTAGTAGAACTTCCATTTTCTTGGCTTGCGTCAAGGGACCTCGGACTCACCAGAGTTCCGATGTCCGTGATGCAAGCCCCCTTCCTTATATGTTAGGCTCGCTTAGTATATAAGGCGCGCTGGTAGTAGCCTTTGCCTCAGTTCGGATACTTGTTCTTACTCCCTGTTCGTTGCTTCCCATTACTCTACGCTCTCCGGTACTCTACTCGCAATACACCTTCATTCCTCGGACTCCCGTCTCGGACATCCGTCGGACACCTTCGGTCTTCCGTCTTGCGTCGGTGAACTCTAGTAAGTAGGGGACACCCAACGAGATCGCTCAGGGCGTTACCAATAGTTTCGCTAAGTCCCCACCATCCCCGTGTTGTGGCCGGAACTCCGCCAGTCATCCCTCGGAACCCCGCCCTTGTCCATCGGTCTGCCCACGGCACATGTCCTAACAGGCACCATCTTCCACCACCAGCATCCTCTTACCCGTCTGATCCTGCATCTGTGTATAGAATGCAAGGAGAGGGCCTTTGAGGACCTGTGCCACGTACCTCTCTGCATCAAGACCACCACGACCCCGTGAGGTGCGAGACTCTGACGAGTTCTGCTCAGATCAGGGCAGGTCTAGACGCACAAGAGGCCCCTTCCTTCCATGCGCAATGCAGCCCCAGACCATTACAGTCTCTTTGCTGGCTGTCTGAAAGCTAGGTGCAATGCACTCTGGCAAATTACTCTCGCCTGGGTGACGGGTAACATACCGGTGAGTGACGACCTGCCCTAAGCACAGCGCAGTCTCATCTGTCCAGATGACTTGCGCCCAGTCCCTTTTCAGGTTCTGGCGTGCCCATCTGACACGTTTACGCCTGGTTGCGATGGAAAGGTAGAGCTTGCGACGGGCAACATACTGGCGATATCCTGCCTTCCTTGCAACCCGACGGACCTGCAACTCTGTATACCCTCCTGCCTCCATCTTAACCTTCTTGTAGGACCAGAAGCGGTGCTGTCTGATAGTACGGATGATGATCCGTTTATTGTGGAGGGTAAGAGCCTGAGGGCATCCAGAGCGGTGAAGAGAGTGAAAGGTTTTGTGGGCCTTGTAGCGCTGGAACGTCTTGCAGCAAGTCAATCGAGCCACTCCAAGTCGGGCAGCTATCTGACCATAGGTCAGGCCTTCCTTACGGAGAGCGACAATCTGACTCCACTTAGTGGGAGAGAGTTCGGTGGTGCCAGCAGGAGCCATGGTTGTGGTTGTGGTTAAAGAAATAAATTACTCGAAACATGTGCTACGCTTTCCGGCGCTTATCGTGACATGTGACGTCACGCGTTTCCATACTTTTGGCGCCCACGAGTAGTGCAAAGACTGGGCCTCACTGGTTACAACAGGGTGAATCTTAGAGATGTTGCCAAGAGCCTTCTTAAGCAGAGGAATGCTGTCCAAAAAGCGGTTGATGCCATACTCAATGGCCTGCTTGATGTCAATCTGTTTGAGCGTCAGATCAACGTGTATGTTCATGAGCTCTTCGATGCAGTCTGACTTGGTCTGTTGGGCATCACACA
The DNA here is from genome assembly GCA_022606155.1 of Trametes elegans. Taxonomy (NCBI): domain Eukaryota; kingdom Fungi; phylum Basidiomycota; class Agaricomycetes; order Polyporales; family Polyporaceae; genus Trametes; species Trametes elegans. The sequence goes on along the minus strand of JABYQO010000020.1, from coordinate 516,996 downwards.
ATGTGTCAGAAGGCATGCACATAAGTGTTCGTTACAAAGAAGCACAGTCAACCGGATGGACTGTGTCAACGTTTGATTGCTTACCCCAGTGCTTCAAGCTCGGCACTAGGCTTTTGTAACTCTGACGTTGGTGCTACTCCACTAGGCGTTAGGAGGATATCCGGGGGTGCATCCTCAATGACAATAGTAGGCACTTGAGGGGTGACTAGCATCGGCGTCGGCATAGAGAGGGGCACAATCTGCCCCTGCGCTACATGCTGTGTACCTGAAGTGACCTGTTGATGTTCCGGATCGCCTAACAGAGGAATGGTTGAGTTGCTGTCAGTAGGAGATATGTTGCTGGGTTGACTGCTGTGGGACGCGTCATTGCTCCGATGAGGGCAACAGAATTGCTTAGTGAGGCCCCCAAAGGCCATGTCTCCGAGAGTAGAGGAGGGAAGCCACTCTGGTACAGGAGTGCAAAGATGAGAAGGGCGAGTGAGCAGATAACTTGGGGGCACTGATTAATATCTCCGGATGCATCACATATCAACCTGGCCAAGGTCAATCGATGGACTTTAGACACACTAGGCTTTGATGCGCTGGCACTTAAGCAGGGGAAGCACTAATGGTGGTGCTCCGCAGACTGCATTGTGTCCAGCGTTGCCACTGACCATGGGAACAGTCCCTCCAGGCTCTGAGGCAGACAGGTGTGCGTCCAGGCAACGAGCACATTGCATATGGCCAGGACGAGTCAGATGACGAACACATGGAACGAGACCTCATCGCCTTGCTGTCCAATTTGTGCACCAGTACTGCGGAGACCTGGCACGACCACTCAGCCATGCCGCCTTCGTGCGTTCCTACATTTAGGAGATTGGTGCCAAACCAGTGTACACGAACAGCGTGCACTTACCTCTTGATTCAAATTACCAAAGTCCGACCGTATTGCTGCGCGCAGAGGTCTGTGCTGACCACTTCTTACGACAAATCGCGCGCATGCTGCTGAGGACTTGGACGAGGTCAAGACTCGCGAGTTGAGGCTCTCGTCCTGGAACTCCTGGCATGCTGGAGGCACGTGATTTTTGACGCGTCGCGTCAGTCGCGTGGTGGGTCAAAAACGAGCGCCCGCGTGTTGAGCCACTGCCGCAGCCTGGAGCCGACCATGTAGCGCAATTGTCTCTAGTTTCCACCTTGACTTCCTCCGTCTTGCATTCCATCCGGTGAACTCACACTGTCTAACTTGAACACATTTTATGGCGAGGCAAAAGTACTACGCCGTCCATAACGGGAGGCAGGGCACCCAGATCTATACCACATGGGCGGACGTGAGGCCACAGTGACAACTTCCCAGCTTTGCAGTTCTGACCACGTCTCTTTCTCCTCTAGGCCAAAAAGAATGTATGGGGATGAGTTGATGCATCCGAGCTGTGGCCCTCTAACGAGCTTACCATCATGGTTAGTCGTCGAGGTACTCTGGTGCCATTCACAAGAGTTTTCACAGTCTACCAGAGGCACGAGCTTGGCTTCTCGGTGTGGCTGATGCCGCTGCATCCGACGCCCCTCCTTCGTACTCATGTGAGCTTCTCTAAAAGTGGCTTCACTGCTAGTCTATTGACTTCTGAATCTCTTATCCCCCACGAAGACCCAGGAGCGGCGCCTAGTCAACGAGCCATGAATCAACAGGAGCCTCCCACCCAATTTGGTTTAAGTCAAATTACCTATTATACTGTTGAGGAGGAAGACGTGAATGGGTGGACAGATGTAGAGGATGGCGAGGGTATGGAACTGGACAACTGGGAGGGAACAGCTGCCCGGCCTCCCCCAGCCTCCCCACGGCACAGTCAATCCATGCAAGTTGAGACATTGTCAGCTCCAGCTCCAGATTCCGCTCCCGCTCCCGCTCCCGCTCCCGCACCCGCCCCCGCTCTAGAGCCAGAGATCCAACTCTCTCCTGATCAGCAGCGCGTCCTTGACAAAGTGAAGGCGGGGGAAAGCGTATTCTTCACCGGGTCCGCAGGTGTGTGTGCAGATGTCATCGTCGATACGTCCCTCACGGATCAAGAGAAGGGACGGGCAAGTCGGTACTACTTCGCGAGATCATTAAGCTCCGTGGTGGACGCCCGAGCATCTACCTTGGCGTGACTGCTTCGACAGGCATCGCCTCAGTCAACATCGGCGGGTGCACACTGCACTCTTGGGCCGGCATTGGTCTCGGGAAAGAAGACCAGGATGCATTGGTCGGTAAGATCCTCGGCTTCTCCATAAGGGCGTACAAGGAGGATAAGAAACGACGGGACATGCTTGCGGCCAAGCAGCGGCGCGGCGAACCGCTTACTGATGAGGAGTCGGAGTTCCTCCACAAACCGCCCGAGGAACGGAAGAACAAGGTGCTCGACCGCTGGCGACAATGCAAGACCCTGATCATCGATGAGAGTGCGTCCTGTTTTGAGCTTCCACCCCATGAATGATGTTCTGATTGAGTATCCGAAGTCTCTATGATTGACGGGAAGCTATTCGACAAGTTGGTGGGCCACTAGAGGCAACTCGATGCCCTAACACACCGACTAACCTAGGCTTAGGAGTATATCGCGCGGCAATTGAGAAAGAGCAACGCCCCTTTCGGCAGCATACAGGTTGATTTCATATTGCCATCGCCGAGGACTCTTGATTTACATCGTCTGTCAGCTCGTCCTATCCGGCGATTTCTGCCAACTTCCGCCCGTTCCCGACAAGAGTAGTACGGGGGCACAGGTTGCTCCCACATTTGCTTTCGACGCCAAATCGTGGCCACTCTGTGTCGGCAAACCCATCATCCTGACGCGTGTGTTCCGACAGAAAGACCAAGGTACGTGCAACCTACCTGCGGGATACCTGCGGCATTAGTTGACGATGTATCTGCCAGCCTTCGTCGATATGCTGAACTCGATGCGCTTCGGACGGCTCGACCCGGAGGCCGTTGTCGCGTTCAGGAAGCTCTCGCGCGAGGTCAAGTATGTCGACGGTATCGAACCAACAGAGCTGTGTGTATAGATTGTCATGGTTTGGCTGCGTGCAGGTCTGACCGATGTTTTGATACAGTTACCCTACTCGCGCAGAGGTGGACAGCGCGAACAGTTACCGCCTAGCGCGACTGCCTGATCAAGACAAAGTGTACCGTTCATCTGATCTTCCAGGCCGGGACGATAACGGCAGAGAGTTCTCTCCCGAGCGCGTCGAACGAGCTCTCAAGGATGTTGTCGCGCCGAAGAAGCTCCCGCTGAAGGTCGGCGCCCAAGTGATGTTGGTCAAGGTGAGTAGTTTTCTCCCATACAAGCTAGGCGGATCATGGTGTTTAATCCCTGCGCTGTACAGAACATCATCCAAGGTCTGCTCGTGAACGGTTCGGTAGGGCGCGTGGTCGGCTTCTACCGCCCACGAGGAGCGCTGGCGATGGGCATCGAGATCGCGATGCCCGACAGGCGCGAACGCAGCGGACCGGACGTGCCCGATATTCCAGGAGGACCGGAGGTGCAGGCGCCGCCGCCACCCACGAGCCAGGAGGACCAAGCAGCGGAAGAGCAGCGACGCCAGAGGATTGAGCAGCTCCTGCGCATCAATAGTGTCTGGCCGGCGGTCGAGTTCCAGGCCGGCCCGACGATGCTGTGCGTCCCGCTTCCGTTCGAGGTTGTCAGCGCGGAGGGCACGACCGAGGCGACTCGCCTGCAGGTGGGTTGGCAAGCATTCATCGTAGCGGAGTTGCGGGCGGCAGAGCTGACTGACCGGATTGACGACATCAGGTCCCTCTGATATTGGCGTGGGCGCTGAGCATCCACAAGTCACAGGGACAGACGTTAGAGCGCGTCCGGGTCGACTTGAACCGGATATTTGAGACGGGTCAAGGTGTTCTTCAACTAGTACCCAGTGTTTCCCAGAGGTCTAATTCATCAACATCACTCTGTAGCTTACGTTGCGCTGTCTCGAGCGACTCGCATGGAGACACTGCAGGTCGTCAACTTCGACCCAACCAAGTGAGTCCTCTGTGATATTCCCCGATGGCTCATATCGACCAATGGCATGCCAAAGGGTTCGCGCCAACAAGCGTGTGGTGAAGTGGATGGAGATGCACACCGGCAAATACGAAGGACCGGACTACATCAAGGATAACGAAGTCTCAGTTGACGATGATATTGAATTCTGGGGGGACATGCTCTGAACACCTCCCCTTTGCAATATCTCCACGGCATTTTTCAACGATTTGACGATTTAGCATCACGGGATAGCTTCAATGTATGCGCAGCATGTTTTCCTCAATCACTGTCCTTGTATCTTTATAGCATAGGATCTGTTACCGCCTTTGCCTTGACGGAGATGCGTTTCCTGTGTGAGCATGCTGACCGCATCGGGACGCCCATGTGTGAGCGCGGAGATGAGGGATAAGGACACAGGTGCGTTGCCCCAGTTCTGTGATATAGATCTCCGCGTGCTCATGCCATTCTCATGGATGCTTGTTGTCCGCCTCCAGCTTCCATCCTTCCTGTCTCTGTCTCTGACATTAGTATCGGGCAAACTGGGAAGCTGGGTGGTTGCATGTGGTGAATGAATTGCTACTGTGATCGCCCGCTCCCAAGCCAATTCGTTCCAGGCACATGCGCGCCGGCTACGGACCCCATGATTCAGGCTTCCTGTCTTCACGCTATATCTGAATGGGTCAATTTGTTTGAACGAGGCTCTATCGACATTGTGCTGACTCCCCGCGCCATCGTCGGGTCAATTCGCCGGCCAGCGATAGATAAATAAATACGGCGTATAGAATTGTAGGACTCCCAGCGTTCAGTTCGACGCACTCCCCCAGCATGGCCCATACGCCCTTCACGAACGCAACGCTCGATGAGATTCGTGCTGCGCATGCCAGGCAGCTTGCACAGCTCCGCCTGCCCCCCGTCGGCCATCACCCTCCGACGCCGGAACCGCTCCCGACACCATCGAACCCGATGCTGCCGACCCTCCTGAAGTGGATCGAGGAGAACCCTGCCGCAGTGAACGCGGCAAAGGAAACGCGTACGTCTGCCCCTTTTGTGACACATCGTAGACTTTGCATTCACGTGACGTATAGAGTGCAGGAGTAGCTCTCTTACATCGCCCAACTGGGATGCCGTTTTCTTCACTCTCATCGAGAGTGCCGCGCTGGCTCTGCGGTAAGGCTGGGTTGTTTCCTGCACGGCGGCGAGCGCTGACGGTTCACAGTAAGGAGAGTGAGATGGACTCGGCCGTTCAGGCCGCACAAGATGGCCACTTCGATGAAGCTGTTAAACATCTCAACACCGCACAACAAGACATTGACGAAGTCGTGAGCTATCTTTTACACTGATATCAGGCCTTGAAGTCCTGACCTGTTAATACAGGCTCGGGCGCTCGACTGCACATTCGTTCAGCTTTGTGGTACGTACCCCCAACTCGACTAGTCGCTGCCATGGAAGCTCACGTACCGGACAGACTTCGCCGAAAGGGGCCCGGACGGGACCTGGTACCAGAGCGGAGCGTATTGCGGCCTCTTCATCAGCAACCAGACTCATTCGCCGTTCATGGGGATCGCCTTCAAGGTAAAGTTCATGCAATGCGAGACGACCTCCCCGCGATCCGGCTGAGTGGTTTGTACGGCGTCTGACATTGATATCACTTGTGCAGGGGTCGACGTCTCCTCGGGACATTGGCACTGATATCGACTGGCAACCGATTGCTCCTCTTCATCAAGAGCACTTATGGGGCGCTCAAACCCATTCCGGTTTCTACTTGGGCTTATTCGGACGCTTCACGTCGCACACATCATCGCAGGTTCCTTTCGGTACGCAATCTGTCCCGGCGTCCTAATTCACGTGGCACTCATGCCTTTCGTCTGCTTCAGATGTACTCGTCGAGCAGCTCTCTAGCATCTACAAGGATAACGCGAGATTGCACTTCACGGTCAGTCTCCGCATGTCGCTCTTCACTGTGCACGGCTTACAGTGGTGCTGGTGACAGGGGCACTCTCTCGGCGCTGCTTTCTCCACGTTAGCATACGCTGAATTCCTCCGCCGAAGCGAAGTCGAGCAGTCCTTCCACAGTTACAACTTCGGCGAATTCTACAGCTTCGGTTCCCCCCGCACATGTCTCGCCCCGTTTTATGAGGAGATGCGCAGACGCACAACCCAGGGCAGCGGCAGGTACATCTTCCGCATCGTGAATAAGCAGGACCCCATCGCCACTATTCCGCCCCCCTCTGTCAAGGACTTGCCCGATTACCCCTACATCCACGTCGGTCCTGCATGGAAGATATCAGAGGCTGGCCCTGTGCGGATGCGCGACGAGCCGCCACCTGAACCTCCTCTGCCCCTTGACGGGACGCCTTTTCAAGACCATGGTGCGTGCGAGCTTTGCGTTCGCGTCGCGAGTAGACGTGCAGAATCTCATACACTCATGGCAGGTGCTCGGAGCTACTACGCTAGTTGGCTTGCAACCCCTCATTCCTAGATAATCGGGTAATAATGCCCCATGTCCGTGCAATCCATCGAACGACGGGCTGTATACTCGTAGATGGTTCCGTTGCGCACAGTCTGGGAATGTGTCGGAGTCCAAGCGTTGATCGGTGGGGACTGCTGGAGGCTGTACGCATATGGCATCATTGCGTACGATTCTCAGAACGGCTTTCCGTCTTCCGTGCCTCCTCCCCTCCGCCCGCCTGAATATTGAGAAGGCTCGGAGAGACTTCAGTTTTGAGCAGCGAAGAGCGCATGCCCAGCATGCAGGTGCGCATAGACATCTTCTCATGCTCACATCTTCATTGCAATTCGGGTGTTGACCGCGATTTTGGTAGTTTCACGTTGTACTAGGTGTCGTATTGACATCGGCAGTGTACTTACCGGGCTGATCGTGCTGCGCTGTGGGAGAGTTGTTGACTGACAGCACCACCTGCAAACACACACTGTCCATGAATGGATCGAGAGTCGCATCCATATCAACACGGCCGAATGCCTGCACATTCGCGGTCTTCCCATACTCGAGACGAATCCGGGACGTCCTACAAATGGCGGCCGGATGTCATTTGGTACAATTGGCTCATTGTTCATTGCAGAGATCCAAGAGACCGCCGTCCTACTCACCAGCTATAAATGTAGGCGGACGCTTCCACAATCCCCAGCCGCCTCAAGACGACTCGGTTAACTCGCGATTTCCTATAGCATCCCAACTTTCCCATATGTCGACCCTCTCCCAATCCGTCACACAACGCATCCGGCTCGAGCACATCCAGTCGCTCTCTCAGTTGGCAACGCCACCGACTTTACAGGCCCCAATCAAGACAGACCTCCCCTGGCCAGTTGCGACCATACTACGTAACATTATCCTTGATTGGATTTCCTCCAACCCAGAGGCTATCAAGGCTGCGAAAGATAGCCGTGAGTTCACTGACGCGCTACTCGGCCATCTTTCATGGGGAACTCACCGCTAGTTTGTGTAGAATGCATGAGCCCCTCCCCCGACGTGCCCAATTGGGGTGCGGTTCTGTTCACCTTGGTGGAGAGCACTGCTATGTACCTTCGGTGCGCCTGACTTTTGAAGGATCATGTGATTGCTTAGGCTCATATGACCTCGCTTTCTCCTACACAGCAAGGACCAAGATGTGTTCCTTGCGATGAAAGCGGCCCGCAAAGGCGATACAGAGGCTGCCACGCGTCACTTGGACAATGCACAGGAGGATATCGACGCCATCGTGCGTCGCTGCTGTCTGTAGTAAGACGTTACCTGACGCATCGTTGCGCCCATGCAGGCTCAAGCTTTGGACTGTAAATTCGTCCAGCTTTGCGGTACGTCCTTGTCTCGTATTTGTTGTTGCATGACTGTTGACACGCAGCATCCGGCGTAGACTTCGCCCAACAAGCCCTGGACGGACTCTGGTTTCACAGCGGTGCTTATGCCGGTGTCTTCATAAGCAACGACACCCAGAAACCGTTCGCAGGGATCGCCTTCAAGGTGAATCCCCTCTGCCCACAACCGTGTAGCTTGGATGTAGCCGTCTCACGTTACGCATGTTATACAGGGCTCCAGCTCCATCAGGGACTTCTTCACTGACTTCAACTGGCAACCCATCGCACCCAAGAAAGGGCTTATCTGGGATGCGCACACACACCGCGGCTTCTACCAGGGCATGTTCGGTCAGTTCTCAGGCAAGGACGAGAAGCGGATCCCATTCGGTATGCGGCTCGTGTATGCGCACCACATATCATGAACTGCAACTCTTGTCCTTTTCCCCAGATATTATACTGGAACAGCTGGACAGCGTGTACAAGCATCCCACCAAGTTGCACGTCACGGTCAGTCCCGTACCTAACCCGTCTCCGACAACTGCACCCTCGAGGGTGGCGCTGACCAGCAAGGCTTCATGGCCCCCAACTATGGACAGGGTCATTCTCTGGGCGGCGCCTTCGCAACTCTCGCATACGGCGAGTTCCATCAGCAAAGTCGCGGAAAGCATGCAAAGCCATGCAACGCCCGGTGGAGATTGCCTACCATATCTGGCCAGATAGACGCCATATGTCCTTGCATACGTTCGCCTCGCCCGGCCATGAATTGCCTGCCCATCGCCTGACCAGCGCGTGCCTTGGCTAGTGAACACAATGTATGATATGAACATATATATGAATGTATAGTTTTCCCCAAGACCCAGTGCATAAGCTACAAAACAAACACCTTGCGCCTAGGCTCGAGCTGTGTGACTACAAAGGTGCATAACCCTCATCTCCATACTCGTCAACTGCAACATCGTTGTAACCCTCATTGTCATCGTCGTCGAGTAAGCTGCACTGACCAGCTGCGTCGTCATCCTCGTCACCATGCTCTTCATCCAACTCGCCCTCGCGATCTGAATCGTCACTTGAAACATTGTCATGCACATTGCCCGCGCTACCCTCCCGCGCGCACTCTGCCATCTCATGTGCGGCCTTCTCAGCCTCTCCCAGCCGCGCAACAAGGCAGCGAGCATCCTCTTCAGAGGAGATTTGAGTGTCCCCCAACATGGGCTCGTCCCGGCCTGATGCGTTGCCGCCATGTTCGAGGTCGTTCTCGTCCTCGTCCTCGTCCTCCCAGTCGGTTTCTTCATCATCAAACGCCGTGTGGATGATGTTCCAGGTAGTAGAGTGGCCGACAGCTCCACCGAGATAGCGCATGAACATGTCTCGATCGACAAATCTATTGGACTTGGTCAGTGCCTGTGCGAACCCACGAAAATACTCGCAGCATAGCTGCGATACATACATGTTGACATAGTAGTTCTGGTAGTCCAGGGCATGGTTCCTACCGTCTTCATGGACATTTTGGCCTGCGCGCGCGACTGAAGGTGGTAGAAGACAATCAGTGTGGCCAAAATGGAATAGCGGAACGAGATGGGCCCCACGAATGATGACATCAGGGTCGAGGAAGCCAAACGCTTCTCCAGTGTCATGAGGAACAAATCCGAGTTGAGGCAGCCGTTTCGCCTGAAACCCAAGAGGAGCGTCGGGATCAAGACCGAACCATCGAATGAACACGACGTTCAGCCGTTGTGGTCGCGTGTAGTTGAATGCACCGGGGCGCTCCACATCAAGGCGTGCTTGGCAGACAGTGACGTGAAATATATGTACGACGCGGGCGTACCAGTATGGGTGCGGCACTGTACTGTCAGCGGTCTCGTTGTCTTCGTGTGAGAAGAGCATCACATCCGCGTGAGACTGCGGGTTGATGACGTCCTGTGCGCGCTGCATGTCGTAGGTTGTGTAATTCACACGCATTGTCCGGTGATGGTAAATACGGTTCGAGATGAACCGGATGGAGTTGAGCTCTGCTGGCAAGAAGTCGACCTCATCACCCTCGTAGGCATGGCCTTGAAGGCGTCCGAAGATGTGTGCCCGCAGGCGAGGCAGAAAACCCTGCAAAACTAGAAGTGAGCATGTGGACACTCTACAGTTAGTGCAGTCGAGGTCGCACCTCGAACGCTGGGTCTCCATGATGGCTCTGTACCCAGGCAGTGATATCCTCGTAGTCGCGCTCTGAGCTTGCAATCACGGTGTGTTCGTGGGGATTGTTCTCGGATTGCATGAGTTCTGGGGGTGTCTTGGGGCGTGTTGGTGATCGGGGCGACCTTGACGAACCGTGCAGTGGTGCGCCTGCATTGCGACCTGCACCGCCAAGAGGCGAGCGGGCAGCCTGAGATGAATGCTTCACCCGATGGTCGATCTCACGAAGCTGGCCCTCCCGTTGGACGTGCATCGCAATCTGTCCCGCGTGATCATTCTTGTTGGTGCGGGGATAGTAACTCTTGACTTTCCGGTGCTCGCACTCGCCCTGGGGTGTTTTGATATCAGTGGTCAGCATGTGTACAAACATAGAAACAGCTTACTGTCTGTGACGTGAAGTTGTCTGTGGTCGCCACCTCACGGATGGATGCGGCGTAGTCCCACATCGTGTGGTACTTGTAGGTGGTCATGCTGAAGTTCTTGCGCTTTCTTGTTAGCGACTTCCCGGAAGTGGTCACCTTGCCCTTGTCTTGCTGAGCCTGCTTACGGCGTCCACGAGCGGCGCTCTCCCTTGGAAGCTCAAAGGTCGCATATTTTGGGCAAGTGACCCGCGCGAAGCGACGAATTGAGGCGCCAGTATTGACTGTGATGACGTCGAGCAGATCTATGGTGTTGTCTGTGTGTAAGCGCAACTTTGCGAGTGCGTGCCAGGTGCTGAGATCAAACAACATGTCGAGAATGATGTCGTTATCCTCATCGTCGTCAAGGATGGCATAAAAGACCGGATTTGAGCTCTATAGAGAGAGAGGTAAGCAAGATGTCAATTGACACAACATTGGGCTCGCACCTGGAGGGCGTCCTCGAAATCACGCGCTGCCATCTTTTTCAGGTCCGCCATATTGTTGCAAAAACGGCGGATGGTATTACGCCCAAATGTTGGCACACGGCGGTACCTGGTGTGATTGCTATCAGTATCATTTGCTGACCGTGTCAGTATGTATGGATTGCTCACCTGTGGTTGAACAGTTGTACTCTGTCGCCTCCCGCCGCATGGAGTATGCGAACAAGGTGAGTAAGGACTGACTTCCAGACTCCAAGCTCGAACTCGTGCAATAAGTCAGGCAGGTACATTGCATAGAAATTGAACCCAGTGTCTGCGAGACGTGTCGAAAAGGCATTCTGCAACAGTACAAGCCGCCATCAGTATTCTTGAATCAGCCATTGCCCCAGATATTACGCACCCGTGTTAGTGTCAGTGACTTCGCATCAAGAAGCCGCTTGACGTGCACGCTCTTGAGGCTAGTCCCATCCTGGAAAACCCACTTACGTGCAACGCGGATACGCCATTGCACGTCCGTGTTATCTACGCGGACCTTGTTGCGCCTATGGAAGTCGTTCAGGGTGCCCATCTCTTCAAGGTTATCCTTCTCGACCAAGCACCGGGGGCATGGACATTTGGCGAAATACTTGAGGCACGTCGCAAGGATTCTAATATTGTTGCAGTCAGTGCGGTTGTATTGGCTTAGCAGAGGGGACAATGTAGGCATACTTTTCGACGTAGTCAGCAGAGTGTATATTGAAGCGCGGGAACGATCGCCGTGTAACACCGTCACCGCAGCGTCGAACAATACCAAACTTGTATGCGTGGATGAATTCAGGGGAGAGGAGGAGAAGCCACACTGCCTGCATCAACTCACGGCGGCAGTGCGTCAACATTTCTGCTGATGGTGCGGTCCCGGTCTGCTCCATATACCAGTCTTGGAATGAGTCTGGCAACTAAGGGTACAATCAGATAATGTGTGGCTATCGCACACCCGAGCGGGGTCGCCCCGTCCGCGTCGACCCTCGACCCTCACGCCTCAGGATCCGGGGGCGCGCCGCACACCCCCAGGGACGAGAGCTGCGCGGGCCGGGCTCGAGCGCGCAGGCGAACGCGCGTGGCCGCCCGCGCCCACGCTTACGCCCGCCGCCCGCCGCCCGCTGTCGCGGTCGCGTGTGTACCGGGGGGTGGGCCGGGTGTGATATGTTACAGGAACAACACTCACTGAGGGCACATAGGCCAGATGTTGTGCTGAGCAGGCGGTTGGCCGATTGCGGATGTACTTTGAGAGGTTCGCAAGGTAGAGGTATATAGGCCAAAGCGATGCCGTCCCAAAGGATGTCAAGTGGGTCGAGTCGGACCATAGAGCAATGATGAGGATGGCGTACTCCAGATCAGGCGAGTCTCCCGGTTGGCGTGGCATTTTGAGCAATTCATCATACTCCCGGAGGATGCGATCACCATTATACACCTCACTGCGTATGCGGAGATCTCCTGGCTGCACAGTATTTGTGTGGGGTAAAACTTTGGGGTGAGAAGAGGTGTCGTCACTCAAGGGACCGCCAGAGATACTAGTGAAGGGAATAGAGGCAGTGTCAGCAGGGGGAGGGCGGAAGTACAGCTTGAAGGGGACGAAGTGGTAGTTTGCAGCTTCTGGTGAGTCAAGCATGGCAGCGAGGACATCAAGGAGAGGGCACAGGTACAGGTTGGGCACCTCATAATGGGGAGCGTCGGCCTCGGATGCGAACTTCTGACCCTCGAGAGGGACAGGTATCTTGATTGAGGTCTTAACCCAGCCGTCTCGAGGCGAGAATAGAGACTCCTCGGCCTTCTTGTCCATGGCCTTGTCAAGACGATCGAGCGCGTTCTCGATGCGGTACCCTTCACGGAAGTGTGTAGGAGAGAACCCAGGAGCATGGATAACGTCTCGCACAAGAGCATTCACGGAAGCATTAGAGGAGGTGTTGGGGAAGGAGTACTGCCATTGGACGAGACGGAACTCTGATATATTGTGTAAAGGAGCATACAAAGGACTCGCCGACATGGAGGGAGCGTCCCCTGAGTCAAACTGAGTGCTGGCGAGTGCAGTGGACACAGTAGACTTGAATGCTGGAGGTACGCGACCTCTGTATTGCTTAGCTGCTTGTGGGAGTGTATGGGGATCACAGAAGTCGGCCAGTGTCCGTCCGTCCTCGGGATCATGCTGAGGTTTGACAGTGTAAACGCGGAATAATCCAAACGCGTTTGAATCAGTCATGTATTCATGTGGGTCATTCCCAGCTTCATCAGGGATAAGAGGGAGAGAGGCTTCTGGAGGTGGAACTGCGAGAGGTGGTGGCTGTGGTGGAGGACTCGGAGCTAGCAGAGGACGGGCGTGCTGAGGAAGTCCTGCAAGGGAGGTTGGCACGTAATCGGCGAGATGCCGGGGCATTCTTCGGGCTCTGCCAGGTCTACTAGGTATGCTATTGCTTGGCAAAATAGGTGGTGGGGTTGAGATACGTGGGGGGGAAGGAGATGCGAGATACTCCGGCCCCTGGAAAACAGCTAAGGGCCAAGTTAGCAGTTAAGAGTAATGTGACTTACCTGTATCATATCCCCAACAAGCACTTTCCACTGACCCTCGTCCAGCCCAAGACCAGCCCATTCCTCCTGCTCAAGACGAGCCTCCTCCTTCCGACGGCGCTTGGTAGCTCGCACCTCAAGTTGCTTTGTTTGACGCCGCTTTTGCACTGTCTGGAACTTGGAAATTACTTGAGGGCATGTTGACTCATGAGAGGAGAGAGACCGATCATTTTTGAAGGGCTGAGAACATCCAGAGCAGTAGAGGTGCATAAGGGTAGATGGGAAGCTTAGGTCGTTGGTGTTTGGCATTCGTGAGAGATGGGTGTATTCACGGTCATGTGACAATGGCACGTCGCGATCACGTTACCGCGCCCATGTCAAGCGGACATTCAATGCCCCAAAGTCCCTCAAAATCGGTTTCCAAAAGCCTCCCTCCCCTCACCTCTTCCTCTCACCACCTGTCTTGACCATCATGCCTGCTTCTCGCACCCAGAACACCATACACCGTGCCAAAATGGGATGGCGTACCATCACTGCACCCCGCCATGGCAAGCCTAAGCCCGGCGCTTCCGCCACAACAGTATTCCAGCGCCGCGTTGAAGCACAGAAGCAGCATGAACAGTTCAGCTTTAATCTTTTCGAGAATGAGGACCAAGAAGGACACGATCAGCAGCCTGAGGGCTCACAGGACTCAAATGCAAACATGCCTGGAAGCAACCACACCGAGGACCGGTGCTCCCCAACGCCAGGTGCTTGCTCACATACCCCTAGTCCTGTACCGTGCTTCACTGAGTTCTTAGGCCCACACCGGGATGATGAAAGTATTACTAAGACTGTAAATGCTATGGAAGTGGACATTGGACGCAAAAAGTAAGCGCATATATGCACCTAATGTGTGGTTATATGCATGAAATTGACAGTATATGCACGCATACAGGCGCAACCCAGACCTTAAACCATGGCATCATGCCGCCCGACGCATTGGACGCAGCGTCCATATGTTCATTCGGACATCTACAGCTTTTGGGGTTGGGCTCGACGTCGACGTCGAGAATGACAGTCTGAACAGTAGCAACAACCATAGCTCCGAGGAGCCCATTGCCGCGGACATGCAAGCATTGTGAGCATACAGGAGAACAGTCCCCCTATCTGCTCACGCGCCTCTTAGGACCATGGAAGAGAAGTCAGAACTCAAGTTCCAATGCGACTCAATCCTCGAGATGATGCCACACCTCCGTGGCGACCTCGACTTCCTCTTGCTCGACCCGAACTCATTGAGAATATATGCCAAGTATATCGATAATCGGGCCAAAGCCGCGCGTAGCGATGACTCGGGATCTGTCAGAGGAAGCATCCTAGGGTACATCCGAAACACTCCGGAGTATATGAACGCCACCACCATCAACCCCATCCACACTCTCAAGACCGAGTGCGGCTGGTACAATATCGCCACCGGCCGGCTTCTTTGTCCCCAAGATCGCTTGGCGGAGTTTGACGCTGACCCCGAGGCGTACGTTGCATATGCACATGTCCCATGGAGATTATTTGTATTGATCTTCATAGGTTCTGTGCATCTGTTTGTAACGGCGAGGCCAACTTCAAGATCACTGCAGATGACCATCCATCACTCCTTTACAACAACACACTTGCAGACCCGAATGACCCGATGGCCGGCTTGATGTGCAGTGACCTTCTCAAGATGGTATGTGGGCTGCTGTCTCGGCGTCCCATTGCTAACCTCAGGGTTCTCCGGCAGGCATATCAGAGCCTCTGGACAGGCCCAAGCTCAGTCGGCAGGAAGCCTGGCCACACTGAGAAGATTTGCGGTCGTCCGTCCATTGCATCAACTTACGGGATCACCCAGGTTGAGCCCCGGACAATTGCATATGTCGCTGTCCTGGTACGTCCCCATCATGCACAGTGCTTGCTCTGCTAACATTCCCCCTAGGTGCGATTTGCGCTTAATAGCCAGACACAATGGTCGCGCGTTCACATCGACTTTGATAGCGCCGAGTGGTACAAACAGCTGCTCGAGCCATTCAAGTCCCCGTCATGGGCCAAAAAGACGCTCGAGTGGTGGAACAGGTACGTGAACATCGAGTATGACAATACATTCCCTCTGATCTCTCTTCCTGGTTGTACAGGGCCATCTTTGGTGACACAAGGCCAAATGGGCCGGAGGCCAATGGTCCCCGTCCCAACTCCCTCGCGGCGCGGATTGCCGCCAAGGTCGCTGCCGAGAAGGCGGAGGCTGCCCGGGTTGACGCCGAGCTCAGCGCGTAGCCACTGCCACTCCTCCGCTTCCCCTCACTCTGTTGCTATACGCTGCTTCCCCTCACTCTGTGAACTCGCACGGACATGAGTGAGCCATTTTCAGTGTCGTTCATAAGTTCTCCATGTCATCTGTTGTCCGTCTATGTCAATCAATGCAGTGAATTGTTTGATATCCTACATCAGAACGAGCCTGTACACGAGTGATGGGGCTGCATAGATTCTGATGCGTGCCTATGGCTTCCTTGCCAGCTGAGTATCATGGAATCCTTCGTCTGATCAGGGAAACTGCTGCCTGACCATGGCTAACCTCGCCCGGACAGGCCGGCTAGCCAAAACCCGGGCTGACCAGCCGGAGCTTGTACGGACATGTCCGGACAGTTCATCGCAGGTATACCCCAGATGACGTCTTGCCTACCATGCTGAGGTGCCATGGATAGCCATGCACGCACTTGCCCGCTCAGACGACACTTGCAAGATACTCCATTATTGCATAGCCATGCAAAATGTATGTCAACAGCTTGCATGCTTTCCGCGACTTTGCTGATGTCATCCGCCGTGACGAGGTCGAGGCTGCGTTTAGGAAGAAGTACGACCTGGGAGACCTGTACACATTCGGCTCGCCGCGCACCTCCCTCAGTCCGTTCTATGACAAGGTCAACGGGCGCACGCTCAAGGTCCAAGGCGGCGGGCGGTACGTCTTCCGCATCGTCAACAACGGCGACATGGTCGCGGAGGTTCCACAGCGCATGCCCTGGCGATACACGCACGTCGGCGGCGGGTGGAAGCTGACGAAGCAGGGCGCGCAGAAGATGGACGACGAGGTCGGGACACAGTGGACGCTGCCGCCGATGGTCATGAATCCGAGCCAACTGCTGGATCCCAGCACGTTCATGGATCCCAATGAATGGCTCATTGATCATGGTGCGCACCCGTAGATATGACGCTCACGGGGCGAATTTCTGACTCTGGAACAGATCCTCGGAAGTACTACGCCAGGTGGAAATCCATCCCGATTCCGACTACTCGGTGAGCGTAGCCATTTTGGTTCGGCTCGCCGCCAGTAGGACCTTCAGCTCGGCCAGTAGGGAGAGGAATGATCCATGCGTATGTCGACAGGACCGTATGCCGGTGCCAGAGTATTACACGGTCGTTTTAGTAGGCTTGGGATTTACGCTCTTTGGTATGCTCTTCTTAGTCGGCATTACGAGGCGTGGTCAATCAAGGCCTAAATAATCATAGTTGAATACTCCATGCAGATGAACACAGCCCCCTCGAAGGAGAGTTGCGTACTCATGACGAGACTCTAGGCCGAGCTCCGCCCGACAGGTCCTTGCGCGACTTCCTGCCGCCGCAGGGCCGCCGGCGGATACTATGCCGTCCGAACTTCGGGGCGTGGCAGTCTCGCGAGTCTCGCCCGCCGTTGCTAATGATCACTTCACGAATGAGGTATGGTGGATCGTCAGCAGGATTCTGCTTTCTTCGCGACGTTATGCTGCTCAGCGGGCTGTAGTCTGCTGTCGTGCCCCCGACAATGATGTCTATTCTTGTAGAGTGGTCAAGTGTGGCGTCGGAGCCCGGTTAGCTCTGAGGCGATCTGCCAGCAACTGGCCCAAAAAGCGACTGCGAGCGTAGGAAGAGGGTGAATTCACAGGCAGGTCCGAGCGCGGGACGCGCCCGTCAGTTAGGATGGAATGCTTACAGACGGATCTTCGCGTCCACGAGGGGCGTGTTGCGGTTGCCTGATCTGGGGTGCTGTACAATACCGCTGAGGTGGTGACGCAAAAGGCAGTGATGGCCCGAGAAGGAGCATGAAGCAGCTGAGAAATCACAGGCTTGCTTGATTTGGCATGCGACCTGCCGAGATAAGGGGGGCCAGCGAACGCACGCACGGCCCGCGCAGCCTCGCCGCCCTCGCGCATTTTGCAACTCGACCTCATCTCTCCGTACTCTGAGCCTCTACACGCCCATCGTTTGCTGGGCACCAAATTGCGCGACACGCGAGGCATCGATCTGTGCCGACTGGCAAACGTGCGTCAGCGCGATCAATAGCCGGCGCCCTGGAAAGCGCCCAGGGCTGACCAGCCAGTGGCTGATCATACCCAACATTGCTTTTGTCCCTCCACCATCGTCCCCCTCCCCGTTCTGTAACCTCACTGGGTGTTTATTTATACCGTTCTTCCTTCTCTGTCCTCAAGAAGGATGAACGCTGTCATCTCGAGGAAATTCATCGGTGCAGTCGAGGATGAGTGGCAGTTATACAGGTACGGATGGTCCCTACCTGTCCCTCCTGCAAATCTAACATGTGGCACAGTAACAACTCATCCGACTACACAATCGGACCTCCCATCGGCTTCGGTGCCTCATCCATCGTCTACGCCGCACAATACTATCCCGAAGATGGGGGCGCAAACATTCCATGTGCTCTGAAGGTCCTCGACCTCGACCGTCTACCACCCTCCGCACTGCGGCTTCTACAGAATGAAACCCAACTCATGTCACTCTCCAAGCATCCCAATGTCCTCCGTGTCCGCGGCTCCTGGGTCGACGGCCACAAGCTGTACATCGCTATGCGTCTCATGAACGCCGGCAGTGTGGCCGATGTCATGCGCTACGCCTGGCCCGGCGGGCTCGACGAGGAGGTTATTCGTTGTATCCTCAAGCAAGCGTTGCAGGGGCTAAAGTGAGTGGTCTCCCCTTGCGCCATATCACTCTCTTACTAATCACCTTGCCGTTCCTTGCCGTTCGTCTCATTCCGATCAACCCGACGCGTAGCTACCTGCACATCAACGGCCTGATTCATCGAGACGTCAAGGCGGCGAACCTCCTTATTGACGACGACGGCACGGTTCTGCTAGGCGACCTCGGCGTCGCCGCATTCCTGTGGGACCACGACGAGTCCCCGGCGTCCAAGTCGCGCACGATCAACTTCGACCCGCTCCCGCGCCAGTCGCTCGGGCACTCCTACTCGCGCCCGCCCGCGGCGCACCCTGTGCACCGGCCGGCGCTGCTCGGGAAGCGCAAGTCGTTCGTCGGCACGCCGTGCTGGATGGCGCCGGAGGTGATCAACGGGAAGCAGTACGACGCGTCCGCGGACATCTGGTCGTTCGGCATCACGGCGATCGAGCTCGCCCAGGGCCGCGCGCCGCGCTCGCGCATGGACCCGCACAAGGTGCTCGTGATGACCGTCACGGACGACGCGCCGCGGCTCGACCGCAGCGCGGGCCCGCACCGGTACTCGAGCGCGTTCGCGGAGCTCGTCACGCTCTGCCTGAACAAGGACCCGTCGAAGCGGCCGACCGCAGCGGAGCTGCTCCAGACGAACTTTTTCAAGGGCGCGCGCAAGCCGAGTTACCTCTGCAGCACGATCTTGAAGGGCCTGCCACCGCTCACGCAGCGCCAGGAACGGCGGAAGCAGCCGTCGATCCATACGCATGCGACGATGGACAGCTGGGACTTCTCGTCTAGTCTGCCGGGGTCGCCCACTACGTCCATGTATGGACGACCGCACCGCCCAAAGAGCACGGTCCCGCCCGAGAGTGTGTTCGAGATCGAGGACGGCGAGGGCGGGCACAGCTCTCATGCCGGTACCGGCGGTGATCATGACAGCAATGCAGATGTGGACGACAGCGATCACGAGGGGATCGATGGCCATAGCAAGGCGGAGGCGTACGCGCTGCGCATCCGGGCGCGACACCGGAGCAGCCTGTCACGGAGGTCGCATTCGCGCAACCGCTCCGGCTCCAGCCTCTCCCACCACGTCTCCCGGCATCACCGCGACGACGAGCAGCAGCACACGATTGACTCCATCGTGGAAGTCGTCGTTCCTGTCTCGGGCAACGCGGAGTTGGACACGGACCGCGAGACCGATGCCGAGCTTGACCCCAAGCCAGGGAGCGAATCCGACTCAGAGTCCGAGGCGCGCGACATCCCGGTCGCTGGTTCACCGAAGAGCGCGGGACTGGCGACTGTCGATATACCCCCAGCCCCCGCCCCATCCACGTCTCCGTCCTCGTCCCGTTCCTCCGCATCCGTGTCTTCTTCCAGTTCGCCTTCGGGCCCCTCCACGCCCCCGCCCTCGTTCATGGGCACGGCCAAGTCCCAGCCGGTCAGGCTCTGGCGGAAGCTCGCGGGGAAGTTCGACCTCGACTCCGAGAAGGAGAAGGAGGCGGCCCCCCTCGCGCCGCAGCCGCCGACGCCGACATTCAGGAAGGCGTTCGGGAACGTGCTCGCTCGGACCGCGAGCCGGACGATGCCCAGTGAGTGGTGCAGCTGCGCCCGTGGCTCCTGATCGTACACGGGGCTGACCTCCCCTGTCTTGCGCAGATTCCAAGTCGGCGCGGTCATGATGCAATGGCGCCCGACGACGCCCCGTTGGCGACGTATGCCGCCGCTCCCGCTGCATGTATCCTTGGACTGTCTCGATTCGTTGTCTTCCCATTGGATTTTTAAGGATCCGAGATCCCGTAGCATTACTGACTGACGGAGTTGAGCTCGCTTGCATGACTTGTGTACTCTAGTATTACTCACCGCATGTACATGTACCCCTAGTCGATATTACTCGCGATGACGCGTCGGCGCACTACTGCGCCACGACTGCTCGTCGATGATGACGATCTACGATCTCTTGACCGTATTGCCTGCGGCCGACGGAGCATGAGCTGTTTTGTGAAGCTGGGGAAGTGAAGTATGGAAGTATTCGCAGCGCGCAGTATGATCCGCTGCCACTGGTGCGCGAGGGGTCTGTGTCCGGTGTTTTCGGACCCCATCTGGAGATCTCGCGGGGTCTCACTGTGAACGAGCGGCCTCGTCGAAGAGCCCCGCGCAGATGGGACACCGAACCACACCGGATCCCGTGGAGTTTCAGAATCCCTGTGCGACATGGTGGGCTTCGCAGACGAGCGCGGGCGCTTGTGCTGCAGTGTCACTGTCAGTATATCGCGACGCGTCGGGGGCGCGCGCGCCTGCATGTGACGTCGGGCCACGTGGGGGAGTGCGGTTGATCTGTGCCCGTCGGACTTGGGCTGCTGAGCGCTGAGACTCGGGCTGTTGCTCAGTTCCTGCTTCTGCTCCCCCCCCCCCCCCCCACACATACTGACACTGACCCCCCGCCTGCTCCATCTCTGCCCTACACCACCATGTCCTCCTCTACGGAGGCCGCCGTGGCTGCGGCCAAAGCCCCCGCGATCGACGCCGCACAGAGCGCGACGAACCTGTATGAACTGCATTTGAAAGTCTTGACCGAGTCCTACCTCGCCTTCTTCAACGAGAGGTACGCTTATGGCGCTTGAGCTCACGCGTGAACAGCCCTGAACCTTGCTTTTGTGTCTAGGAAACGTATAGAGGAGCAATAGTGAGTACCCCCCGGGCATATGCCGTCCGCGCGGACTTCATGCCGGCCGATACAGTGTGGCGGCGCTGCTCAAGCTCCATCGCAAGTCCAAGTCGATTGACGCGTACCTCGACGACCGGATGGAGCTTAACACGACGCGGGTTGCGTGGAACGAGATCACGGATAACGTCGAGCGAGGTGCGTGCCTCCCCCAGTCTCTGCCGTCCTACGTCCGGAGCTCGAGCGGCCCCGCCGGACAGAGGCGAGCACGCGCACCGCATTCCTCGAGAACCTCGGCGCGCATGTCATTGAGCCGCTTGCGAACTTCAAGGTGCGTTTGTCCCGACGTGTGCTCCCCGGCGAACGTGTGCAGAACGCGGGACATATGGCAGGAGGAGCAAGATCGGATCCGCAAGCGCGTCCGGGAGGACCTGAAGGAGGCCATCACGGCACACGCCGACTTTGCGGAGAACCAGCTGCCGCGGCTGAAGAGGAACTACCTGAAGAAATGCCAGGAGGCAGAAGTGCGTGGCCGCCGCCGCCGCCGCAGTATGCACATTGTGCTGACGCTCCTGCAGGAGTACAGGACCGCCGCTGCAGCGCCGCTCTCCCCGACCTCGCCGCCAGACAGCCAGCAGCCGCTCCCGCCGCAATCGAAGCCGCATACCCAGAGCGGGAACGGCACGCGGCCTGTCGTGACCGCCCCACAGCCTTTGCGACCGCTCGACCGCCGGCCGTCGTCGAGCGCACACTCGAACCGGAATCGATCGCCATCGGCGTCGACGTCCACGGCGCTGCAGGATCTGGCGCATCAGGGAAAGAGGCAGCTTAATCAACTGATGACTTTCCTCGACAAGGGCGAACGCGTCAGGGACGGCGGGCGTTCAGACAACGCGCTGAGGTCTGTCCGCGCCAAGCGCGAGGCGGAGGAGGCGGGTCGGTGCCGACCTTCGCATGCAAATCGCTTACTGGCATCGCTAATGGAGGTCCCTTCGCAGACAAAGAATACAGGAAAGGTGTCCATTGGCTTGAGACTCTCCGAATTCGGAGGATCAAGATCCTTGAGTCTGGGTTCAAAGTAAATGACCTTCATCTGGCCCCGTCAGGTCCTTGGCTGACCCGCCGTAGTCCTTGGAATCCTTCGTGCGAGAGTCGTCTGAGACTGTCAAGAAAGTACTTGAAGTATATACTGACAACTTGACGTACGTGCCTCTCTTCTTCTGTTGACTCTTGGCAGACGTGCGTATCCCAACGTTCTCCCTTTGCACAGGGCTGCGGCAGCCACACAGAGCCAGCTGTGCGAACACGGCCGACGGATGGTCGAGAAGATCTCTCCGGAGCGAGACAGTACTGCTCTATCGAGCAACATTCCCCGACTGCTCGTGGCTGCAACTCCCAAGCCCATATACTACTATAACTACAACGTGGGCGAATGCAAGGATTTGATCTTCGGGGTCAGTCTCGTAGATTATGCGACCGCAAGAGGCCTGTCAGACGGCGAGATACCCAAGATCGTTCGGATATGTATCGACGACATTGAGCAGCGGGGCTTGGATGCTGAGGGGATCTATCGGGTGCGTGCTGACTTTTCGGGGGCGATAAGACCTGCGTTCAACTCTACACGTTTCTTGCAGGTATCCGGCAGGCATGCCGCGGTACAGGAGGTGAGTAAAGTCGCTAACATAACCAAAGCGCTTCGCTGACGGTCTTCCCACAGCTACAACACAAGATTGAACGCAACGAGGCTGCATTCCAGTTCAACCCGACGACAGATGACGTGTACTCAGTGTCGTCATTCTTGAAGGTACGTGGTGGGTCCGTGATTGATACGCCAGTACTTACTCAGGAGTCCCGCAGCTATACTTGCGCGAACTACCCGAACCTGTGTTCAAGTTCCCACTCCAGGAACGCATCTTGCATACCGAGGGAATAGGTATGGCATTGGTTCCTGGTTGGTGATGTGTGACACTCACGGCTTGGTAGATGAGCACACGGCTAACAACTTCACCGTCTTGCGGTCCAAGATGCGCCGGCTACCGGCCATCCACCAGGCCACCTTGAGGGCGATCGTAGAGCACCTAGCGAAGGTCGCCGTACACGCTGACAAGAACAAGATGGATCCTAAGAACCTTGCCATCGTGTTCGGCTCGGTAATCTTTGGCGAGGATGAGATTCCAAAGGGAGTTGACCTGCTTAGCGTACAGTCGTGGAAGGTATGCCAGGAGTTGTCGTGCGCCAGGATGGCTTAGTTAATGCCAGTTTTTAGGACTCGTTGATGGAGGATCTCATCACCAATGCCAGTGTTCTCTTCTCGCAAGCCGCGTCCCCGCCCCTGCCCCCTGCACCATTGAACGAGGGGACGCCTTCTGTGTCGTATGGTTCCACACACACGAAAATATCCAACATGCCTCCGCCGCCGGTGCCGACGTCTCCGCGCCGGCAACCTAGGAATGTTTCCTCTCCGCGATCGTCCAACGATAGCCAACGACCCATGCCCCAGGACTTCACGCCCCAGTTGCCACCTCGGCCGGCGAACAGCATACACCCGTCACTGCGCGCAGGACCACACGCAAATTCGCCCGCGCGGCAACCCGCATCCATCAGGGCGGGTCAGTGGTTCGACGATCAGGTGCGCGTTCCTGCGCCCGGTGGATCGGTGTCGTCCCATGAAGGCAGTGCGAGCATCTCTTCGCTTCCACCTCCGCTCCCGCCGCGGCTCGAGGAGGGCCCGTCCACCTCCGGCTCGTCGACGCTCATGACGAACGCGTCGACCGAGTCGCACTCGCGCGAGCCCTCGTCCAAGCGGTCCTCGCGGCAGATTGACCTGCAGGACAGATTGGGGGACAGCGACAGCCTGTTCTCACCACCGCGGCCGGCATCGGCTGCGGCGTCCTCCCACACACACGAGACCTCGCTCTCGTCGACTGCTGCCGCGGCGGCGTTCGCGTCGGCGACACCATCCCCGACGTCCTCGTCGCCCTCGAGCCACCAGTCGAGCCCGAGCAAGCGCTCTGGCCACGGACGCCACGCGTCGGACTAGGGTGCTGGACCTGAATCTTGGATTTGGACCCGACTCGAGCTGTCACGAACACACCCACGCGTGGTATACGAACAGGCACGATGTAATGAGCCGTGTGGCGGCACTTGACATTGGTTGGTATGTACTGATGTGCGGAGGCGACGGTGATGGTGGCGTCGACTTTGGTAGGTACTGCTCGTACCGCAGACAGTGTAGCGATTTGTCTTCAATCCTTCCCGACGTTCGTACATATGCATCCTACGCGTTCCGGCTGTTGGACCGCTTATGCGCGGTGGTAGTATACCATGTAATTTCCTGACTTACTCCTATTTGTCTAACCATGTGTTGTATGAGGTCTTTCTGCCACCTCGTCTAGACTGCGCAAGAGACTTGTTTGCATCCAATTGTTGCATGTTTGCACCATGGCAACTTTGCACACAATTCGCGGTCTTGTGTTCAGCCAATGGGCGGTTGCGGGGTCGAGGCGCCTAAATTGTGAACCGACGGTCGGAAATTTGCGAGCGCGAGGGGGAAGGACGGTGTTGGGGCGCGCGGCTTGGACTCTGCCCGTCATCACCGTCTGCCGTGTCGAGTACATGGCTGCCTCGCCCATCGCCACAGCCGACAGCGACGAGCAAGCACCCGCCCAACACCCCGACAAGTGGAACAACATCAAGATGGAAGTCGAGCCCGCCCGCGACCACATGGGTCCTGGCGGCGACATGGACACCAACGGCTCGCATCCAACTGACGACCGCAGCGCTCCTGTTCAGGACGCCGCGGACTACCCTCCCCCTGCCTCCGTCGCAGGCAGCGCGGGGGACGCAGCTGCTGCCAACTCTGACGCTCCCCAGCGCGGCGAGAAGCTGATCAAGGTGCTTATTCGGTCCTCTACTTCGTGCGCCGTTTGTCGTCTCCTCTCTCTTCGCTCTCTCGCCCTGTAGGCTCGCCGTCGCCCCGCTAGCCTCCTCTGCCGCCCTCTGCCTGAGCTGAGACACATCATCGTCGTATCCCCGCTGCACCGCATCGCACTCTCGTACTCGTGGCCGGAGCTTGCCATGTCGTTCGTTCGATTTTGAGGACACGCACGCACGCGCCCTGTGACATGGCAACCGCCGTCCGCGTAGGTGCCCGCAGCGTAGGCCTGCTTCTTTGCGGCGTATTGACTCTACAGGGCCTGGGGCTTGTGAACGGACTGGGGCTGTCTCTCGTTCCTGGCGCCCCTGTCTCGAGCGCTGCTCGCTTTCTGCTTTCTTCGCTTCCTCCTCCATGCTGGAACCTCGCCTGTTTCACATTCGCTGACGACTTATGCGCTCATGTCATCCTGGATCGTCCCCTATGTGGCTCCCCTGTGACCTCAGCCGAACAAGGTGTACATTGGCGGTCTCCCGGAACATACTCGCAAGGAGGATCTGGAGAGCTGCTTCGGCAAAATCGGGAACATCGTCGCCATCGAGCTCAAGTACGTGTGCTTCCGTTCCACTGCGCTGAACTCACGCTGACCAAGTTGGCTGTGCATCGTGTGAACAGAGTGGGGTATGGCTTCGTGGTGCGTTTGCACTTTTCGACGTATTTGTCAGGTTCTAGAAGTGACGGTTTCTCCTATCACAGGAATTCGACAACCGCGAGGCTGCGGAGGAAAGTGTCGCTAAATATCACGAGGGCTACTTCATGGGAAATAAGATCCGTGTCGAAATCTCCCATGGAGGAGGAAGAACTGCAAAGTACAGCGGCGATCCTGGAGCGTGTTTCAAATGCGGCCAGATGGGCCATTGGGCGAGGTCGGTAATCATTAGACTGTACTTCTGGCGCTTTGGGGCTCACAATCGTTGCTTCTATCTAGGGAATGCCCCAACCATGTTGTGAATGGGTATGTATTGAGCAGTGGATTTCCCGGATAAGGACATACACTGATTTGTCGGGTTGTGTGCCCAGACGTCGTCCAGGAAGTGAGGCTCCGCTCATTGACCGTATTCAACCCCCAGGGACTACTTGCCTCCTCGCGACTACTATCGGGACTATCCTGGGTATCCTCTCCCTAGAGACCCTCGGTACTACGACTATCCGCCGCCGCCGCCTGGGCGCGACGCCCGTTACGGCCGCCTACCTTCGCCTCCTCCTCGGGATATTCGCGACTATCCGCCGCCCCCGTTGCCCGTTCGGTCGTCCAGGGACTATGACGATTACAGGCTTAGGGGGCCTCCGCCGCCGCCTCGCGATGCTCGTAGCTACTATCCTGAAATCGAGGCTGTTCCTCCTGGGTATCCGCCCCGTGGTTATCCTCCGCCGCCGCCTCGCGAGTATTACGACCGCTTCGACAGGAGGGCCCCTCCGCCTGCGGACAGATATGGATCGTACCCTGCTGCTGTGAAGCCTAGGACCCCGCCTGGTGCTCCTCCTGCTCGCTCTCGTGACGACTACGACCGCCCGCCGGCTCGGTATGTGGATGTGACTTCTTGTTGGCTGGTGCTGTCTCTCATGCGGGTTGCTCAGTGACTATCCGCCGGCTACTGAGACTAGAGGCAGACCTGTCTCGCCGGCGCCTGCTCGCTACGCCGACTACCCTCGTTCTGGGAGTGTGGAGGCTCGCTACCGGTGAGTGTTGCTACACCTCACTCGAGAGGTATAAGCTGATTCTCGTCGCAGTAGCCGCCGCTCTCAGAGCCCGCCCTCCCGCTCTGCTTCTGGTGCTCCCTACGACGCTTCCCGCTACGAGGCTGGCGCCGGCGGCACGTACAATGGGACGTCCGGCAGCTATTCCGGCAACGGCTATTCCAGCACGAACGGCGCTGCTCCGCCCACCCCTCGTAGCACTGGGGGTAGCAGGGAGTATCCGCCGTCGCGCAGCGCCCGCGAGGCCGAGTCGGCGAGCAGCTACCGCCGCACCTGAACCGGGGTGCGCGCAGGCTTCCTCGTCCTGTCCCATCTGCAATACATACGCTTCGAGGAAAGGCCTCTTCTCCGTCCTGTTACATCGATCGTTGTGTCTTGGCTTGCTACCTATGCCTCGCCCCGTCCGCCCGAACCCGAAACGAAACCGAAACGACTAAAGAAACACCCAGAATGCGTGGCGCTCCCCTGGCTCCCGGCTCTAGCTAACTTATAAGGTACACGTATGACCGCTTGGAGGGCTCGGATCTGACCAGAGCGCGGGCTTTTGCCCGTGCCGTCAAGGAAGAGGCCTGCTTGTCGGTCTCTGTGCCGCTGGATGGTACTTGGAGGACCCTTGGAGGGCTTGGATCTGTTGCGGCATCGTCCCGTAATCAAAGAAGAGGCCTGCTTGGCGTCCCCGTATCCCAGTTTCTCGGACTTCCCTACTACGTCTTGTTGTGCTGTTGTTCGCTTCCCTCCTCTCCCCTGAATCACTGCTATCGAGTTTGCGCCCACCTTACGAGCTGTCCGTTCGTCTGGTTGTACATACACCTCCCTTCCCCTTATCTCTCTCGCCGCGCTGCTTGCTTGCGTACGGAGTTGTACTGCGTTTGAACATATACACTGACACCTGATGTTGTGTCGCATAAAAATCCAAACCCGCGGTGTGCACGATCTGATGATGCGAAAAATGAATGTCCGCGAAAGCCGCCAAGCGCGATATTATTGCAAGCTCTACACGTATGCGAGTCTATTAACCAATAACGAGCTTGCCTTCCGCTTCGTTGAAGTCGTACTGAGGGACCTCAAGGTTGAGCTGCAATGAGTGAGGATCAGTGTCGAGACGACGAGACGAACGATGAGAAACATACCGGAGCGGGGCCCTTGCGAATGCGGCCGGCTGTGTACAGGTGAGCAGAAGGTACTGCAAGACTGACTCGGCAACTTACAGATATCGTAGTGAGAACCGTGGCACGGGCAGAACCTGTCCGAAAACGTCAGACCCAAACCTACGCCGGAATGCACCCGCATGCGACTTACCAGCCTCCGTAGTCACCGGCCTCGCCGATGGGCACGCAACCCAAGTGGGTGCAGACGCCGAGCATGACGAGCCACTCGGGCTTCTTCGTCCGCTGCTCGTCGGACTCGGGGTCGCGGAGGCTCTTGAAGTCCGTCGAGCGCGCCTCCTCGATCTCGTCCGCGGTGCGGTGGCGGATGAAGACGGGCTTGCCGCGCCACTTGATGATCACGTTCTTGCCCTCGGGGATGGACGCGAGGTCGACCTCGACGCGGGCCATCGCGAGCACGTCCGCGGACGCGGCCATCGTCGCGAGGAACTCCGTCACCGTCGACTTGGCGGCCGACGCGGAGAGCAGGCCGAGCGAGCCGATCATGAAGTACGCCAGCCCGCGGTTCGTGTTCTCGTTCTTCGCCTCGTACTTGGAGAAGTCCGGCACCTGCGGCGCGTCCCGGGCGACCGCGGACGTGTGTAGCAGGCTCTTCTGGAACACGCCGGACACGGGGGCTGCGGCGCACGGACGGGGTGAGCATTCGCGCGCTCCCTCGAGAGCCCTTTAGAAAATGGCACGACCGAACCGCGCGGGGGCGACCGCGCCGGGCGTGCGGGATGTCGGGACAGGGGGAACGGGGGCTCACCAGAGATGTAGGACTTGGAAACAAGGCCGCTCGAGGACCTGGAGACGTTCGCCGCCCACCTGGGGGGAATATCCGAGCGGGGGCCCGCTGCGCCGTGGCCGTGGTCGTGGCCGGCGGGGGCGCGGGCGGCGAGGTTGATGTGGGGCGCGATGGGCACGCCCGAGGCGAGCGTGCGCACGGTGGGCGCGACGGTGACAGCCTTTTTGGAGAGCTGGACGGCAGCCATGGCGGGGACGAGGGCGGGGGCGGGTGTGGACGCAGAGGTGGAGGAGGGCGAGCTCGCTGTGAGCGGTGACGACCGCAAACCCGGGCGGAGTCTGAATTAGACGCCGGCCTCTGCCCGTCCCGACCTTTTCCGCCGCGAGCGCCGGCCAATCCGCGCGTGCTCATAGGCTGGCCCGTGGCCAGGCCGTGCTCGAATGGCGCCTCTCCAGTTCGTCTGCCAAGTCCAAGATGCATGTCCATCTATCGTCTATGTTCGTGGCTATCGTGTACAGGGTCATACGGTACGTCCAGTAGTGGTACAATATCATACAAAATAAGCATCTACGTCTCACTGCTGCTGCTGCTTCCCCATATGCTCCCGGAGACAGGTCATCACCCGCTGCTTGGGAAACTTCGGTGCAACTGGCAGCCCCTGTTGCTGCACCAGACGTCTTACGACGCTTGGGTCTTCTCAAAGTCAGTATGAATATTCGAAACACGTGTGAGATGACATACAGTCCGTGATGATCCCGTCGACCTTCCAATCGAGGAGCTCTTCAACAATGTTCATGCGGTTGACCTGCAACGCACTCCCATCAGCCCACGTTCGGCCTCTCCCGGATACAATCTCGACCCACCGTGAACGGCTTGACAAACAACCCCAGCTTGTGTGCCTCTTTGACCATCTCCCGCGTCGTGAACGTCATGTACCCCTCCAGGGCGGGGTCGGGCACGGGCGTCTCGTACGACTCCGCAGAAGGCGACAGGATGTCTGCGCCGATGTGCGCCGCGGCCTGGGCGACCTGCTCGGAGAGCGTGGGCCCGGGGAATGCGTCGAGGCGGATCCCGGCAAGCCACGGGGTGGTGCTGTTGTCCGGCATCAAGCCGGTCTCGCTGACAAGGTCGAGATGAGCGTGAGTGTTCGCTAGGACGGATGGGGACTTACTCGTCGATGAGCGCAGATGTCACAATCGTGCTGTCGAAGTGCTGAAGACTCGAACTTCAGCTCACAGGACGCACTGCGACGCCGGACGGCTATACCTTCATCGCGATCAACGTGCGCCAGTCGAAGCTTTGGTACTGCGGACTTTACTGAGTGCTCCGTTCCTCACCACACTCGCATCGGTCGCTCACTCACCGTGATCGCGTCCTTGTACGGGCTGCGCGCAAACACCGCATGCTGCTTCTCGACGAAATCCGCGATGCTCCGGGTCCGGTTCGGGAACCGCGCGTCGACCTTGGACTCGATGTTCCACAGCACCTCGTGCTGCGGGTCCGCGCACCCGACGAACTCGAAAACCTCCTGCAGAGTCGATATGCGCGTGCCGGGGTACGTGAGCTGCAGAGCTGCGCGTTCATGTGCGAACCGGCGTGAGCATGGATTGGACTGACGCCGTGGCTAATAGGCACGTACGGTAGCCGTGCTGCCGCTTGGAGCCACAGTCGAGCGTGCGCAGCTGCGCGAGCGTGAGGTTCGCGATGTACTTCCCGACGTATGGGAAGTCTGGGTCTCCCGGATGCTACAACTGAAGTGAGTCAACGTTTCTGGTATGAGGGTCAGGTACGTACCACTGGATGCGTATCAACGCACTTCGCGGGGACGATCTCCTCGTCATGCCAAACAACCACATGGCCGTCCTGCGCCGATATCAACCTTGCGTTCGCGCTGGAGAAACCGTAGCGTTCACCTTCGTGATACCGTTGTCAAGCTCCAAGGTCGTCGTGCCGTCGATGAGCGCCCTACCGCGACAACCGCCCTCAGAGTCAGCACCTCGCCACTCACCGCACGGCCACCTCGCCCCCACAAAGCACGCACCATGCAAAGCTCGGCAGCGTGTTCTCCACCGTGTTCCCCCGCCCGCCGCGGTGCGCCTGGATGGTCTCATCAGTACGTAAAGACGGGCCGGCAAGGCCTCACATGCGCACCTGGACATCATAGTATCTGCGGTGCGTGGCAGCCGCGGCGGAAAGAGCGAGCGGGCGTTGCGCGGGAGACGCGAGGATCATGAACGCCTCGCTGGCGAGGTTCGCGGCGAGGGCGAGCGGCGCGAACATAATGCTCTAGCTGGCCGAATGGCTATTCGCAGCTGCGGGGGCAGGAGCGGAGGAGGGCGATATGGCACGCACGCGGTGGGCCGCTCGGGCGGATTATACATACCAGGACCCGCACGCGCGCGCGTGCAGCCCACAAACAGACATACCTGATCAACGCTACCGAGTACCCAGCACCGCACCGTCCGGACGCACGCCGCCAGCCGCGGAGGCACGTTGCACGTGCGTGCGCGGTAGCCTGTCGCCCGGCGGGGCTGCTCGTCGCGCGCGCGTGCGGTACGAACGTTCACGGCGATCGCCCGAACAGGCAACGGCCGCGCCTTTTTGGGAATGGGGCTGACCCACCCGCGGATGGCCGGGGGAGTTTTGCCTGTCGCGCGCACCGAGGGAGGGCGGATCGGAGGATGCGGAGAGGCCTATCAGTGCGGGAACGTGCTAGGCAGTGCGCCTTCGGGTTGTGGTGGGCTGGGAACACGCACGCGGGGATCTGCGGTTGTGAGCGCACGGGCTTCGTCGTCATGGGGGCTGGACAGGCACAGGATAGAATTTGTGGATACGTGCGGTTTGAATAGGTGCGTATATGTAGGACATTAACAGGAACATGGTGTTTCGGTGGTATGTCAGACACCGGTACGCACGCTGTATTCAGAGACCTGACCAGCAAGTGCAAAGTCAGGTGCTGCACATGCCTGAATGTGAGCGACCACCGCAAAACACACCATGTCGGTACTCTGAACGGGAAAGAGCCGCAGTTGGCGTCAGGAGCCGTATGAGCTCACAGACAATCCATTCTGGCAGTTAGAGCGGTGTGATATGCGATTATGATCTCGATGGTGGACCCTATCTTATGAGAGACAACATGATACAGCAAGGAGAGCGAGAGCGAAACCACGAACTGATGAGATACCCCTTAGACGTTGGGTCTGTCTTTCGGATTGTCCTTCGTGACGCTACTACTGCTCCCCGAGGCCTCCCCCACATTGTTCAGGCCCAAATTCCTCCAGTCATCGCGCTCCATGAGACCGCTGGATGGGGACAGTCGTGAGCACAGGGGACTTCCGGGGCAGGCGAGAGCGTACCGGGCCATGCGGCACTCGAGGTAGTCCCTGTTCAGGTGTCGACAGGGTGTGGAGTTGCTGCCGTTCGTGCGCAAGCAGTCGAGATACGCTTGCATGAACTGCTTGCACTCGCCTGCACCATTCACCCTAAGCACCGGGGTAGGCCGAGCGCAAGTCGTGTACGCACCGTAGTGGTCCAATGGAAACGAGCCCCGGTCCTACACGAGTCAGGTCACGCACGTATGCATTCGACGGGAAGCAGCATTACCGGTGGGCTGACAGAGAAACCGCCAGAGAGCGAAGGTGGGCGCCCGAAAGACATGGCTGGGACGAGAGTGGAGGCCTGGAGGACGACGGTGAAGACGACTGCGCCCACTCCGAATTCGCAAGGCGGGAGCGGGGTGCAGGTTAAGCGCCGGCTGGGCGGGTCCTTGGCCACGATCACGTGGCTACGTGACGCTTCGATAAAGCCAGGCACGGCGCGGGAGGCGTCTGCGGCGTCTGACTCGTGCAATTCCGAATTCACGCAAACTCATCATAGGCTGCCCCGGCGCCTCTGGCAGCTGCAATTCGGAATTCGGGTGCAGGCTGGAATATACAAAGCACTGACCACCGCGCCCGCCCCGCCGCCCAAACGTGTCTCGCCCGCTCGTCCGCCAGTCCACCCGTTCCTCAAACCCCCGCCCCCGACGCTGCAAAGCGCGCGACGCGTCCGGGACGCGTTCACGGCGACCGCTGCCGCGCTTTTCCTTTCCCCTTGTCCTCCGCACCCCGCCTCCGCGCGGGCTCCGTCGAGCTCTCCCGGCTGCCCGCCCGCGACTCCGCGCGACTGCCCGGCGCGGTCCCCGGCTGCGTCTCCGCCCCGCTCCCCGCGCCCCCGCCGCCGAGCCCTGCGCCAGAGCCCGGTGCGGACGCCGGGCCCGACGGCGACGGCGGCGGCGGCGGCTCGAGGTCGGGCACGACGCCCGCGAACCGCTTGCTCTTCAGCATCACGATCTCCTTCAGCCACCCGTTCTCGCGCCGGAGCTCCGCCGCCTCGCGCTCGAGCTCCTCCACGCGCCCGGACAGGTCGGAGATCGTGCGCTCGAGGTTGAGCGTCCACTGCTTCTTCTTGATCCGGAAGCGCGCTGCCGTGCGCGGAACGCGACCGGCCACAGATCAGCACACACGCCGCGAGAGGGGCAGCGACGAGAGGTGCGTACCGGAAGCGGCTGTGTTCCGCCGCCGTTTGTCCTCCGCGAGCGCGACGGACTCGAGCTCGGTCGGGTCGAGGTGCGCGGCCGCCTCGGGCGAGGGCGTGTCGCTCCCCGGCGGGGCTGGCGGCGGGGGCGGGGGCATCAGCCCCTCCCGCCCGGGCCCCGGCAGGTCCCCCCCGGGCGGGAGAGCGCCGAAGTGCCCGCCCACGAAGCTGTGGCTCATCTGCACGTCCGGCGCGTGCGCGGGCACCTGCGGCGGCAAGAAGCTGAATGCGCCCTGCTGTTGGGGCTGGGGCTGCGACGGCGGGCGCTGTGGCGGCCCCTGTGGTTGGCCGTGCAACGAGAATGGGGGGTGCTGTAAGGGGTGTTGGTGAGGATGAGGATCGTGGGCTTGGCCTTGCTGCTGCCCGTGTAGTCCGTGAGGATGTTGAGGCTGGGGGAAGGGTCCATGGGGATGCTGTTGTTGCTGTTGCTGTTGATGAGACAGGTGGTGTGGCGGCGGCCCCTGGCCCTGCTGCTGGGGATGTTGCTGCTGCTGCAGGACCTGCAGGTACGGCAGCATCGCGAGGAACATGTCCGTCAGCTGGGGGTTGAGCGTGCCCACGGGCGGCAGCTGGATCGGCGGCCCGCCCTGCTGTCCGCTGGGGACCTGTCCCATGCCGGGATGTTGTGGACCGCTCTGAGAGGGGTGTCCCGGAGGAGGGGGCTGTTGCTGCTGCTGCTGCATCTGGAGCAGCGCGCGCGCGATCGCGTCCTCCTCGTACCCACCCGGGCCCTGCTGCAAACCCCCCGCGCCACCCGCGAAAGGGTGCTGCATGAACCCAAAGTCTATCTCGGGCACCTGTCAACGGCGCGCGTAAGCATTAACGTCCTCTTGCCCCCCACGAGGCCCCCGGGATTGGATAAGCCCCAACGGGGTTTGGCGGCGGGGGGAGGAGGGGGAGGGGCGAGACGGGGGGTGTGGCTACGCACTCTACTCGGACCAGCGATGGGCTGTTGCGGCACGGGCTGGCTCGCGGACCGTCCTCGTCGATGCTGCTGCTGTTGTTGATGCTGCTGTTGCTGGCGTTGTGCGGACTGCTTGCCCGCGCCCGGACCGTCGCCGCTGCCGGGGGGATGGCGCTCCATGGGGCTCGTCTGGGCTTCTGGGAACGCGCGGTGTCGGTGGTCTGTGTGTGCGGCTGGAGCGTTCGGGTTCGGGTGGACGCCCAGGGCGGTAGTGCCAGAGGTGTTATCTCCGACGGCGGCGGGTCCGTGGTGCAGCAGGAGGCCCGGCATGTCTCCAAGTTCAAGTAAGATCGGTGCGCGGTGTGCGAGGGAGAAGCCTCGCCTCGCTTTCGGCGCGTGCCGCGTGCGGTGCAGATGGCAGGAGCGGAACGAGGACGAGGACCAGGGCCGCGGGGGCGGCGAGGAGCAGCAGGACGGGCGCGGGCGGGCGAGCACTGGTGGCGAGCCGCGAGATCCGGGTGTCGAGCATCGACGTCAGCCGGGGGGCCCGCGGCGCAATAGCAAGAGCTGCTCGTGCGGATTTGCAATACACGCCCCGGACGCGCAACGCGAACGCAAGCTGTCGTCGCCGTTCGCATTGAGTGCCCACTGATTCGTCCTCGGCCTCCAAATGCGCCATCGCCCCGCCCGATGGCGACACTCGAACCGCCTCTCGCGACACTACGCCCTCACGTGCCCTGGCGCCCCTTCGCCCGCGCCACACACGCGTCACGGCTCGCGACTCGCGACGCGTCCGCCACCCACGCCCGCGCCGACCCCGTCCCCGACACGTCCCGCCCGTCCTCCGCCATCGCGCGGACCACACGGACCGTGTCGTTCCAAGGCACATGCAATTGTGAGGACGCGTCCGTATTTGTACATGTACACATGTGGTGATGTATGTATGCTGCGTGTGCTCCTCCTGCCGTAATCCATCGCCATTCTTCCGCCTCCCTTATGCCAGTGGCAGCCCGCACACCTCGCAATCACTTCCCCCGTGCGCATTCTCAAATGTGCAGTGCGGGCAGATCCGCACGTTGGCACTGCTGCTGCTCCCCCCCGCGGCCTCTTCTTGCCGTGCGATCTGGTCAAACACGTCCGCGGGGATGTCGGTGTCCATCGGCGCGTGCGAACTCGAGGGCAGCTCCGAGATCGACGGCCGCTTCGCTGTGCGTATGAAACACTTAGTCCGAGCTCGTGACCGCACCAAGAGCAGCACTCACGCGCAACCTCGCGGGCGAACGTGGTCAGTGTCAGCCACCCCTCCGTACGCAGCAGCTCGTCCAGCGCCGTTGGGCTCTCCAGGTCCGGCGCGGTAGCGGTCCGTATGAGCACGCGCAGGTCATTCTACGGCCGCGTCAGCTCTGACAACACTATGGCAAACTCGTAGCACGACTCACCTCATTGATCAGCCCAGTGGTTCCGAGGAATGCGATCAGGTGCCAGTCGCTCAAGAAGCGCGCCAGAGCTTGCCGCTTCTGCAGATCCCCGCCATGCGTGCTTTCGGGGACGTCGTACGCTTCGGCTTGCGCGAGCTGCCGCAGTACGTCTTCGGCACTTTGGTCTTCGAGCCCGGGTCTGTTCTCGATCTTGTACTTTACCGACCGGAACAGCGGCGACGGGTTCTGGGGGAAGCCGTGCGAGACCTACGCGCAAACAGGTGAGCGCACATGCGGCGAGAAGTTCAGCGAGTCACATACGTTGACGAGCAGATACTCCACAGGGAAGCACGGCTTCGCGTTCTTCTGGACGTCCAGGCCGTATTCGTTCTTGTACCTGAAGAATACATCCGGCACGTAGCGTGCTGAACCTTCTTCACGATCCTCCTCCTTGACACGGACAATGCCCGGATCGACACTGGCCTCAATCATGTCTGCGTCGACCATCGCACAGGCTTGTTCTGACACCTGATACGCAGACACATCGATGCCGCCTTCCTCGGTACCAGTGAGGACAGCGGTAACCATCCGCGAACCAAATTTGCCCGTGAAAGACGAGCGCGAGGGAAGGGGGTTCGCGTTCTGCACGTGAGCGGCGAAGATCGCTTCCAACGAGGAAAGGAAGAACGATTGTGGATGCCGCTTGTACTTGAGCTTCGAGCGGTCTTCTTCTGACGGCTCGAGGTCGGTGAAGATGTACCCGACAATCTGCAGCGGAGTCGCCGCCTGCGCTGCCAACGCGCGGATCCGCGGCTCGTCCTCCCACGGCACGCCCAGCGTCAGCCCGTCGATCTCGCCTTCTTGTGGGGGCTCGTGGATGGCTTCGACGACGGCCTTGATGCCCATCGGCACGTCCGAATATGGTTCGTAGTGGCCGATCAGCCAACCAAAGCGTTGCACGCCTGTGACACGCCATGCTTGCAAGAAGCGGTCGACGATCTCGGGGGACGCAATCTCGAGATGATCAACCATTCGGAAAGGTTGGCTCTGCAAGGTGATCGCAGACGGTTGACAAGCCGTACAGATCCCGGCGGGCCAGGGAGGGTGGCCGCCGGTAGGGCATGGGTCCTTGACTTTGTACGAGAGCGGGTTCAAAGGGGGAGAATGGAGGTCACAGAGGCAGATGAGGAGGCTTTTGGCGTGAGTTTGCGGATGTATGCGTGGTATGATAAGTGCTTGATGTTGTGCTCCGTGTGGTACGCGATGTCGTAGGGTTCCAAGGGCATGCAGTAGTCGCACATCGCGTTCGCGCCATGTTTGCAAAAACGAGAATCGCGGCCACGAGGGATCTTTCCTTCTTGTGAGCGCCAGTAGCGATCCACACCGTCCTCTTCTACGGTCTCCCAGGGACGTTTTGGTGCATCCTGTGCGTTCGCCTCCGAGGTGGATGTACTCGCAGTGGCTGCCGGAGCCTCCGATGCTGCGTTCTCTTTGTAGCCCACAAAGAGCAAGTCCCCATGTCTGAAAAGTAATGTGAGAGAATATCCCTGAACAAGGATACACAAGACGCACTTGAATCCCAGTGATTGTAGATTCCGTCCAGTCAGTGTGGAGACAAGCACTTCATTTCCCCGGGGCTGGTTCGAGATGGTAATAGTTGAGGGATCTGCATTGGGAGACGTCTCCACCACCTAGGAGTATGTCAGCATCGCATTACGCTGGACGATCTCTCAACTCAGACCTTAGCCAGAAGTTCAGAGATATCCGAGGTGGGCTGGAACTCGAAGCGGAAATTGCCGTCTTTGGACCTGATTCTGATCAACTGAATGAGCGTGTTAGTATTTAACGTACGGTCTCCCGAGTGTGCATACCATGATCGGAGATGTGTGTGGTGGTGGCGGTCGAGAAACAAGGTGTGCAGAGCAGAGAACGCGCGTCTCTCGAGTATGCATCGAGATGACCTCAGTCTTTGAGCTGACGCGTCGCGTGTGGATTACATAAGCTCTGCTGCAGTGCTGTGCACGTGATAGGAGGATTGAGGTTGGCGCCCATAGAAAGTGGAACAGAGTTTTGGCGTGTGCAGCTGCAGCTTGCAGCGTGCAGCCACCGACCATCGAGCGGCCTCCAGCTGCGGCACCCTGCCCTTCTCCCGCCCTTATCGCGCCCCCTCTCCCCGCCCTCTTCCCTCCGCCATCGTCCTCGGTCCGGGCCACTCCAGCTCTCCTCTGCGAACCATTCACGGCCTCTAGCAACCATCTGTCCGTCTCCGACCCCCGCTGGATACCCCTCTCGATCTCGACCGACCCCTGCTTTACATGCTTTTTTGAACGGACTACTGTGTCCACAATGTCCGCACTCCAACAATCCTTGCCCCCTGTGCCCTCCTCGGCGTCGTTCGCCCAGGGATCCGACCACTCCCAGTTTCCGCAGCCTGAACGCGTGTACGATTTGTATTCCTGGTCGACCCTCTCTCCCAACACGCGGCTTGTGTACGTGAAAGACGAGGAAACTGCCAACCAAATCATACCGAAACTCCAGTCGAAGGTCCTCGGCTTCGACCTCGAGTGGAAGCCCAACTTTGTCAAAGGCCGACCGGAGAACCCTGTCGCGCTTGTACAACTTGCCAGCGAGAACCTTATTGTGCTCGTTCACGTCTGTTATATGCACAGTGAGTTTTCAAGCGACTGATTCGATCGGATTCTCAAACTTGCACCAGCGTTCCCGGAGAAGCTCCGTGAGCTTCTCGCCGATGAAACCGTAGTCAAGGCCGGTGTAGGAATACAGAGTGAGTCATTGCTTCCGTGCTCCTAAGGAGTCAGAGGAACCAAGCAGGCCTCTCCCGTCATTCACAAGTGGCGGCGTACATGGCCAAAATAGTCCTTCGCTCGCTCTTGCTACTGGCTCTGCAACAGCATGAGTGTTTCATCACTTTCGGTGTCGTTCATGGGACATCGTGTTGTCGAGAATTTTAACTGGAACGTCCCATAAGAGTGAGCTCAGGTAGGGTTATAGCCCAGGCCCGGTTGTGTAGCGTTGTGACAACAGTCTATGGTTCCAACTGTCTTGCTGAATTTCATTAAGGGCACGGACTGACCACGTCCCTACAGAGGATTGTAAGAAGCTGTACGCCGACTACGGCGTGGATACCCGGAACTGCGTAGATCTTTCCCTTCTTGCTCGCACAGTGGACAATGCTCGATGGAAGGGCAAGTATGCGAGCCCGATCGGACTCTCTCGACTCTGCGAAACCTACGAAGAACTGTCGTTGCAGAAGGGCAGAGTTCAGACGAGCAACTGGGAGCAACTGCTCGATCCCCGGCAGCAAGATTGTACGGATAGCTCCTGTTCTAGCGCCCAAGTTCCCAAGTTCATCATTCTTTCCACAGATGCCGCAAACGATTGTCATGCTGGTTTGACGCTCTACACTCGTCTATCTGCCATGGCAGCCACAATGTCGCCAGTGCCGCAGACGCTGTGGTACACTTTTGACACAATCAGTGGGTTTCTCTACCAGCCTTCCTCTGGCATTCTATGGCATCCGTACAACCCGTATTACGACCCCGGCCCTCCACCACCCCCGCGTCCCCCAAGAGTCGAAGACGGGTTCGTTAACGGAAATATGCACGAGCAATTCCGCGGTTCACGATACGCAAGGCGCAACCGCGTTCGGTACCCGCCTACGCGCCCTCTGTCGCCAGCTGCTCCATCCTTCGTCCCCGGCGCTAAGGCGCACACCCCCTCACCCTCGTCTAGCCCTGTGCCGGCATTTGCCTCTCCACCTCATACGCATACTTATACGCGCTCTCCGGTTCCGCGATACCCTCAAGTGAACGATGCACTAGCCGGAACACCATTCATGGAGGTCGATGCAGATGGTTTCCCGCGCCCTGGACGTGCTCCTCGCGCATTTCAAGGCAAGCCTTCTAGCTTTGTCGCCCATCCTCATGCGGGGCCAAACCCCAATGCACCTGGACGCGGCAGAGGGCGCGGTCGCGGCAGCGGACAAACACAAACCGTTTCGTTGGGCCACTTCGCCGTGACCGGGTGATCGCTTAGCAACCTTTTTCTACTACACCCCCCTCGTACATGTGTCACATATGCATCCCCATGCACATACCCCCGTCCCGCATGCTCCGTCGGCGGGTGTACTGCACCCTCACACGCCGGCTGGTCCCCGATTGTCCCCCACTCTGTATCTTTGTTTCCCTTCCTCTCCCTCTCCCTCTCCCTCTCCCCTGCTTCTGCCTCTTCTCTGTGGACGGTCCCGCTCTTGTTGATATCATGCTCCTCGCTCTCACGCCCCTCTCTCTTTCCACCACGCCACTCGCACTGGCGCCGGTCCGATTCGCCGCGTCCGGTCGAGCGGAACTGTCATATACGTGTACTATACTCGCCCCCCTCCCCCCATGCATTATCACCCCTCAGCGCAATCTCGACGTTGCTTTCGCCCCGCGATCGGGTTCCCGGGCCAGCTTCGACTGGTTCCTGACCTGCGTCTAAGACGCCTTGGCTCGAATGTGGGTGTTGTGCCTGTTCGAAGAACGGCCAGACACTGTATGGATGGGCGCTGGTAGGTTCGCAATCCAACCTCTCGAGCTAGCTGATATTGGGGTGGAGGGACGGTGTGCGGCTCGCCCGCTGCCACTAGAAGGATGTCGAGTGAAGAAGCTGAGCGCTGAGCGGTGAGGACGGGGAGGTTTTATCGATTGAGACCGAGGTGATGCCTCACCACCTCGCCTGGAGTCGTCTGCTTCTCCATCTATCATTATCAGAGATCCGTGCACCCGTCGGACCTGTCATGGCACGGAGGAGTGCCTGCAGCGAGTGGGATCCCAGGATATGTATATACCTTCCGGCAAAGGTCACCGCACGATGCGCGTCAAAGTCCAAACTGCAGACGCGCCCATACAGCCACATCTACAGCAGCCAGCACCTCATTGTGGCCCCCGGTGTCCTGACTGACGAGTCGGGTTGCATGAGTGAGGACGAGTATGAAGGGACGACACCGTACCTGGGAGGCGCCATCCACATGTGGTTGCTCCGGTGCCACTGCTTCAAACGGACTTGCAGATAGGTGAGGCGTCTGCCGTGCATGACCGTTTGAACAGACATGCGCATATCAAGAAACTGACGCCGACTCGACATGGATCCCCTGGCTGAGCTAGATGTTTAGCACCGGTTGGAATAGTTGCGAACGTTCGCAGGCGTGACCGGAGGCGACGACGCGTTGCTAACCGCGACACTTGTTACACGTGCAATACCTCTGGATGAGACGACTCGATGTGGCGTCGACTAACCCCAGGTATACCGACATAGTTAGTGGCGCAAGCTTGGGCGTATGCGTGGTCGACTGCGTCGATGCCGTATCAACCCCGGCGAGTGTATGTGCCACGTCAGGAAGAGAACTTGATATGACCGGCTCCCGTCAACGCGGTTGCATTCGGACTCGGGGCTGTGGAAGTGGGGCGACAATCTGCGATCACTGCTGCGCAGACTCCAAGCGGTTTCGTGCTGACGAACGTACGTCCATCTCCTGGATTGCTCGACGCCGTCGCTGATCTTGACTTTCCTTACGGGCTTGTATAGTCCAATAGGCATGCCGTGTGGCAACCGAGGCACCGCTCCAGGACGTCTGCAACATCACTGACCACTGCAAAACGCCACAGACACCTCCGATTGTGGTTTATGGCGCCTGCGGAGGTCCAATGCAACAAAAATGTGATGTATACTATCGAACCTCACTGTTTGGCGCGCGAAAATTGGGACTCGGATCGAGATGTATGCCATATAACTACAGTCAGTGGGGTTCAAGGCAGTACTCTCAAACGATACCGACGCTGACCCCCCATCGACCTCGTTGGCGTACGGGATGGGTGCTATGTTTGGGTCGCTCGTCACTCCCCACGCCAACTTTCATCCGCTTCCTGCCTTGCCCTCTAGCTCTTTACTCTCTCTGAATGTTGGCCTCGATGAGCTCTGCGAGTTCGGGTACACGCTATGGCTCTTCACCTTCTCCGACTTGAAGACCATCCTCATCCCGACCGTGAGTACATCCACCGAGCTCCCGTGGCTGTGTGTGTTCACAACGCCCCCAGTTCGTCTTCGGGACCGCCGCCGCAACCCCTTCGTCGACCACACACATGCTCCTGCGGGCGGTCTGGATATGGCTGCACCTCCTCCAATTCTGCATTTCGAACCAGTGTCTATCCCCAGACGAAGACGGGACGAACAAGCCGTGGCGGCCGATCCCTGCCCGGCGCATCTCGACCGCGGCGGCGCGGCGGCTGCGGTGGGCGATGCTGGCAGTCTGCCTGGCGGTGTCCGCGCAGTACGGCGTCGGCCTGGCGAGCGCGGTGCTCATGCTTGCGACGCTCGCGCACAACGAGCTCGGGATGGACGCGCGCTGGCTGCCCCGGAACGTGTGCAACGCGGTGGGGTACGCCGCGTTCAACGCCGGGGCGACGTATGTCAGGCGCAGCGGTGCCGGTACGTGTGGTTCTTACCGACCGACTTTGGAACGGCGATTGAGGGAACGCCCCCGCGGCAGGAGAACACTGCGGACCGAGGGCGATGGCGGTGCCTGCGCAGGTGCTGAACGCGCTCGTGATCCTGACAACTGTCCAAGCTCAGGACTTCCAGGACGCCGAGGGTGACCGCGCGGTCGGGCGCAAGACACTCCCTATCATAGCTCCCGCCGCAAGCCGGTGGGCTATGATGTTCTTATTGCCAGCGTGGTCGGCATTTTTGTCGTTATATTGGCGCACGTCTACCGTGCATGGTGCGGTGCTGCTTGCGTTCGGAATTACGGTTGCGTCGCGGTTTGTTTTTCGACGGTCTGCGCCGGCGGACCGCTTGTCGTATCGGATATACAACGTACGTCCCGTAGACTTCCATCCCACCATTTGACTGATACCTTGTGGGTTAGCTCTGGTTGTGCGTGGTTCACGTAACGCCGTTCGTTGTCGGACGCTGATTACGGGGTAATTATAGCAGGTATGCTTCTTCCAGTGTCTCCCAATCGAGGGCTGACGTCTTGGCAGAACGTGTGAGATGGTTCCTTGCTTGTATAACATGCGGTTCAGATAGAAGAGTGTGTCGGAAGCACACTCGAAACTTTGTATCTGAATTTGTATTCAGACGCGGGCTATCCCCCGCCTGGGTCGAACTTTCCAGTGCGCGGGTGAGTACTGCGGCTCCAGTGCGTGCGTTTGAAATAGTGGTCACACAGCTTCCATAAGCTGATGCGATGCTGCGACTACCCAAGATGCAGATTGTTCGGGTCACGGTTGCGGTATCACAAATGCTACCCGAATTTGCATGGCTCAAGCGCGTCTCGTTTTAAGTATCAACGTGTCTCAATGGTCAAGAAGGTTGCGCGAGGCTCGGCACAGAGAAGGAGTATCACTATCAGGTGCCTTCATCAGACACCTTGAGGCTCTGAGACACATGGTTATTCCGCCGCTATTGCTCGGACTTCAACGATACACCCGGCTGACGCTTACTTCTATCGACGTGCTTTTGTAATTGATATCACAGTACCCGAACGAACGTGCCCCGGAGCGTCGCTTCGCTTCGTACTACTGACTGCAGCCCCTGTATCGTATACGGACGCATCTACACAGCCACCACGCATCAGCACGTGATACCTACTTCTTGAAGTCGAATGGCAGTCGCCTATACTCAGAGTGACAGAGGCGTTGTGCTATCTGCTTTACTGTATGTATGCCCATCCATCCGGCTAGATATTGCATTGCCATTGATGCCGCAAGGGCACTGGCCTTCTAGACGCTTAACGTTCATGGCCGCCGATGCTACAGCCCACACGAGGGTTCTGGCCGCACGGTGCTGTCCAAGTCACCTGAGTTAATCACCCCCAAGTCATGGATTTGATCAACTCGGCCAATTGTCATGTATCTACTGAAGTGTTTGATGAACTCTGAACCTAGAAGGCTGTAAGCCACACAATGAGAGGTCTTCAGTCTGTGAGAGAACAACTATGATTGCATAGTACTGTACCTGTAAGCCACACAACGAGAGGCTACAAGTACTAGTAAGTAAACATGTAGGAACGCATAGGTAATATGGGACTTACTCTTCAGTCTGTGAGAGAACGACTGAAGAGCAGGAGCCTGCAGAGTCCTTCTTATATACTACTGAGGGAGGACGATGAATAAGCATAGAGAAGAGATCATATGACTGTCCAAAGAATGCTGACTGAGTGAGGAGGTACGCTGACTGAGCGAAGGTAGGACAATGAGTAAGAACGAGGCATGTGATGTCCATGGATGAGTAACACTAAGCTCCAGACAGGTCTAAAATAGTCAGGAGCATCGTAGAACGTACCAGAACCATAGGTAGGGATGGCAGGATGCCAAGTAAGTACAGAACAAAAGAATGTACGTATATGGTAGGTAGGAAAGTCCATGCCGGCATCTCGTAGATGCACGACCACTAACACTGCCACTCCCGGTCCGGCACAGCCGTAGACACGGAAGTCCAACACTCCCACTCGTTCAAGATGCGGAGGACACCAAGCCAACACCCTGCCTGAAGCGCTCGAGAATGGAGAAGGGCACATTCTTGGTCAGAGCATCAGCGAGTTGGTCCGCGGAAGCAACGTAGAAGATTTCAGTGTTCTTTAGTTCGACCTGCTCCCGAACATAATGATAGGTGATCTCTACGTGCTTGATCTTTCGGTTGAAAGCGGGGTTGACTGCAAGGAAGAT
The DNA here is from genome assembly GCA_022606155.1 of Trametes elegans. Taxonomy (NCBI): domain Eukaryota; kingdom Fungi; phylum Basidiomycota; class Agaricomycetes; order Polyporales; family Polyporaceae; genus Trametes; species Trametes elegans. The sequence continues at coordinate 472,880 of JABYQO010000020.1, read as the reverse complement.
CGATTCCTGGTTGTCTAGACACAGGGGAGTTGGTCGCGAAATGTCATCCCCAAGCTCGCTTCCAAAAGTCCTTAGCCACGCCATCTGATGACAAGCGTCTGAAGCTGCCTTGTACTCCACCTCGGTCGAGGAGCCAGAGACTGTAGGCTGATGCCTCGATGCCCATGAAACGGCACCGCCTGCCATCAAGAAGACGAAGCCAGATGTGGAATGCCGGTCATCATGGTCCTCGGCCCAGTCTGAGTCTGAGTAAGACAAAAGACCATCATTGGATGCCCCGTTGTAGTGCAACTTGTAGTCCTTAGTACCCTGGAGATAGCGTAGGATGTACTTGGCAAAGTTCCAGTGCGCATCAGAGGGATTGGCATTGTACTTGGACAACTGTGTTACGGCGAAGTCAATGTCGGGGCGTGTCCCAAGAGTTGCGTAGAGAATACTGCCGATCAAACTCTGGTAGCGCTTCCAAAAGGAATCGGTGGCGGTCTGCTTAGATTTCTCCAAGACAGCACCAGCAGGAAGAGGGGTGCGAGCCGGCTTGCAGTCGGCCATGTTGAAGCGTTCAAGGACAGACTGGATGTACTCCGACTGGTCAATGTCGATAGTACACATGCTACGGTCACGGGTAATGCGAAGACCGAGGAAACGCTTGACTGGTCCTAAGTCCATCATCTTGTACTGTCTGCTCAACGTGTCCTTGACCTGCTTGATGTGGCTAGGCCGGTCGCCAAAGAGGAGTAGATCATCGACATAGAGTACGACAATTGTAATGAAATCCCCCCCTTGTCGCCGATATACGTAGACTCCGGCATCAGAGTACGTCCGTTTGAATCCCATGTCAAGGAGAGACTTGTGGATTTTGGCATTCCATTGACGAGACGCCTGCTTAAGGCCATAGATTGCCTTCTTAAGCAAACAGACGTAGTTCTCCTTGCCGCGTACAACCCAACCTTCCGGTTGTTCCATGTAGATCTCCTCCTCCAAGTCGCCGTTCAGGAATGCAGTCTTTACGTCCATAGACTCGATGTCCCAGTCCTCAAGCGCAGCGTGCGTGAGGAGGTAACGAATCGATTCAAACCGTGCTACAGGCGAGAAGGTCTCGTTGTAGTCCTCACCCCAGATCTGGGTAAAGCCCTTGGCTACAAGGCGAGCCTTGTACCATCCATCATGCTTAATGTCATACACCCAACAATTGGTGACGACGTGATGGTTCTTAGGGCGAGGCACGAGGATCCAGGTTTTGTTCTCCAGAAGCGAGTCATACTCAGCTTTCTCAGCAGCTTGCCACTTAGACGCTTCAGGCGAACGCATGGCTTCCCGATGGGTATTCGGTAAGCCCGCCTTATACTGAGCGGCAGCGAGAAAAGCAAGTAGAGTCTCTGCTTGTTCGTGCTGAGTACCATCCGTGTTTGTACGTGCATCAACCCGAGCAGGGGGTTCATCACTGTACATACTGTCCCCATAGTGCTTAGGCTGTCTGACCTCACGATGAGGCTTATCGCGAGCAATGCTAGGACCTCCCACTGGCTCATGACGGTGGCGCACATGGGCAGGACACGGAGGGGGAACAGGCGGAGGTGTAGGTAGACATTCAGGTTCAGCAGGGGCTTCTGGCTCTGGAGCTGGAGGAGCAGGTGGAGGAGCAGGAGCAATTGGAGGTTCAAGAACCTCAGGCTGAGGCTCAGGAGGTTGGATAGGAACAGGAGGGAGCACGTCATCATCAGCTTTCGAGGCTTCATCAGACGGCTCGGTGTACTCTGGGAACGGACTATCATCCGGTGATGCTCCTAAACAACACCCAACTGCCGATGTAGAGGGCCGAGCGCCTTTGTAGGGTGAGGCCGTTGCGAGGTTCCGTTGTTACGATGATCCTAACGGTAGAGCAGTACCTTTTCTCTTTTTCCTTTTCTGTCACTCTTCCTCGACCCGTTGTTCACCCGGTAGCATGACGTCATCCCGCTACTGGCTCCCACGGATGTTGTACTTTACTCTCACGCTGTCAGCACTGCCACGTCAGCACCGCCAGTGCTTCGTCAGCACTGCCACTGTGCTTCGTCAGCACTGCCACAGTGCTTCATCAGCACCGCCACTGTTACATCACCTTCTTTACCTGTATTACAGTTCTTACTCTACGTAGTAATACTGGACTCTCACGTGACCGGTTTCCTCCATGTATATAAACGCGAGGTATCTCTGCGAGATACCTCAGCTCGACCTGGTTATCTATTGCCTACATCACTCGAACCCTCGATTGCCCTCGCCTAAATCCTTGATCCCTAGCGACCTCGTCACGGACTGTGACCGTCGTAGGCATCATCGCAACATTAGGTCGAGCTCGCACACCACGTCAATCCATTGAACGATCCAGACACTCTGCCTAACATCGAAACCGACCTTGAACCCACCTGAAAAATCGGTGGGCTGAAGAACGAACCATCACGGAACCAACCCCATACCCAGACGTCACCTTCGACCCCTCCACCGGACTAGTATACTACGAAAACGCGCTAGTAATCCCTAAGGGCAAGAACTGGGACTACCCTGAAGAAGACATAACCCCGGAGCAAATCCGTAGCCTACCAGGATACAAGGAAGCCTACAAAAGAATCACCAAGCAACCACTCCCGGAAATCAAACGGGTTACCCCAGTCCCAACACCCCTAGCGCGTATTGCACAACTTGCTACTACTCCACGCGAGCCGGCCCACGAACTCAGTGAAAGCGACAACGAAGAAGAACCGGCACGACAGCCCGAGAGCGCAGAAGAACCGGCATGACAGCCTGAAAGCGAAGAACCGGCACGACAGCCTGAAAGCGAAGAACCGGCAAGACAGCCCGAAAGTGAAGAAGAACCAGCACGACAGCCTGACAGAGAGGAAGCACCTCAGGAACCCGAAGAACCAGAAGAACCATCAAGACCCCCATCACCAGAACCGGCCATGGCTGAACGCAACCAACCCGAAGAGGAATTGAAGCTGAAGATGCCACCAGAATTCTCTGGCAAGAGAGGGGAAGCCATTGAATGGCTGCAGAAATGCACCCTCTATCTCACGATGAACGAAACGAAATATAACACCGACAAGAAGAAGATCATCTTTTGCCTTATGTTGATGAACAAAGGAAATGCCGGGAAATGGTCCCGCATGTTCATTGAAGATTGCGAAAAGCAAGCCCTCGATCAAGCACAAGAAGTGTCCTATGGCACATGGGCAGAATTCAAAGCAGCAATCCGAGACTCATTCGACGACGTCGACGACAAAGCCAGTGCCCGCGTACTGCTCAGGACCCTCAATCAAGGAAAGAAGCCCATGGACGAATACATCACAGAATTCAAATCCATTATTGCTCGATGCGGGATTGCCGAGTTCGATGTCATAGCCAACTTCTTTTATGGAGGACTCAACCGACCCCTCCGGGAGAAGATGTTCAACCTCTCAACTATGCCGACCAGACCTACGGAACTCTACCAAACCGCAGCCCGACTAGAACAACAGTGGCGCATTGGGAGAACGTACGATGGAAGGAACACACAGTCCAAACCAGCCTACAAGCCGTACCGATCATCCCAGAAGGAAAGAGACCCTGACGCCATGGACATTGATGCCATGACGGCCGAAGAACGAACCCATCACTATCGAGAAGGAAGATGCTTCACATGCCATCAAGTGGGACACCTATCAAGGCAATGCCCAAACAAGAAGAACAATAATAGGGAAAGAAACACTCGCGCACGAATTACCGAAGTTGAAGAAGAAACTCAACCCGAGAACAATGAAGAACCACAACAGACTTCCTCTTCCTCGAAGCAACTCATGGCAGCAAGAATCCGCCTTGCACTCAAAGGCATGGAAGACAACGACGATGCAAAGAACATCATCTCAGCCTTCTCTGGAGAGGGTTTTTGAGAAACCGGCGTGCCTCGACGTCACGACCGCGTAATAAGATCTACCATGTAATAACAGCCCAGACATCCCAACAATCTATGAGGATACCGATAACTATTCATGGAGATCGAACCGTCGAAACGAAAGCACTTATAGACACTGGAGCTGGAGAACAATTCGTCGACTATCGATTTGCAAGAACACAACAGCTACCATTAACCAGGCTCACAACACCGATCCGAGTATACAACGCCGATGGAACACGGAACGAAGCAGGCGACATCACCAAATGTGTCGTCACCGAAATTGAAGCCGGACAACACAGACATATTGTCCGACTCCTAGTAACGTCACTAGGAAAAGAACCAATCATCCTGGGCCTACCATGGTTACAACGAGTCAACGCCCATATCAACTTCACCAAAGGAACCCTCGACATCAACCCTACAAAAGTCAACAGAACTATTACGGAATACCTTCGAGCAGCATGGTTCCCGGACAAATGTCCGTTCACCGGAAGGGACCTACCGTCTATAAACAACAAGAAGGAGACACCAGAGAAAGAAGAAACGACCCCTGAAGACACCACTCCCACAGGATCAGGCATATATGAAGACACAAACCCGCTAGACCCTGAATTAACACCAGAACCAGCTGAAGAAGAAGACTTGTTGCTGGCATATTTGCGCAATGAACAAGAAGCACTCCTGAAGCCGCATTCAATTGAACACCATGGAGATATGCTCAAACCAGGCACACCAATAACTAGAGAGGACGACAATGAAATGCACCCGCATACTAGACCAGGGCCAACAATTGGACACATTCACCGGGCACCAAATGGAACTATGTTTGCCCCCACAGCAAACATATGGATCAGAGCCAAAATCAACCCGGCCATGGCACTAGCACAAGAACATCATAAGCAAGAGAAAACCCTCACATTTGAAGAAATGTTACCCCAAGAATACCGGGACTACGCAAGTGTATTCGAGAAGAAAGCTTCAGAACGATTCCCCCCGTCTAGGCCATGGGATTTAGCCATCGATTTAAAAGACGATTTCACCCCGCGAGACTTCAAGCTATATCCGCTCACACCAAAAGAACTTGAAGCCGAAAAGGAATTCATTCAAGAAAACCTTCGAAAGGGATACATTCGGGAATCAAAGTCACCAATGGCCTCGCCCTTTTTCTTTGTAGGGAAAAAAGACGGTTCCCTTCGACCCTGCCAAGACTATCGCTATTTGAACGAAGGAACGATCACAAACAAATATCCACTGCCCTTAATTTCAGAACTAGTGGACAAGCTACGAGGGGCCAAGATCTTCTCTAAATTGGACCTGCGATCTGGATACAACAACGTACGAATCAAGGATGGGGACCAATGGAAGGCAGCTTTCAAAACGCACCAAGGACTATTCGGACCAATGGTCATGTTTTTCGGACTAAAGAACTCCCCAGCGGCTTTCCAAGCAATGATGAACGCCATCTTCCACGATATGATTGACGAAGGATGGCTCATCATCTACATGGACGACATCCTCATATTCTCAGACAACACCGACAAACACCGAGAAAGAACACGGAAAGTATTAGAACGACTAAAGGAACACGACCTATACCTCAAACTGGAAAAGTGCATGTTTGACGCACCAGAAGTGGAATACCTCGGAATGATCATTTGGGAAAACCAAGTAGCAATGGACCCCATCAAGGTCAAAGGAATACTCGACTGGCCAGAACCAACCTGCGTAAAGGACGTCCGATCCTTCCTAGGCTTTGGCAATTTCTACCGGCGATTCATCGATCACTTTTTGAACCTTGCCAAACCCTTGAATGATTTAACCAAGAAAGACGCTCCCTGGAACTGGACAGCAGAATGTCAAAAGGCCTTCGACACCTTGAAGACACGATTCGCAACAGCACCTGTACTTCAAATGCCTGACGTCACCAAACCATTCATCATTGAATCAGACGCATCCCAATGGGCAACTGGTGCTGTACTACGACAACGAGACGCCAATGGTGATCCACACCCCTGCGCATATCTATCCGAAGGACTATCAGCAGCCGAACGGAACTACAAAATCTATGATAGGGAACTTCTTGGGATTGTTCGAGCCCTCAAAGCCTGGAGACACTACCTGGAGGGATCAGAACACCCTGTTGCCATCCTATCCGACCACAAGAACCTCACGTATTGGAGAAGTCCACAACAATTAAACTGACGACAAGCCCGATGGGCACTCTTCTTATCCCAATTTGATATCCAACTGGAACACACTCCTGGCACAGCAATGATCCAATCTGACGCACTGTCAAGGCGGCCCGACTACCGCATAGAAGGACAAGACGACAATCAGCAGCGAACCCTATTACCTGACAACCTATTTGTGCAACTGGTCGATACACGACTCGCTCCTCAATTCAAATGACTAGCTCAACAAGACAAGCTTTTCTGTGATGCGCTAGCTGCAATTCGTTCACAGGGACTCCCGCCAATCAAAAGTTCCCTCACCGACTGGACTGAACAAGACGGTTTAATATTCTACCGAAACCGATGCTATGTGCCTGCAGACCAAGAATTATGACGTGATTTAATCCGACAATACCACGACACACCAGCAGCAGGCCACCCCGGAAAATTCAAAACACTAGAACTGCTACGACGAGACTACTGGTGGCCAGGGATGTATGTCATGGTCTCCCGCTATGTCGAAGGATGTGCACTCTGTCAACAAAACAAACCAAACACACATCCGACAACACCACCACCACAACCAATCGCAGCCACCAATGTGACACGACCATTTCAACATGTATCCATCGACCATATCACTGATCTGCCCGTGTCCCATGGGTATGATAGTATTCAGGTCATGGTCGACCAAGGCCTTACGAAGGGGGTAATCCTTGCACCCTGCAAGAAAACAATTGACGCAATGGGGACTGCAACATTGTTCCACCGACATGTATACCGGCGATTTGGCCTGCCAGACAAGATTATATCCGACCGAGGACCACAATTCGTCTCGAACGTCACTAAGGAACTGGGAATACTCCTTGGAATCACACTCTCCCCCTCAACTGCCTATCATCCAGAAACTGACGGGCAAACTGAACGAATGAATCAAGAGCTTGAAGTCTACCTTCGAATATTCTGCGCCGGACGACCAGATGAATGGGCTGAACACCTGATCAATGCCGAAGTAGCACACAACCAACGAACACACTCGGCACGAAGCACATCACCATTCTACCTCATGATGGGGTACGAACCCCGGCTAATCCCGATTGCTTACCCCAAAACACATGTACCATCTGTGCAAGAACGCCTTACGGAACTCCAGAAGGCACGAGATGAAGCCCTGGCAGCACACGAACTCGCACGACACGTCATGAAAGATCGCTACAAGGGAAAGTTTGTCCAATTCAAGCAAGGACAGAAGGTCTGGCTCGAATCCAAGAACCTGAAACTGGCCTACGCCTCCCGGAAACTTGCACCAAAACGGGAAGGACCTTTTGTCATCACCGAAGTCCTAGGACCCGTGACATATCGCCTAGACCTGCCTCGATCATGGAAGATCCACCCCGTGTTTCACGCATGCCTTCTTTCACCATACAAAGAAACCGAAGTACACGGACCAAACTACACGAGGCCACCCCCTGACATCATCGAGGGAGAAGAAGAATATGAAGTTGAGGCCATCGTTGGTCATCGCAAGCAACGAGGCAGCATGCAATTTCAAATCAAGTGGAAGGGTTACTCATCCGCCGAAAACACATGGGAACCAGAACACGCACTTATCCCGGGATTGGCAAACCTGTTGCAACGGTATAAAAAGGCCAAAAAGCTGCTATAATCCCGGCATGCTGTCGTTCGCAATCGTCTTCACCCTCTACTGCCTCCTGTCTCTCGCACTCACTCTCGCCGTCGTCGCATACATCCTCCGCGACTTTTCATATCGACTCCTTGAACACACTCTTCACACTCGCGACTACCCCGACAAGTCGACCACTACGTGGTAGGCTTGTACATGCTCGCCATCATCTTAGGCCTCCTCCTCTCTGTCCACTTCCTTCTCCTCACCGCCATGACCCTTTTTGCCCTATCCTTTCTAACTTTTAACCAACTACTCATTGACTACCGTGACCCCCTCCATCCCAAGAAGGACACCATCTAACAATGCCTGCCAACTCGTGGCCAGCCCGTTTGCAGTATCCACACCCCAACCTCGTTGACCCTGCCGACAGGGAGAACATCCCACCAGGCCGCGCACCAACACCCGCCTGCAGACAGCCCGCACCACTATCGCCTACCTCCGACCTCGAGTCTGTCGGCTCTGACGACTCTATTCTCAATGACACTTCCTCCATTCCTCTGGTAAATCAGCTCACTGCGGCCGTCCTAATGGACCCAATCCCCGTCCTGCGAGCGGCGCAGCAGCAGCACCCATACCCCGCGTACCTCCTAGCCGAGTATCGCAATGCATACAACAACCAATGAGACCTTGTCAATCTGGCGGCAAATGCGGAAGACTTACACAACGAGGCGTCGTCCATCGGAGATGAGCTCGAGGAGGACTTCAACGTCCTGCATAACGAGGCCGAAGCAACCCGGGCACAGGCGCAAATCCTCTACAACCAGTCGCTTCAGCTCTTCGAACAGGCCACCCACCTTCATGACACTGCCGTTCACATTCACCGCATCTCTAGAGAGGCCACCGTAGTAGAGAACATCGTGCAATGCTCCCAAAGCACCCTCGTCCCAGTCAATCAGCGAACTCTACAGTGCCAACACAATCTCGTTCGCACCTTCGAACGACCCGCCTTCCTCGAGCGCATGCACCCCTACTTCTGGGCAATGGTTGACGACTCAGCACCCCCTCGAGGACAGCGACCGGCAGCGCATCGTACCGTCCCAGGCGCAGCCCGCGACTCCGGCAGCTACCTTCCGTTCGGCCACTACCACCTCACTGCGGGTGCCCAGCGGCGACGAGCAGCCAACCAAGTGCTGCCCACTCAAGGGCCACCCCCTGCTTACCACGAGGCCGTCGTACCACCGCCACCTTCACCGCCGCGTCTCCCCAGCCCTATCGAACAGGCTGAAGAACCGGTGCGCATTCCGTACCGCGAGACCGCCACGCCCGACATCCTTCTCGATGGAAGGAACTCTGGAGGACTTTGATAGGTCAACGACGGGACGTCGTTAGCCATACGAAGGGGGTAATGTTACGATGATCCTAACGGTAGAGCGGTACCTTTTCTCTTTTTCCTTTTCTGTCACTCTTCCTCGACCCGTTGTTCACCCGGTAGCATGACGTCATCCCGCTACTGGCTCCCACGGATGTTGTACTTTACTCTCACGCTGTCAGCACTGCCACGTCAGCACCGCCAGTGCTTCGTCAGCACTGCCACTGTTACATCACCTTCTTTACCTGTATTACAGTTCTTACTCTACGTAGTAATACTGGACTCTCACGTGACCGGTTTCCTCCATGTATATAAACGCGAGGTATCTCTGCGAGATACCTCAGCTCGACCTGGTTATCTATTGCCTACATCGCTCGAACCCTCGATTGCCCTCGCCTAAATCCTTGATCCCTAGCGACCTCGTCACGGACTGTGACCGTCATAGGCATCATCGTAACATCCGTGAGGTGTGCGCGGGTGTACCGCAAAAGGAGCGAAACAGGAGGAGGTTAGAGTCGGGGTGCCCTGGCTAGAGGCAAGGCGCGGGTGACGTGGCAAAGGCCGAGGGGAAACGCAAGAGTCGCGGGTTTCACGAGGATGTTTTCGCAGGCTCGCGGAGTCGCGGGTCGCAGGTCGCAGTTGTAGTCGCAGTTTGCGGTAAAATCGTCAGAAGTTCGCGGGTGCAGTGTAAGCTCAGTGTTGAGATCCTGAGAAGGGGGAAGGGGGAATCTGAATTGCTCGGCGCTTCGCAGTGTATTTTACAGGCCGAGTCCATAACTAAGTCCATCAATAAATAACACAGAAAGTCCGCGACCGCAGGGTCTCGCCTGCGAGGAGTCTGGGCCCGCGTCGCAATGTCCCACTATCACGGGACCGCGCCTCCGCGCCCTGAATCCGCGAGCGCCCGGAATCAGGCCCGCAATAGCCGGAGATACGCCCTCTGTCCTGCCCAAGTCCGCCCGTGGCCTGTGCGCATCCGCAGGCAGCGCGCGAGCCTGCGACAGGAGCAATGCGGCAGGCAAGGGCCCGCGACTCGAGTAGCGTCCGCCATGAGGATACCGTGAGCCCGCTAAGGCAGCAAATCGGGGCCTAGCGAGGCCCTAGGCACGTCATCTCCCCCCCACTGAGATCCTGACTGTCCTCAGTCGGCATCACTGATGTCGCTGATAATCGTGGAAGTATAAGTGCCGCTCTGTGAAGGGGGGGTTGCTCCACGACTTTGAGATGCCTGCAATTGATCTGCACAACCTCTCCGACGTTGAAGAGGAGCTCAACGACCTCCGCAGGGAGGCGCACCACCTCGCGATGCACCAACTGGAGGAGCGCGTCACGAACCTGGAGGAGATGCGCCAAGCGCAGACCTATGATCGTCCGGACTGGTACCCGGCCGTAAGGGAGGTGATCTTCAGCCTGGTGAGTGCCTGTGGTCCTCGTTTGTGCGCCCATGGTGTTGACCTTGCACTCGTAGGAAGCCTGCTCCATTATCGCGCGTGGCGACCGCGGTGTTGCTGCCCTGGTGCGCCGCATAGAGACCGTCCTCATGACACAGACCGTTGACAACGGCCTGCGGCCGTACTTCCGCCGCTGCCTCTTCGCTGTCCGCCGCAAAGCCGACCTGCGCACGCTGCACGCTGCCCTGTCGCGTCTTGAACTGCTCCGCGCCCGCGCACAAGCCATTCGCTATACCCTGACTCGTGCGGGACCAGTGTACATCCTTCAAGGCACTAGGACCGACGAGGCCACATCCGCGGTCGACGCCTTGATCCGTGAGGCTCGCCGCGACCTGGGCGCGCTAGAGGCTGCCCCTGCCGCCCCAGCCACCAAGACTGCCGAGTTGGAGGGGAGCCTCATCACGTCCGTCGAAGGGACCGCTTGGTACGGAATGCCGGAGCTCACCGCTTTTGAGGACGGGATGTTCCCACCAGAGTGACTACCGAGGGCGCGCGGTGCGCGCAGGGCTGTCAGGGGAGCACTGTAGGGGCACAAGGTGATTAGGGGGGGGGGCACGGGGCGCTGGGGGGGGCCAGGTAGCATAGCACTCTAGAGCCATAGTCGCGAGACGAATCTTGATATCAATGCGATAAACAGACCGCGAGGTTGCAAGTAACCGGTACAAAAGCGCGAGGGTGGGGAGAAGGGCTTGCATCTTCTTCTCATCGTCTTGCCCCCATATGAGACGGCTCAAGCGCGTCAAATGCGCCCTCTGCAAGATTTCGCCCCGGCGCACCTGCGGACGCGCTACGCCAAACCGCGGCCCTTGTCCGCGCCTTGTGTAACGGCGCCGCCGTTGCACGAGCCTCAGGTCTCGTCCCGGCGCCTGTGAGGACCCGAATTAGTGTAATGATTGTATCTGTTTGTAGCACGACGAATCTCCCGCCTCGACCAGCGTACGGTACACTCCGCGCCACAAGTATGTAGCTGGAGCTCGTCACATATACTCTGGCCCTCGCCGTCCTGTACCCTCGTCGAACCAACGCCGTTCCTTCACGCACCTGGCCTTCCGCCCGCTTCATCTCGCTCCGCCCGTTCGAGCTCGGTTTTCATCGTAACGCGCTCGCCCTCTCGCGCTCGCGCTCACCTCGCCCTCGACGCGTGCCGTTACAGTTTGGTTCGACCGCCAAACCCCTATCTGGACAACTTGCCCTAGGTCGTTCTCCTCAGGTTTTAGGATTCGCTTCTGGACGACCGGTACATTCGACGCCTCCGGGATGGAATCCTGGGGCGACCCGTCATCTGCAGGGCTCCCCTCAGAGCCCAGCGCGTCCTCCTCGGGCGTTATGGACGACAACTCACAGCCCGGCGCGGTCCCTCAAGTGGGGCCTCAACCCGTCGCTCCTGGCGCCCCCGATCTGTCTGACATAGTAGCCATGCGGCAGCTTCTCGAGTCCGTTGTGGCTCTCGGACAATCGACGGCGACCCAGCAGGAGATGCAACGACTCCAAGGCCGCGCCCTCGAGATCCTCGTCGACCGCCTTGAACGCAACCCCGTACCCCCTAACCCGACAGCGACTTGGACGACGCCTCCTGCACCGAACGGCCCCTCCGTCAAGGCACCAGACCCGAGGAAGTTTACGGGCAAGGCGTCAGAAGTGGAACCGTTCCTGCGCGAAGTCGAGGCTGTCATCTCGCTACAGCCCGGGTTACGTACAGACTCAGCTAAGTGTACATACTTTTCTCTATTCCTCGGCGATGGCAGCCCCCAGTCTTGGTTCACGGCACTACGCTTGAAGCAGCCTGAGCTGATGCACAACTGGCCGGTCCTCGTCGCCGCTTTCCGTAAGCGCTTCGAGGACCCAGACCTCGTTATGAAGTGTCTGCACAAGCTCGAGAGCTTAACACAGACGGGTTCTGCAGCTGCCTACGCCAACCAGTTCGAGGAGTATTTAAGCTACCTCGACTGGACGCCAAAGATGGCGATCACGCAGTTTGACCGGGGTCTCAAGCCCGAGTTGCTGCTAACTCTGGTTACCAAGGATCGGCCTGCCACTCTGACGGAGTGGATTCCGATCGTCGTGGACGCTGACAACAAGCTCCACAACCTCCAAGTTGAGGCGCGCCGACGCGGCAAACAGCCGTCGAAGCCGCCCTTGCAACCGTCCCGTTCTACTGATCGCTCTACTACTTCCCGCACAGTCACCACTACCACCTCTGCCGCCTCCTCGTCAGCCCCGTCCGCTTCGTCCGCGTCCAATGACGTTGTACCAATGGAGGTCGACGCCATCAAGCACGGGAAGCTCACGGCCTCTGAGCGAGAGCGGCGCCGCAAAGAAGGTCTATGCTTCTATTGCGGCCAAGGTAAGCACCGTATCTCTGACTGCCCGAACATGTCCGAGGCTGCGAAGAAGAACCGCAAGGCTGCTCCCGCTTCGGGAAAAGCCTAGCCGGGGACTCTGACGCAGTCCCAGAGCCCCCGGCACCACAAGGGACTCAGGCACCCGCGCCTGGGGCTCCGTCACACGTCCGTCTTAACAACGGCGTGTGGACACCTCGGCCTGCTGGCGCTCCCAGATATCGTCTCTTGTCTCACGTTCATACGTCTCAGTCTTCATCAGAACATTTTTTTATTTCTATATCTCTCGAGTTCCCCAACAGAAAACCCATTCGGACGTACGCTCTCGTGGACTGCGGAGCAACAGCGTCTTGTATTTCTTATGCGTTCGCAAACCGATATGGACTTCCCCGCCGTCTGAAGGACGAGCCTGTACCAATAACTGCAGTAGACGACCGCCCGATCGCGACGGGTCTGGTCACTCACGACGTTATCACGTCACTTTGTTTACAGGACCATGCAGAGATGATTGCCCTCGGCATCGTCTCTGTACCCTACCCTGTCATTCTGGGTATGGACTGGCTTCAACGCCACAACCCTCGATCGACTGGGTAAAGCGCAAGCTCGCGCTCTCGTGCTGTGGCGCGAACCCGTCGTTTCCTGTGTCGGCACTGGGAAAAGGCCGAGGCCTTGCACCTTCGCCGTCTTTCGTTTCCTCCCTCCATTCCTGCGCTACGACAACGGTCGGTCTAGGCTTAGGTCTTAACGGCCATGTCCTCTCGCCCTCGCACCCCGACACCATCACGCGCTCTGATCAAGCGATGTGCGCGCCTCATGTCCGAGGCGTCTCGTACCTGACCTCTTCGACACTCCCCTGGCATGCCCCTCGACTCTCACTCCCTCGCTCCCTCGTCCCTCGTCCCCTCGCTCTTCGTTCGTGTCCGACATTGGCCGAGGCCAAATTGGTACACCACCTCCTGCTCCTCTCTCGTTTCCGCCCCGCTTCCTGCGCAAACCCGACTCCTCATCCAGCACTCCCTCCCTCAATATCTCGTTCATCAACTCCGCGCGCTTCCGCAAGTACGCGCGCAATAATTCCTCCGCTCTCATCTGGTATCATCCGTTCGGCACCCCTGGCTACACCATTGCCGCCGCTTCCTTAGCTGCAGCCTCGGTGCCTCTCGACTCGACATCACCATCTCCATCTCCCCTTTGCTGTCGCCTTCACCCGAGCCGCCGCCATTGGAGGACTACCTCCGCTACGTCCCGGAGAAGTACCACGACTTCGCTTCGGTCTTCTCCCCGTCGAAGTTGAGAGCCTTCCTCCGCATCGCCCTGGCTTTGACGCAGCGATCGAGCTCGAAGACGGCAAAGCTCCCCCGTTCGGCCCGCTCTACCACCTCTCTCAGCATGAGCGCAAAGTCCTCTTCGACTATGTCGAGACAAACCTCCGGAAGGGCTTCATCCGCCGCTCTACCTCTCCCGCTGCCTCTCCTGTTCTCTTCGTGCGCAAGAAGACTGGCGAGTTACGCTTATGCGTGGACTACCGCGGTCTGAACACCATCACAAAGAAGAACCGCTACCCGCTCCCGCTTGTCGACGACCTCCTCGATCGTGTCCAGGGTTGCAAAGGTGTTCTCGGTCATAGATCTTAAGAACGCCTTCAACCTCATTCGGCATACGCGAGGGCGACGAGTGGAAGCCTGCGTTTCCGCACGCACTGGACTCTTCGAGTATACGGTGAGCTCCTAAACAACACCCAACCGCCGACGTAGAGGGCCGAGCGCCTTTGTAGGGCGAGGCGTCGCGAGATTCTGTGAGGGGTGCGCGGCCCGTACCCGCAAAAGGAGCGAAGCAGGAGGAGGTTTAGAGTCGGGGTGCCCTGGCTAGAGGCAAGGCGCAAGTGTGGGTGACGTGCAAAGGCCGAGGGGGACCGCACAGAGTCGGCGGGTTTCGCGAGTTGAATTTCGCAGTCTCGCGGAGTCGGCGAGTCGCAGGTCGCAGTAGCAGTTCGCAGTCAGGTCGCAGGGAGTTCGCGGGCCGCAGTGTAAGCTCAGTGTTGAGAATCCCAAGAAGGGGGAAGGGGGAATCTGAATTGCCGGCGCCTTCGCCCGTGTAATTTACAGCCGAGTCCATAACTAAGTCTTTCAATAAATAACACAGAAATTCCGCGGGCCGCGGGGTCGCGCCCGCGAAGAAGTCCGTGCCCGCGTCGCGATGTCCCAACTATCACGGGACCGGCTCCGCGCCTGGATCCGCGAGGCCAGAAATTAGGCCCGCGATGGCCGGAGATTCGTCTCTGGTCCCTGCAGTCCGTCCGTGGCCTATGTGCATCCGGCGGGCGTGCCGCCCGAGTTTTGCGAAAAGGAGCAGCGGCGGCCGAGAGGGTTCGAGTAACACCCGCCACGAGATACCGCGAGTCGCTTAAAGCGGCAAATGGGGGCCTAGCGAGGCCCTGGGCGCGTCATCTCCCCCCATGAAATCCAGACTGTCCTCAGTCGGCATCACCTGATGCTGCCGATAATCCGCGGGGTAAAGTGGCCGCTCTGTAAACGGGGGAGTTTTGCACCGCGACTTCGAGATGGCCTGCGATTGACCTGCACAACCTCTCCGACGTTGGAGGAGCTGCAACGACCTCCGCAGGGAGGCCGCACACACTCGCGATGCACCAACTAGGAGGAGCGCGTACAGCGAACCTGGAGGAGATGTGCCAAGCGCAAGACCTATGATCGTCCGGACCTGGTACCCGGCGCGTGAAGGAAGGTGATCTTCAGCGCTGGTGAGTGCTGGTGGCCCTCGTCTGCGCGCCCTAGTATTGACCTTGGCACTCCTAAGGAAGGCCTGCTCATTATCGCGCGCTGGCGCCGCGGTGTCGCTGCCCTGGTGCGCCGCAAATAGAGAAGTCTCCGCGCACAGACCGCGACAATGGTCTGCGGCCGTTACTTCCGCCGCGCCTCTTCGCTGTCACCGCGAAGCAGATCTGCGCACGCTGCGCGCTTGCCCCTGTCGCGTCTTGAACTACTCTCCGCGCTCGCGTCACAAGCCATCCGCTATACCTGACCTCGCGCGGGACCGGTGTACGTCCTTCAAGGCACTAAGGACCGACGAGGCCACAATTCCGCGGTCCGATGCCCTGATCCGCGAGGCTCGCCGCGACTGGGCGCCTAGAGGCTGCCCCTGCTGCCCAACCACTGAGACCGCCGAGTTGGAGGGGAGCCTGCATTGCGTCCGTCGAAGGGACCGTTGGTACGGGATGGCCAGAGCTCACCGCCTTTGAGGACGGGATGTTCCACGCGGAGTGAACCTGCCGAGGGCGGCGCGGTGCGGCGCAGGGCTGTTAGGGAGCATGTAGGGGCGCGAGGTGATTAGGGGAGGGGGGGCCGGTAGCGTATGCGCTCCAGAGTCGTAGTCGCGAGACAAGCCTTGTTAATCGACGCGATAACGGACCGCGAGGTCCGCGAGTAACCGGCACACAAGGCGCGAAGGGTGGGGGAAGGGGAAGGCCCTGCGGAAGCGCTGACATCAAAGCGCGGCCCTTGTTCGCGCCTTGGAGCACCCGCGCCGAGCGCTGCGAACTCTCGCCCCGTACGGGACCGCGTTCATGGAGCGAGGAAGCAGGGCAGCCAGGCCACACGGAGAGGGCCCCAATGGCGCGCGGGCCGTAGAATTCCTCTCGGCCGTCTGGGGGCCGGGCGACATAGAATTGACGTTTCGCAAGGCGATAGGTGCGAAAGACACCGCGGTTTGCCCTAAGCCCTGTCCGCGAATTCTCTGTCGCCAGCGCAGACGCGCCGCGACGGCCCCCGCACGGCAGGCGGACCCCTGCTTGCCCTTTGAGTAGTCTTCGCGGCGCTTCCACTGCCTCTGCGCGTTCTCGCGGCGCCCCGTCGCCATTTTCGTCGATCCGCGGGGCCGCGGTCCGCGGGGCCGGGATCGCCGCTCTTGTGTGCGCTTCCTGACTTTCGCGGTGGCGTCCTGCTGACCCGGAGAGGCTGCCTCTTAGGCTCTGGCCTCCCTCTGCGAGCCTCCTTGGCCTCCTCGCGCTGCCAACCCTAACGCTGTTTTCCTCTGCTGCTCCTCGCTGCTCGCCTCCCCTTGCCAACATGTCTGCTGCTGCGCTCAAGCCGCGCTGGCGCTCGCAGCGGTTCTTCGACTCATGGCCACCGAGCCCGGCCACCTCGCGGACCCCTCTGACTGGGAGGTGTTTTCGCTAAAGACGCCCTCGCGCAAGTGGTGAGTCGCGAGCGATCCCATGCGCCTGCGAACCCGCTGACAACCAGTACAGGTCTGTTCATCAACACGGCGGCGACGACGCCGTCGCGGACAGCCTTCGTCGACCAAGTCCGTCGCGGCCACTGCGCACCTCGCGAGCGTATGGCGCCGGCGGCGAAAGTCGACGAAGGGACCCCGTGGACCCACCGCTGTACGCGCGAGGGCTTTCCGGCGCCACCGCGAGCTCGCGGCCGCTCCGCCGCCGCTTCCAGTTCCGCGAGCCCTCCCAAACCAGCTCGAGCGAACTGTTCTAGGCGGGCGCAACTGCCATCGCCTCCTCGACCGCACGTCCTCGCGCGCCGCCGGCAAGGAATGGGTCCGCCGCGAAGGCCCCGCCACGAGCTACGCCGCCAAGGGGAAAGGCAAGGCCAAGGCTTCCAGTGGCGCCAGCTCAAGCGGGCGCCCTCTCTCTGCCGTCCCGCCGGGTTGAGGAAGAGGGCGCGGTCCCAACCGCGACCTTCCCGGTCTCCTATCCGCCGGTCGCCGGATGCCCACCCACACGGTGAGGTTTGGCTCCTTCGCCCCTCGCGACTTGTACTGACGATCTCCGCAGTGCCTCAGTGCAACGGGAGGAGGGGTGTGGTGTTGCAACGAGGGCATTCCAATGGCGAACTCGTGCTCCTTCCTTCGCGCGGGTTGCTGGTACTCGAGGCGCCCACCAAGCGTTCCTACGAAGGCCTGGTACAACAAGCACCGGTTTTCGCGCGGTAAGCCCTTTTTACTCGCCGACCGCCCCCGCCCACTGACGCCTTTTTCGCGCAGCGATGGGTCGACAGCTGGGCCATGTACGAGGTGGTGGCACATGGCTCGCGAATCCGGAATCTCCGACTCCCCAACGAGGTCCTCGCGGACGTCGGGTCACCGCGCGCAGTGGCGAAACACCGCCGACCCATCGCCCGCCGACCATTCGCGTCCCGAGTGCCGTCGCCCGCCGAAGAGTCCCCGCAGAAGTCCGAGGGTGGAGGCCCGACCGCCGCTGCCCGCCGAAGAAAATATACTCCGCGCCAACGAACTTCCACCGCGCCTCTGCCGCGGGCTCGGGCAAACAAGCTCGCTCGCGTCGCTGCCGTAGCCAGCGCTCCACCAGCTCCTTGTTCGCGGGTGGTTGTGGTAAGCCCGTGCCGCTTATTCCGCGATCGCCGCTGACGTCCTCGCCTGCTTCCCTAATCCCGCCGGCGTCGCGGATGGCTTCCGCGCGGACCTCCACTCGCGACCTCGCCCACGCATGGAGGTCGACGAAGGCCCCACGATGCGCCGCCTACCACTGAGAAGAAGGAAACGTGTCCGTGAAAGTGTGTCCGATATCTTCGGCGATTCCGCTCATGCCTCATCGCGCTCCCCTGGGCACAGGGCCCAGCGACCACCCGGTCTCGGCGCGATGCTCCATCGACTCGCCGGTCAGCGCGACTGGAACCTCCTCGCGCGATCCGCGGCGTTCGAGTCTCCGCCAGCCCGCCGCGTCCTCGTCTTCCTTCAGCGGCATCCGACCCTGCGGGACCTCGGCGAGGACTTGGAGCACCCTCGGCGCGGCTGCCGCCCTCCGGCTCTGGACGCCAACCTCCGCGAGGCGCACACTGGCCTCGTCGTCTCGCTCCTCGGTTGAGCCGCAGCGCCTCCTCGGACAGCGGAGGTCCAGACTTTTCCGCGAGAGCTGGAGAAGCATCTGCGCTTCGACCTCCAGTCGAGCAGGTCGCGGAAGCCTCTTCAGCTCGCGCCAGGCGTCGTCGCCTACCATGTCGATGAAAGTTCGAGCGCGACTGGTGCGCTGCCCCGCCTTCGCGACCGCGAGCTCTTCGAGTCACCTCGCGGCGCATGCAGCCCTCCTCGAGACCGATGGCAGGGCGCGGACGTCGCCCAGGGGTCGCGAGGCTTCGTAGCGAGCTTGTGACAGTCGCGGGCGGTCTTTCTCGGTTTTGTAGCGTGTCATGTCTTCTTGGTCCTTCGCGTGCGTGCGGTCTCGCGAGTCTGTAAGAAATTAGCAAACGTCGCGGGCCTGTTTTCCTGTACTTGTATCATAAGGCGAGAAATACACGTCCTTGTCCTGAGTCTTAGAGAGTGGATTGAGCGGATCGCAGTGCGATTAAACGAAGGTGGGATTATAATGGAATAGCGACCGGCGAAAGCAGCGATCAATGAAGGTTTAAGTGTGTATAATCTGCGTAATGTAAGGAGGGGAGTGGAACGGTAGGGTATATGGGGTAATGCGAGGGGCGCGGTCCGCGCTTGCGCACTGAGTGTCTGCTACTCTTCCGCGGACTCGCTACTGTCCGAGTTGCTATCACCCTCGTCCTGGCGCGTATCCTGTACCACTTCTGGCTCGGGGTCGTCTGTGCCATCGTCGAAGGACTCGGTGAGTTCTGCGAGCCGCTTGCTCGAGATGTCCGCAAAGTTCGCGGGCAGTGGATTGACTTGCGCGCGAGGTAGGGGATGAGGCGGAAGGCCGCGATCGCGCGGTGTAGCACCGAGCCGTCTAGCTCGCAGAGGACATAGGCACCCCGCGGTTGCGCGAGACCACGACTAGCGGACCAGTATAGCGAGGTTGCATCTTGCGATTCAGCGACTTCTCGATCTGAGTGTGCCGCATGAGTACCAGTGCTCCTGGTTCAAAGTCGTAGTCGCGGATGGTGTGTGCATGGTCCCTCTCAAACTTCCTTGCGACTTCTAACTGTGCGTGGTAGACTCGCGAGTTCAGCTTCGTGAGTTGATCCTGCCTTTTCTGGAGCTCAAGCGCGCGCCACGCGAGAAGGTCCTCAGTCGAAATCAGGCCTCCGGTGGCGGCGAGAGGTAGGTCAACTCCGCGATATCCATTGGCAAGACCGGATGGCAAGCCCGTTAACCGCGAAGTACGGCGAGCACCCAATGCGCTTGCGGACTGTGATCTCTCTCCAGCAAAACGCGTAGTGCGCATGCCGCGCCATTCCGCTGATCACCGCCTGCTGCCTTGAAGAGTACTGCCGCGTATCGAAGTGAGAGCGCTCCGCGATGCCGTTCGCCTATTGAGTTGTACGGGCTGATCTTGATGTGGTGGAAGGTTAAGCGCTCTTGTACCCGGAACCGCGCTCAGGAAGGCGGAACCTGTTGTTCGGTGACCAGCTCTACTATTGCGCCCCATCCGCAGAGCAGAATCCTGAAACAGAAGTCGCCCAGGGTTTTGTCGTTCTCCGACGACGGAGCAATTCCGCCACTCAGGCCACGTGGAAACCGAGCACCTTGCGACGACGATGAGGTTGAATCCGCCCGAGGCGGGCATCTTCATGGTGTCAATGTACCACTTAACACAGAGTCCGCCCGGCTTCGCCACCACCGGCGGAATGAGGACCTTGCGGTGCTGTTGCGTCTGGCAAATATGGCACGTCTGCACGTACCAAGTCGCGTCTTCGCTGAGCGTTGGCCACCAGAAACGTTCCGCGATGTGTTGCAGAGTAGCGTAGCGTCCGCGGTGTCCAAGCTCGTCGTGTGCCGCGCGCAGAATGTCCAACCGCTTCCCTCGCCAGACCACCAACTTGTGTGCTCCCTGCAAATCCTTCTTCCAGACGCGGTCGCCGTCGCGGAAGAATCCTTGCGCATACTTGATGAAGGTCGCATAGTTGGTCTCCTTGACTCCTTCAGGTGGCTGCAGTGTCCTCAGCCATTCCGCGACCTGCTGTAGCCGCTTGTCCGCCTTCCGCGCGTGTTCCGAGTACGGCATCTCAACCTCGCCGTCTGGTTCCTGGATACCCGCCTCGTCCTCCGATGCGAAGCGTACTCTTGCTCTTGTCTTGGCTCACTGTTCGCGCTCGCTACTCACCTCCCCTCCTTCTCGCACATCCTCCCCCCACTAATATTGTGACCGTCCTCGGTCGCATCTGCGAGCGTGAACAGGTGGATAGGGTCGCGAGTTGCTCGTCGGGCAGAAGAAGGCCGCGGAAGCAGGTGATGCAGGAAGCCGTGTATCCGGTCTATCCAATCCTCGAACTCGTCTGGGTCTTCCTCGCTGTCGTCTCCGGGTTGCATGGGTCACCGCGAGAGCCCATCCGGTCCATGCGAGGTGCCTGGGATGTGCACAAGATTGAAGTGGAAGGTGAGTATCGCGAGGATCCAGCGGTTGATGCTCGCGCTAGGCGCAAGGTCGGGGTTCTTCAGCATTCCGCGGATGTACCGCGCGTCGACCTCCATGACCAAGTTGCGGATTCCAATAAGGTAGAGCTTGGTTGCCTGTAGTGCGCGGAAGAGGCCGTAGAGCTCGAGCTTGGGTTGGGAGAACCGCACCTCATGGTCATTGAGGGTGATGGACCCGAAGCGGTTGTAGAAACGTCTCCGCAGGTCTTCTTTGTCGCACTGACAGAGGTGGTAGCCCACCGCGATGTAAGACGTGTCTACCGCGAGGATGACCGGTGCAGGCGACTTGTAGTTAATCGTGCGCAAGGCTGACGACTCCAGGAGAGCCTTCTTGAGGTCCTTCATCGCCGCAATCTGCGCCTCGCCGAACTCGAAGGGGACGTCCTTGTGCGTGAGATGCACTAGCGCGTTGGCCCGCCTCGCGAAGTTGCGGATGAAGATGCGCAACACTCCGATCGTACCCAGAAAAGCGCGGACCTCTGATAGGTCCTTGCAAGGCCCCCAGTTCTTGATCGCGGAAACTCGCGAGTCATCGGGGAGACGTCCCTCTGGGGTGCAGCGGTGTCCAACCACCATAATCTCGCGAGCGCACAGGATAGATTTAGTGCCTGAGAAGGTCCCGCCCGCGTACTTCATCCGCTGCACAACGCGATTGATGTTCTGGAAGTGCTCCCAGACGAAACGTCAGATGCCGGGGTTCTCGCGGAGGGTCTGGTACACTCCGCTCTCATCGCGGTAGTCGGTCTCGGGTCCCTTGCAGGGCACGTCGTCGATGTAGGGGACGGTGAGCTCGGGGATTTCCAACCGCAGGATATAGGTGACGTCCTCATGGAAGATAGGAACGGAATTCGACCATCCCATTGGCAACGTACAGTGACGCAGGGCTCCAAAGGGGGTCTGGAAGGTTGTGAGGTCTTGCGAGGACTCTGCGATGAGCCGCTCATCGTAGCCGACATAGAGATCGAAGATAGCGCCGCAAGGTCGACCGCCAAACTGTTCCGCGAGGTAGTCGGGAGTGGGTGGGACACCAGAGTGTTGGATGGTTACGCGGTTCAGCGGCTCGAGGCTGTGGACTATGCGCAGTGACTTGCCGTCCTTCTTGAGCACGCAAAACCACCGCGAGCGGTAGGAGGAGTTGGAGGGTTCATAGACACCCGCCGCGATCTTCTTTTTGAGCATCGCGCAAACCTCCTTGTAGAGGCCCGGCGGAATAGGGATGTTCTTCTCCACCCAGGGTGTGTGCGGCAGCACTGGGAACTCGACTGGCGGAAAGTACTCGGGCTTGAAGCAGCCACGCTCCGCGTCACTCCAGGCGAACGCGTCGTTATGCAGACTGATAAAGTGGTGGAGTAGCTTGCGTTCCTCTGGCCAGAGGAAGTCGCCGCTGTGCACCCGGTCCATCGCGAGCTGTCGTTCCGCGGTGTACCTTCCTGTCGGGACGAACGGAGGGGGTCGCGGAGTAAGTCGCGGCATATTCGCAAGGGGATCGCCCGTGATGTTGCGCTCGATGCGGAACTTTTCCGGGCAAGTCCCAGCACCGCGCGGACCTTCTGTGCGACGGGCTTGTACTTCTTCTTGGCCTGGATGAAGGTGCTGACTGCCTCTTCTTGCTCCACCTCCACGTACGCTGATTCCGCGGGCGAGTCGTCCACGAGTCGCAAGTCCACGGCTGACTGCCAGAGTAGCCATGTGCCGTCTTCTGCGCGAAAGGCTAGAGTGCTCGCCACGAGAGGTGAAGCTCGCGGTTGGGTATAGAACTCGCCGGGTTGGGCCGACAACATTCGCGCTTCCGCGTGAGCGGGGTATCGAGAAACAGAGGCAGAGAGAGAGAGGCCAGGAGATAGGAATGGGGTCGGTTCGCTTTCTAGGTTTTCGCGGAAACTTTTCGAGACGGTCGCTAGAGAAATCGAATCGCAGACAGAGAGATAAAGGGCAGAGAGAGAGAGAGACTGGTCTGAGACGGTGGTATAGGCGCAGATGCTCGGTACGCGGCCGTCCCATTCTAGTAGCACCGCAATTTCTTCGCTATCGCAGTCAAGCAGACTCGGTACGCGTGGGGAGGTGGGGAGGTCGGTCACGAAATCGAGCTTTTCCTCGCGGATTGGTGGGGATGGTCGTGATTTGGCCGGTATTCGGGCAGCAGATAGTGATGGTCTGCTCCTCATTCACGAAGTTCTTCACCACACTCTTGGTCAAGACATCGAAGGGCCGCCCGAGTAGCATGTCGTACGCGGCGTTGCGGATGACGTGGACCTGGAGGTAAAGCACAATGTCCGCTGATGCAAAAGGGCACGTTCCGCACCAGGCCTAGCGACTTGTCGACTTCTCCATTCGCGGACTGCATGTTGAGACGAATCGTGGGGTCATACGCCAGCCCTAGTGCATGACAGACGTTCTCGGACATCGCGATGATCATGCAACCCAGGTCCACAATCGCTTCAACGTACTCTTTGTTGTCAACCAGGCCCACGATCGACCGCAGTGCGTGGGACTCGCGAGCTACGCTGAGAGGAGCGGGCTCCGCGGAAGGGGCAACATTACGCAGGTATGCCTCGTATAGGTCCGGGACGACCAGACCACCAGGCTCTAGCGGCTGGCCACTGCAGGAGACGTCCTCCGCGAGGTATTCCGCGTAGTCGTCTACTCCCACGTAGCCCACCGACCGCTGCGCGTTTGGAACGCGCTTAGGCGTGACCACCTCGCGGTACTTCGTGCGTAGCTCAGGCGAGATAGAGAGGAGCTCCTCGGGGGACAGTGTGATGACCGGTGCCTTCATGGTGCGCGCGAAGATAGCCTCCGCAATCTTTGGGTCGTAGATTGGTACTTGGTTCTTGTAGGCCCCCTCGCGATCCACGTCTTTGGCCTTTGGCGGTGGCGCTGCAAAGTTCCGCGCCGTCGGAGGCGCGTACACTGTGTCGCGAGCCTTGGCGAAAGGGTGCTCGGGTCCGGCCGACGCGGGGTGGTCCTCCTGCCGCCGGAACGGTGTAGGGGAGCGGTTCTCCACGCGCGACTCACTAGAGCCCGCGTTCGCCGTCTTGACCGTAGCGTCCTGCACTACCCGCCCTGGTCCTCGCTCGTCATGCTGTGCTGCGTTCGGCTCGGGGGGTCCTCGGGAGGAGCCGCGAGGTGGGAACACCTGGGAGGGCCTCGACGGTCCTGCGGAAGGCTCGCGAGATCGCGGTGCCTGTTCGTGACCTTGGCTCGGTTCACGTCGCGGGTAGGAGGGGGTCTGGAAGCGGGCCTGACCAGGACGGCGGTCTGAAGAGCGACCTCAGTTTTGCCGCGGGGAGACGGAAGTCGCGCGCGAGGGCCGCGGAAGGGCGGTATCTCCACACCGTCAAATCGGCCAAAACTCTGCCGCAACGCGAAGATCTCGTGTTCGAGGTGCGCTATGCGGTCCGCGGCGTCCAACTGGTACGAGGCCACCGTTGGGTAGTCCGGTGAGACCGAGAGAACCATCTGCGCGGCCTGCCCTGCGGGAGGCGGTGCGAGCAAAGAGTTGGGGTAGCGACGGTGCCACTCGTAGACCCTGTCGCGCATTGTCACACCCTCGAAGCCTGGCAGGTAGCGAGGGACAAAACTGCCGTTGGGCAGGACGACGCGGCCATCTGGGGCCCGCGAGATACGTCTGGCGCGCACGTCTTCCTCAATGAAGGGGCAGTTGTGCATGAGACAGCCTGGGTTCCCGCAGTAGTGGCAGAAGTTTCCGCTCTCCTGCTGATAGCGCTGTCCTGCTGGCGGATAGTTGGGCTGGAACCGCTGCTGGAAACCTGCTGCATTCTGCTGGGGAGGAGGTCCGCAGTTCGCGGCGTTCGCGAGGGGGTTAGCGCCCCCTTTGCCCACAGTCTGTGCCAAAAGCCAGAGTAACGGCCCTAGATCCTTGACCTTGACCGTTGCGGGGTTGGAGCCTCCTGCTGCGGGCGATGTCGCTGACCTCGCGGCCGGTGTCGCGAGAGTTCCATGAAGCACAAACGCGGCCGCGTCGTAGACCTCCTTGGCGGGATATGGGTCGTCGGGGTAGTGGTCCGGGTTCTTCAACTGCAGGCGTTGCGATACCTGTTCCAGCAGTGGCGCCCGAATACCGCGAATAAAGTAGCGAGACTGCTCCGACTCTGAGAGGCGGTTGCGGCCGATGAGATAGGTAGTCATCGCGAGGAACTCGCGGTAGTAACTGGACAGTTCGCTGATGCTCGTGATGGGGCTGGCCGCTCTGGCTGCGACGAGTGCCTCGACGTCTGCGACGGAGAATTTGCGCGCTTCGCCCGCGCCCGGGTAGAGCGCAAGGATATCCGCCTTGAAGTCCTCGTAGGTCTTGTCGCCCGCTGTGTAGGAGGGCAGACTCTCGCAGAGCTCGCTGTCATCGATGGGGAGGTACCGCGTGACCCACCGCTTTTTCGCGGCATCGGTCTCGATGCCCGCAATGTCGAAGAGCGTCTCGAGGTCTTGGAAGAAGCGCCGGAGGGTGCGCGGTTGCGCGGGATCGAAGACAGGTGCGCTCGAATGTCGCGGAGCTGGCATCATGGGGCGTCGCTCCGCAGGGTAAGCGTGTGCGAGGGGAGGCTTGTCATTGCGGTCCGTCATTGTGGGGGGACTATGTTTGCGTGAAACGGGAGGCTCTGGTTGCGTTGAACGCGGTGGAGAAGACAACGTACTCTGTGTGGGAGATGCGTCAACTGGAGAGAGGTTTGTGTGGGGAATCCGCGGGCTAGCGAGCGGGGTGGAGAAGAAAGAGAAGGAGTCTTCCGCCGCGATGGGGGAAGGGAGGGGTGGCTGTCGTTGCTGTTGCGAGGGAGGGTCCGCTGGCGAGGCTACTATCCGCAGAGCCGTCTCGCGGATCCAGTCACAGCGCGAGGGATCTTCTTCAACAAGGATGCGGCTACGCTCGAGAAGCGCGAGGACTGGGTCGAGTACCGCAGCAAGTTGTTCGCGATTCAGGTAGTTCGCGAGTTGGCGGTACGTCTGGGTGAACTTCCCAACAATGAATTCTTCTGCAAGAGACGGTTGTATCAAGCGGGAACATGCTCGGGGAGGAATCGCAAAAAGAGACGGCACGGCAGCCGTCTAGCTAGGAGGAAGCCGACTGTGAGATGGTTGCTCACCCCCCTGCGGTGGTCACCAAAATGATGCTCCTAAACAACACCCAATCGCTGACGTAGAGGGCCGAGCGCCTTTGTAGGGCGAGGCCGTCGCAAGATTCCGTGAGGGGTGCGCGGGTGTACCGCAAAAAGGAGCGGAACAGGAGGAGGTTAGAGTCGGGGTGCCCTGGCTAGAGGCAATGCGCCGGGGGGTGGGGTGACGTGGCAAAGGCCGAGGGAGAACGCAAGAGTCGCGGGTTTCGCGAGTTGGATTTTGCAGTCTTGCGGAGTCGCAAATCGCAAGTCGCAGTTGCAGTCGCCGTTCGCAGTAAAATCGCAAGGAGTTTGCGGGTGCAGTGTAAGCTCAGTGTTGAGATCCCGAGAAGGGGGAAGGGGGGAATCTGAATTGCCCGGCACTTTGCCGTGTATTTTACAGGCCGAGTCCATAACTAAGTCCATCAATAAATAACACAGAAAGTCCGCGGCCGCGGGGTCTCGCCCGCAAAGAGTCTGGGCCCACGTCACGATGTCCCACTATCACGGGACCGCGCCTCGAATCTGCAAGCGCCCGGAATCAGGCCCGCAATGGCCGGAGATATGTCCTCCGTCCTGCCCAAGTCTGTCCGTGGCCTATGTGCATCCGTGGGCGGCGCGCGAGTTTGCGAAAGGAGCAGTGCGGCCGAGAAAGTTCGAGTAGCGTCCGCCACGAGGATACCGCAAGTCCGCTAAAGCGGCAAATCGGGGCCTAGCGAGGCCCTGGGCGCGTCAGCGTGGAGTAGTAGCAAGTTGTGCAATACGCGCTAGGGGTGTTGGGACTGGGGTAACCCGTTTGATTTCCGGGAGTGGTTGCTTGGTGATTCTTTTGTAGGCTTCCTTGTATCCTGGTAGGCTACGGATTTGCTCCGGGGTTATGTCTTCTTCAGGGTAGTCCCAGTTCTTGCCCTTAGGGATTACTAGCGCGTTTTCGTAGTATACTAGTCCGGTGGAGGGGTCGAAGGTGATGTCTGGGTACGGGGTTGGTTCCGTGATGGTTCGTTCTTCAGCCCACCGATTTTTCAGGTGGGTTCGAGGTCGGTTTCGATGTTAGGCAGAGTGTCTGGATCGTTCAATGGATCGACGTGGTGTGCGAGCTCGACCTAATGTTACAATGATGCCTACGACGGTCACAGTCCGTGACGAGGTCGCTAGGAGTCAAGGCTTTAGGCGAGGGCAATCGAGGGTTCGAGCGATGTAGGCAATAGATAACCAGGTCGAGCTGAGGTATCTCGCAGAAATACCTCGCGTTTATATACATGGAGGAAACCAGTCACGTGAGAGTCCAGTATTACTACGTAAAGTAAGAGCTGTAGTACAGGTAATGAAGGTGACGTAACGGTGGCGGTGCTGACGAAGCACTGTGGCAGTGCTGACGAAGCACAGTGGCAGTGCTGACGAAGCACTGGCGGTGTTGATGTGGCAGTGCTGACAGCGTGAGAGTAAAGTACAACATCCGTGGGAGCCAGTAGCGGGATGACGTCATGCTACCGGGTGAACGACGGGTCGAGGAAGAGTGACAGAAAAGGAAAAAGAGAAAAGATACCGCTCTACCATTAGGATCGCCGTAACAGCCCCAGCCCATAAGGCGAAGATTACACAGAAGGCACGCCAGCAATTAGGGATCAAGAAACTCGAGCACCCTCCAAGTTCCCCCGATTTGAACCCAATCGAGCCACTCTGGTTCAAGCTGAAGAAGCAGGTGCAAGATACCCCTGGTGCCTACAAGTCCCTTGACTCACTTTGGGAAGCAGCAAAGGTGGCGTGGGAGGAGATGCCAGATAAAGTGGTCAGGCGGGAGACGTCAAAGATGGGGGCAAGAGTTCAGGAGGTGCTGAAAGTTCATGGGAGGCAAACCAGGTTTTGAATGTATCATATAACACACAATCATCCATGCTTCCTGATGCTTATGCTTTGATATAAAGAACTGTTGAAATACATGAAACCGAGCCATAACAAAATGAGCTACCAAAACAGGCAGGTGTTTCCATACTTTTGGCGCCCACGAGTAGTGTTGTTCTTTGACACTGGTGGCACGAGTATACAGTGGCCGTGTTGGCTTTTGAAGTGGTCATAGAGCTTGAACTCACCCGAAGAGAGAACAATCGCCGTGTCACAGTCCTCTTCTTCAAAATGAAAGAATGATGTCTGTGGTTACTCGGTGTGCCCTAGGGTACCGTGAAAAAGTCGCCGGGCTTTCTAACCAACAGTTAATAACCAATGGCCCCGGCGTCCATTTTCTAACCAGGGTTATTAACGATTCTTAACAATGCGGTTAATAACCTGTCTAAAGTGTTAGAAAGCATTTGTAACAGGTGTTATTAACGAGCAAATACAACACTGGTGCCGCAGCGCGAGACTGACAACGCTAAAAGTCCCAGACCTCGTCGTCATCCTCATTGATGTCCGACTCACTGTCATCTGCACGAGAGCCGCCCTTTCCGCCGCCCTCACCGCCGCCATTAATCTCGCCGTCAGAGTCAGACTCTTCATCCTCACGCCGCTCGCAAAGCAATGTGCGCAGCGTCGCAGAGGACAAATTCATCTGCGGATCCGTCTTGAAGTAGTCGTCTCAAAGCTCCCCTCGTTCGGACGGCTTTCTGGAGTCGTCGGCAGGCCATTCCCCGAAGAATTCTTCATCCTCGAGGTCGTCTTCAGCCATTTCACGGGATTTTGACATGCTACGGTCAAAGTCGGCCCAGCGGACAGTGGGGACACTCCCGGCCCCCGCGTTCCTTATTCCTGCCACCTGGTGTTTTAAACACTTGTTAACTGGCCTCTCGACCGCTGTTTCTTATGAACAGTTATTAACATGTTATTAACACGGTTAGTAAACAGCTGTTAATTAGGGAGCACTTCTTCACGGTACCCTAGTGTGCCCACAGGTATCTGCCCCTCAGCCCCTCTGCTGATGAATGACAACAGCTTCAAGGACCTGAAGGCCAATGACATTGGGCGAGATGGAATAATGCTTAGCGTCAGGTTACGTGAGAGGGGGGGGGACACCATGGGAGACGCACCGGGGGTCGGTGAGTCGGTCGGCGTGCCGCAGCTGGCGGGTCGGCGCGGATGGACGTGCGGGGGGGTTCCTTGCATTGTGACTGACTTCGTTCTCACCTGAGTCGGACTCGGGAGAGATACCCGTGTATGTGCGGCGTGTACCATTTGTACCCCTCTTGTTGTTGTGATACCTCGGACCGCACATACCCGACCGGGATCGGCATTGTTTCTCGTCCTGATGGTCAGGCGCATCATCTTGAGCTCCCACATCCCTGCACAAGAGAGCTTATACCGGTAGGCCTGCAGATGGACGCGCCAGGTATTGTACCAGGGAAGCGAGAGACCTCAAACACATGTCGGGTATCCGACAGCTTCAGCGTACCATAAACCGATCAAAGGTCGTCGGGAGAGCCGCCCCGTCACTTCCTTCTTCGACCCTTGTTTCTTCCGCCGCGGACGTGACCCCGAGCCGTACTGAGTACAGAAAAAGACAGGTCGCGAACACGGTCATGATTCATGAAGCGACAACACAGCTAGCCTAGTAAGCAAGTACTTCGAGACGACCCGGACAACTGCAGATCTAACATACAACCCAGCCCAAACCCGGGCCCCCACGCCACGACGTCGCGACCTCGAGAGAAGTGCAGTCCCAGATAAAGTTAGAGAGAACGGAACGAAAGAGACAGAGCAGGCGCGGTGCTCTGGTAGTCTGTGGATGTAGTAGTTGTGAGTGTATGGAGACGGTGGATGGTACGGGACGTGAGCGAGTAGAGTGAGAAACGGTAACGGTAGAGAGCCAACATGAGCGGCAAGGCGGGGAATCCACGGGATGCGGCTTACAAAACCCTTTGCCAGGATTGCCGTGGAGAGTGTATATGTATATGTTCGACTGTGTAGAGCGGAGTAGCGGGCATTTTCGCTCGTCGGACCTTCCTTCTATCTCCAGAACAGCAGCCAGCCACCGAGCACGAAGCCGAGGAGGACGAAGATGGCGCGCACAACGATGACGACGACGAGTGCCTTGCGCACCGCCGCGTAGAACGTCGTCAGTGCCGAGCCCGTCCAGTTTATCCTGCAAGTTCAACCACGATCAGCCTCGCGCTCGCACACCGTGTCAGAGTTCTGCAAATCACAACATACCTCCGGTCGTTCGTCCCCCCCGCGCGCACGCTCGCCTCCCACCCGCGAATGACGGCCCTATAGCGCTTTCCGAACACCCAGATCCAAAAGTTCACGTCCGGGTACCCGAACCGCGGGAACACGCTCGCCAGGCTCGGCGCCATCACCGGCACGCGCAGCAGCTCCGCCTCCGCGTCCGGCGGGAGCAGCGCCGCGCCCGCGCCCCCGCGCCGCGCCTCTGACGGCGCCATGTGTGCGAGCAGGTCGAGCGTCATGCCCAGCGACAAGCCCCAGAGCTTCAGCGTCTCGTCGTAGTCCGCGTGCCGCCGCGCGCGGAACTGGAGCGAGCGCTCGCGTTTAAGCGTGGGGGTTGCCGCGCCGGCAGCCTCGACCTGCGCGCGCTTCGCGTCGATCGCCTTCTCGTCGGCGTGCTCGTGCGCGGAGAGCGCGGAGTAGGGCGCGGCGGGGATGAGTATCGCGGGGAACTTCATGCTGCCGACGAGGAGGCGCACGAGGATGCGTAGCACGGTCGAGTGCCGCGGCGCGAGCCGCGAGGACGCGTCCACGGACACGCTAGACCACCTCGGGCCGTCGCCGACCGGTTTGGGCAGCAGGGTGGAGATGGGGACCCAGTGGAGCGTGGTGCCAGGGGAAGGGTCGACGGGCGTCGTGTGCGGGGTCAACTGGAGGAAGACGAAGGGGGAGAGGATCATGAGGAGGCGCTTCCCGAGCGAGGTCGTGATCTCGCGGTCGTCGAGCTGGCCGATGGGGGTATACGACGACTCTGCGAGGTCGAGCCCAATCTCCTCCCATGTCTGCCGCATAGCTGGAAACCGAATCGTCAAAAACTATCCAGCGCTGACGTGGGATCGTCGCACTTCGGATGGCGGAAGCGCCCCGTCGAGCCTCCAAGTCTGCAGAAAGGGCACTCACCGGTGTACAGCCCGCCCTCGTCGCCCTCCTCTGTCTTCCCGCCGGGGAACGCGACGTGTGCTTCACGCGTGTTCGGCCCGCTCCCGCTCATGCGCCCGCCGTCATTCCCATCCGGCCGGTCTCTCCTCAAAAACAGGATCTCAGGACGCGCGCCGGGCGCGTTTACCCAGTCGAGCTGGAAGAACTCCGAGAGCGAGGGCGGAGGCGCGTTCGCGGGCGAGCTGCCGTCCGCCGTCTGCGGTGCGGGGACGGCGTAGTTTGGTGGGGGCGAGACGCGGAGGATGATCGCGACCGCGGCACGCCGGGGTTCTGCGCATACGGGATGGGCAATCAGTGTTGGCAGACAGGACACGGGTGGACGTACGGGTCGCAGGGGAAGCGATGATCCTCGGGGGCGTCGAGCGGATGCGGTGGAGGGCGCGCGAGAGCAGCGGGACAATAGCGACCGGCTCTGTGCAGCGCGTGCGGTGGGGGCCATGGTCAGAACGCGTCGGGGACGCGCAGGACGGCGAGGACGGACCTTTGTTCGCAGCCATGGTGGTGGTGGTGGAGGAGGAGGAAGTGGGGGAGGAGGCGAGTGTGGGGAAAGGGGCGACCCCACAGAGCGTGAGCTGGGTGAGAGAGGGCGAGGAGAGGACGTGCTCGGAACGAGACGAGCACTGCAGGCAATTGGACGGCCTCTCTTGTCTTCCGCTATTTTCGCATCCGCGCCCAGAAAACCCGTTGGGGTTCTGACGTCCCCCGGCCCCTAACCCCATCTCTGCCCCAATCTCCCCTTTCGGCAACGATCGTCATTCGCGTAGTGCTCACGCGACTTGAACGCAAAAGCTTACAACGGGCTAGGTGCCCTCTCCATCTCAGGAGGCGGTGAGAATGTATGTAGTAGCGAGCGACAAGTACACTGTGGCTGCAATGCTACGTACGCAAACAATCCCAAACTCCACAACCAAACACAACCTGCCGTCGTGGAAGTAGCGCGTAGGGTCCACATTCTACACCTTCGGCTCGACCGTAGTCGGCTCCGACGTGGTAGCCTCGCTCTCGAGGCTCGCCCGCGCGTCCCTGTTCAGCTTCGCGAGCCGGTCAATGTTCGGGATCATCCGCCCCGGCCAGAACGGCGTGTACACCGCGACGGCGATGAACAGCGGGAGCGAGTCCAGCCCGTAAAAGTACGCCTCCGTCGTCGCCAGGCGCCCGAGGTAGCCCTGCGACAGCTCGATCACGCGGTACACGCACCGCACCTGGGCATGAACGTCAGCCAGCACGCAGCGTGGCGGGACAAGCGGCGGAGATGGTGTCACCCACGAGAATGCCGATGGAGCTGATGATGAGGATGAGCCCGAGCATGCGCCAGTCCCGGTGCCACGGCTTCGCCGCGTCCACCGTCCAGACGTGCGGGTCCATCGTCTTGATGCGGTAGTGGAACCGCAGCGCGAGCAGCGTGAAGAGCCCGAAGGAGATGAGTTGGAGGATGAGGCCGGCCAAGAATATCTGAGAACAGCATGATCCAGTGTTCGAGCGTCGCGCGAACAGAAGAGGTCCGTACATGTTCGCCCGTCTTCGAGAGACTCT
This sequence comes from Trametes elegans, assembly GCA_022606155.1. NCBI lineage: Eukaryota > Fungi > Basidiomycota > Agaricomycetes > Polyporales > Polyporaceae > Trametes > Trametes elegans. Next base: position 439,935 of record JABYQO010000020.1, on the reverse strand, counting down.
GGTTCTTCGAGATGGACAACAGAGCACCTGCTGCCTACAGCTCACGTCAGCACTAATCCAGGTAACATGTACTGGCCCAGACGTACTTGAATGAGGAACGTCGTAACATCCGACACGACGAACACGATCGTGATTCGCTGCGGTGGTATAAGCAAATGCTTGTCCGACTTGAGGTACAACGCGAGCCGCCCCAGGAGCATATACTCCGACGCGATGAACGCGCACGGCTGCCCCCACATGCCCCGTTAGCACCCCGCTCCCATGACACACGCGCGCCGAAGGGACTCACGGAGAGGACGATGAAGAGGTAGTACGCGATGTAGATCCCCTGGCTGTCCGGCTGCGTGTGCAGCCCGAACCGCGTCCCGAAGCCCACCGACCACGCTGCACCCAGACCACGCACATGAGCCCCGGCGCGAACGCGCCAGAAAAGGGTTGAATGATATATACGCACTGAACTCGCCGATCACCATCGCGAGCATGCACCGCCCGCCCAGGCGGAGCAGCATACCCGACTGCACGAGCGCGACCACCAGCACGAGCGCTGCGCGAGCACAACACAGAGCATGTCAGTGATGGCCACACTCACCACAGGGTGCGATGGGTTCTCTATGGGAGTGGGAGAAGGGCGAAGGAAGCGGAGGTGGCATGTATTGATCGACGCGGGTGGGAACGCAGAAGCGCGCATAACGCCGCAGCGCTGCGTGCTTCCCCGCATCCCTATCCCCCCGCGTCCAGAGAAGGAAGGCGTAGTAGTGCGCGCGCACGCGTACCAGGGACGGACGGACGGAGAGACGAGCGGCGGACGAGGACGTACAGATGGCGATCGCGCTGAGGGTGTTGTTCGCGATGTACCGCAGCGGGTTGAACGGGTCGTTCTTCGGGTCCGTGAACTCCCATGGCGGCGGCGTGCGGTCGTCCGCGTGCACGGACACGGCGCACGCCGCGAGTACCGTGAGCGCCGCGCACAGGAACTGGGCGGAGGCCGTCGAGGAGAGCGATCGCGGCATATGATAGTAGGCCTTGCGGGGCGCGGGGGATGAGGTGTGTTGAGTATGCGAGTGCCTTAGATAGATCGCTGCCGCTATAGATTGGCGGGGCAGTTGCTAGTCAGCCTCGATCAAGGGCGGGGTATGTATATGAGCGTGCGGAGGGGGTATCGACAGTAAAGAGAGACGGCCAGAGAGAACAGAGGAGGATAAAGAGCAGCCGCGGGGGGAGCGCAAGCCAGAGGCGGCTCGGGGTTCTCGGTTTTGGTGCTCTTGAGCATGGCGTCCCGGCGGCAGATGGGTCCATGGGGGCAGGCGCTGCTGATCAAGCCCTGCGGGTGTCCATGCTATCCCTAATACCCGCCCCGCTCAAGCTGGCCCGCGGCGGGGCCTCTATATCGACACTGGAGATCAGTCCACACCGGGGTCCGCGCCGAGGACGCACCCATCCAACCATAGCTCTGTCGCTCTTCAGGCGTTCAGGCGTGTTGTACACCTGGCGCGAGCCGTGTCGTATGTACACACATCTTGTGCAGCAGCGCGGTGCAACGAGCGGGGCCAGGCACCGAGCCAACGAGACCGATCGGGCCAATCGCCTGCCAGGGCGTCCACGACCGGCGCCTGTCGCTCCTCCCGGCCACAACTCCGATGAGGTGGGCCTGCTCGCCCAATTTGTCCGTGCACACGCGCGCCACGCGAGCGATCAGGCGAGAGCCCGGCGAGTACCTCTGGAGCGCGACGAAGTGCTCGTCAGAGTATCCGAGCATGGCAGCACATGAACCGGTACACTGTGCAGCCTAGGTTGACGAAGTGGTACATACAAAGGAAGAACCACATTTCCTATGACAAATAGCCAACTAGGAGCGCCCAGGAGCGCCCGTCCAAGTCACTCCAATTTGGTTGGACCTTGTGGATGACTCCCGTCGCACGTATGTACTCATTACTATCGGCGTACTTCTCTGATTGACACAGTTGCAATCCGATAGCCTATGAATAACACAGACCTGCCGTCGTGGAGTCCTGAGGCCTGAGGCCTGAGGGCTCAGCGTTTTGCGCTGCAATCGTGTTGTTCTTTTGTCGCGTGATGTATAACAACTTCCTTCGGCTTGCACAGCAGACCAGCGCTGGGACACGCCCGTAGTGATTTCAGACCTCAGCATCTGTTTTCTCGCCGTAAGTGCCTGCCTCGAGGTCTTCTCCATGGGGTCTGCGAGGCGCGTGTCGTGGGTGAACATTGGCGCATAGCATCCAACGATCGTGCGGCAGCCCTCTTGGCTATCTGTTCCCTTCCGAGTCGCTCAAGTCCTGGCACCGACGCCTCAGAATCATAGAAACCGACCAGCCCTCGACACTGGGCGTTTCTTCTCACTCATCATGATCAGCTAGTAGTCCTTCGCGATGGAATTTGGACTTCTCCTCACCATCCTGGCTTGTGTGGTCTGTGCCTCCGCTCTCCGCATTTTCTGGCGCGCCTGGCTGGCTGTATACTTCTCTCCCAGTGCGTGCTGCGCGGTCCTCCTAGTCCCACCTCATTCCACGGCCATGCTCGCCAAGTGTGCAGGTCAGGAAACGCTCGTGTAACAAGGGATTGGGCGCAAATATACGGTCAGAGCATACTATGTAGATGGTTATTCATGGTTAGCCATCACACCATTTGCAGGGGGACGCCGTGCTCAATTAATACATATAGCTCCCATGCCTTGGGACGGCAGATCCTGAGGTCGTACGTCATATCCTCTACTCCAATAAATTCACCAAACCATGGGAAGCCCCCATTTCTGCTGCACAAATAGTTGGAAATAGTGAGTAGAGTTTGTTTACGGATTCGTTAGGGTTGCTCACGAGCCAAAGGCGTCTTGATGGCGGAAGGTGAAAGAGACTCATCGGAGATTGTCGACAGCAACTAACTTCATAACACCCTTCAAGGCGAAAAACACAGGGGACAGTTCAATCTGCTCTTGGTTTGTCGAGGTTCATGCTGATCAGACCTGTAGTGAACAATCTTGGTTAGCACCTCGCATTATTTCTCTATAAAGGGGCGACGTTCGAACAACGTACGACCAGAATCCAGCTTTTGGCTCGGCCCAGATCAGGGAGCTCTTTCACATTGTCTTTGACAAGGCCGCCGAGGTAGTAATGGTATCTATCGACACGTCTTGCATGTCTCACCGGTACTATGTGCAGCTGCGCGACATTTGGGCAGACGAGTTAACCGCACACAATGGACCAATCGAAATCAATGTACTCGACGGCATCAAGAAAATGACATTGGACGTCATAGGCCTCGCAAGTACTGTTCCTCCAATAACTGACATATGGCCATCAGGGTTCGACTACCACCTTGAAGCACTCAACGCGCAGGGCATGCCGAACGAACTCTGTCAAGCGTTCCAGGAGATATTCAACGTGTCGCCGCCCCTGTCCGTCTTCCGCATCATCATGTCCTACCTACCCTCCCTAGACTTCTTCGTACGTCTGTTCCGTGCCACCCCTGAGTTGGCCCCGACAATTCGCTGAACGGCCTGATGCACTCCAGCCGGACGCGCGCACGAAGACGGTCAGGAAGGCGCACGCCGTCATGCGCCGCACCGGAATCCAGCTCATTCGCGACAAGAAGGCCGCGGTCTCGCGCGCGCTCGCGCACAACGGCGGCGCGCAGGTCGACAGTCGGGATGTGCCCGGCAGAGACTTGCTTTCGCTTCTCACCAAGGCGACAATGGCGACGAACATTCCCGACAACCAGCGCCTTTCGGATGAGGAGGTCCTCTCACGTATGTCTCCCTGCGAGTTGGAACGGCCTTTCATAGCTCAAATTCACCGACCTTCACCACGCAGAAACACCGACGTACGTTTACTTTCTATTATCAAATTGCCGTGCAGCTTACATCCGTCTTCACCCAATTTCCTAATTGCGGGGTACGAGACGACGAGCACCGCGGCTGCGTGGTGTCTTTTCGCGTTTACGCATGTCCCTGCAGTCCAGAAGAAGCCCCGGGAGGAGCTCTTGGGCGTACAAGCCAACGCTCCCTCCATGGAGGAGCATGCTGCACTCCCCTACCTCGACGCAGTCGTGCGCGAGACGCTGCGGCTGCACGCCCCCGTCACGTTCACGCTCCGCTCGGCGACCGCAGATGACGTGCTGCCCGTGAGCGCGCCCTTCGTCGACCGTACCGGCGTCCTCCGGCACGACATACGGTGCGCACTTCCTCCCCCATCTCCTTTACAAATTCTTTGTTCTCCCTACTCCGCTATCTGCTGAACGCGCTTTGAGGCAGTAGTCTGACATGCCGGTGCGCATACAGGATCGGGAAGCGCGATCGGGCGATCTTCCCCATCCTCGCGCTGCACCACTCCACAGACATCTGGGGCCCGGACGCGCTCGAGTTCAGGTGAGCCCCCTCCCCCGACCGTCCGAGTTTCTCTCCGCCATTTACCGTGGTATGTGCACAACATCACGCGTAGACCAGAACGCTGGGCGAGCCTGCCGGACGCGGTATCGCGCCTGCCGGGCGTGTGGGCCCACATGCTCACGTTCTCGGGCGGCGCGCACGCGCGCATCGGGTACCGCTTCTCCCTCGCCGAGTTAGTCCCCGTCATGACTGCGCCCGCCGCAATGCTCTCACACTCACTGGCCCCGCTGACGAATAACGATCGCTCGTCGCAGGCTCAAGGCGCTCGTCTTCACCCTCGTGCGCGCATTCGGGTTCGAGCTCGCCGCAGACCCGGAGGGCGTGACGTGTGTGGGCATGTTCACACAGCGGCCTGCGCTGAGCAGCGAGCTCGCGAGGGGGGCGCAGCTCCCGCTAATGATACGGCCTCATGTACGTACTTGACGCGCACACCGCTGGGCATGGCTGTGTAAAACGATACACTCCTATGGCGGCAGCTATTGGACAAGACACACTCCTGTATGTGCATGCGTGGAACGGTACACCCGGCGATGCTCGAGCCACCTCTCGGAACGTCGTCCGAAAGGATGAACAAGCCTTGTGTCCTTTCAGACTTTGCTTATGACCAGCTCCGGCTTGCTTCATCCGCTTGAAAGACAGCAAGCAGCAAACAATACGGTACAGACGATAACAGAGTGAAACACGGACGGTACGGCAACAACAACACTACATACGCGCCCGCCGTACTCAGCAAAGCACGCGGAAATCTGTATTCGGCGCCTCACTCCGCGGCGCCCCAGATGCGCACCTCCCTGCCGGTTGCGCCCCAGATCTCCTTCCCGCCGACACCGAACGCAAAGTCGGCAACCTCGCCACCCTCCTCGAACCGCACGAGCTCCTCCCAGCTCTTATGCGCGAACACGCGCAGGCCCTCGCTGCCTGCGACGCCGAGGAAGCCCGCGCTCGTGTCGTACCGCACGCGGTTCACCTTCGCGGCGTCGCCGAGCGCGAGCGCCTTCGTGACCTTCGGCTTGCGGAGGTCCCACACCGCGACGGACGAGAGCGAGCCGGGCGCGGCGAGGTGGTAGCCGTTCTCGGAGAACGAAAGCGTGTTCACCGTGAACGGCGCGGCGCCGTCGGGCGTGAGCGACGCGGCGAGCGCGCCCGTGCGGATGTCGAACACCTGGATCGTGCCGCCGGGCGTGCCGACGGCAACGAGCGTACCGTCCGGGTGGATGTCGAGCGACGTGAATGGCTCCTCGGCCTCGGGCGAGCGGAACACCTGGTTGAAGTTCGTCAGGTCGTGCAAGGACCATGTGCGGTCCGCGGAGCCGAGCGCGAGCAGCGTCGAGGTGGGGTGCACGACGAGGCCGGTGATTTCGCCCTTGTGGGTGCGGATCGTGGCCTTAGGGATGTACTCGCCAGATGCCTCGTCGTGTGCCCAGGCCTTTGCGATCTTGTCTGCACTGCCGGAGAGGACGAGGGTGGGCTCGTCCTGGCGCTCGCGGAACGCGACGTGCGTGACCTTTTTCGTGTGTCCCTTGAGCTGCGCGAGAACCTTGTCCGTACTCCTGTCATAGAGCTGCACCACCTTGTCGTTTCCGCCAGTGAGGAATTGGGAGGGGTTCGCGGTCGAAACAGCCAAGGACGTGATGCCAGCGGGGGAGGGGGAGTGCAGGGAAGGGATGGTGTGCTTGCCGGTGTAGCCCTTGACTTCGTCCGCGGTCGCATAACCTTCTGGAGCCTTGCGCTTCTTGCGCGCAGCGGAGAGTTTCTGGTGAGTCTCGTCGATCTGCTTGAGCACGTCCGCAGGAAGACCGCCGGCCTCCTGTGCCGCCTCCGTCATCTCCACGTCTCCGCCCTGGGCCGGCACCTCGACGTTCATGGTCGCAGCAACGCTGCTCAGGGCTCTGTTTGCACGTTTTCGTTAGTGAGTTCGTCGCAAAGGCGGGCGGAACAACGCACTCTCGAGCAGCGTCGCGCTCCTTGATGAGACGCGCTACGACGCGTTGGGCGGCATCTTGCGCGTACAGGGCGTAGCTCAGCTCCTGCCGGAGAGAATTGTATTGCTGCCTTAGCGCGAAGGTTTCGAGCATGGTCGCGTCCCACTCATTTTGCAGTGTCTGGAGGAGGGCAGGAATGGAAGTTGCGTTTGGCGGCCGAGGCGGCGCTGTCTTGGGGTCTAAACGTCGCAATTGATGAGACGCGTGTCGCAAGGTATATGGCAAGTATACGCACTGGCTTTCACGCTAACGAGGTCTGCCTCCTCGAGCTTCTCTCCGGTAATGGGGTCCGTGCCATTCTCGGTTATGTACTTGAGGATGAGCCTCCTCTCGTAGACATGGCCAGACTTGGAGGACACGACGGGGTCCTGTGGAGGTTCGCCTGAGATAGAGCAAAAGAAAGACATTTTGAGCGAGGACGGCGGAGGGAGGGAGGACAAGCGAGGGCAGAGTGCGACGAGGCGGGTGAGGTGAACCACTCAAGGTCTCTGGCGCTCGTCTGCTCGGACTCCAGCGCGCAGATTGCGTTGCAGTGCACAGGCGCCCGTGGCTGTTTACGCCTGTTGGTGCCGAGCGCCTGCGCGGCTCGTCCCCGGACTCTACGCTGACCGCCATGTCGAACAAGCAGCGACTCGTCCTCTCCATCATCGACTTTCTCAACCAGTCCATTCAGGACGGAACCGTTAAGCAGGATGACAAGGAGAGCTTGGAGGTAGCCAGTACGTTGCGCGCCCTTTCTTCCAGCCATGACGCAAGGTATTGACCGACTTGCCTGCACAGTCCAATGTATCGGCGAGGCCTTTGGCGTCGACCCAACTGACCAGACGCAGGTCGACCGCCTCTCCGTCAAGCCCGCAAATCTTCTCTCCATTTTTGACGTCTTCCTGAAGACCAAGGACAAGCTCGCGTCGCCCTCCGGCGGCGGCGGCGCATCCTCGCCCACACCTACGCCCGCCGCCGTGTCTGCGACGGACAAGGCCGCGGCGGAGAAGTTCAAGGCGACGGGGAACGCGCACATGTCTGCGAAGAAGTACGACGAGGCGATCAAGGCGTACACGCAAGCGATCGCGCTCGATCCGACCAACGCCGTCTACTTCTCGAATCGCGCCGCGGCGTACTCGAGCAAGGGCGAGCACAGCTCCGCCGTCCTCGACGCGGAGAAGGCGATCGAGGCCGACTCCGCGTTCGTCAAGGCGTACCACAGGCTAGGGTATGTTTTCCATCCCTATCTCTTGCTTATTAGTCGAATTGACCCGCTAAATCTGCCGTGCTGATTATTTTCTCTCTCGTCCGTAGACACGCGCAGTACTCGCTCGGTGATTACAAGGCCGCCGCCGCAGCATTCCGCCGCGGGCTCGAGATCGACCCGTCCAACGCGTCGCTGAAGACCGGCCTCCAGAACGCCGAGGCGCGCATCGTGCCGGACGACAGCACGCACGACGACATGCCGCCCCTCGACTCCGCTCCGACGCGGGGCGCAGGCGCGGGTGCCGACGCAGGTGCTGGTGCGGGCGCGGGCGTTGGTGCTGGCGGCATGGCTGGCATGGCGGAGATGCTCCGCAACATGGGCATGGGCGGTGGCGGCGCGGGGGGCGGCGGCGGGATGCCTGACTTGGGGTCACTCTTGAGCAACCCGGCGATGATGCAGATGGCGCAGCAGATGATGCAGAACGGCGGGCTCGAGCGCCTTATGCAGAACCCTGCTCTCGCGAATATGGTACATCTATTTGTCGCCGTTTGGTGGGATAGGCGCGAGATATTGACGGTGAGTGTCTTTGCAGATGAACGGCCTGCAAAATGGGGGCGGCATGCCGTCCATGTCAGAATTGATGTCCGACCCTACGATCAGGAACCTGTGAGTGGGAACCCCTGCTGGCGTTTGAATATGTGCTAATACAGAAGCAGAGCAAGTCAATTCGGTGGTGCTGGTGGCGCCGGTGGCGCTGGTAGTCAGTGAGTTTACAGGTTTGGTTTGTCTTGCGGAGACGTTGGTCAGCACGTTAGATGCTATCGGTATCATTGGCGATCCAAACTGTATTCTGTACTAGCAATATATGCTGCTTCAGACTCACTCTCGTCAATCACTTACGCTAGGACTCTGATTGGCCAGAACCGCTCCTATGAAAAATGCCGGTCCTTGCCAAGCCCCATGGCGTCTAGAAACGAACCGATCTGACCGCACGAGAGAGGGAGACGACTCATGACATTGACCATTATACAAATAGTAACCTGGATCCACACCGGAATGTACAAACAACAGGGGGTATACGTACACAAAATCACACTTGTCTGGATCACTGCTCGTACTGTTCAGTCGCCTCGATGCAGGCATCCAAGAGGCAGCCATGACTATCGGCAGGAGTCACCTGCGACAGGCGTCCAAGAACCGCATTCAGGATATCTTCTTGTCTATGTGGCGAGGCCGTCAGCTCGGCAACCATACACAGGCGGACGCAGACATACCGGATCGCCCCGTACGCGACCTCCACCTCCGACTTGAGCGCGTTCACCGAGAGCGGCCAGCGCGAGTACGTGTCCCAGTCCAGGAGGAACGAGACGAACGCCTTGCCGCGCGCGGCGGGGAACATGACCGTCGCGGTCACGCAGAGGATCGGGCGACCGTCGCCGCCGGCGACGGTCTCGACCGTGAGCGGGTACTTGATCGCGAGGAAGGTGAGCTGCGAGCGGAGCTGCGCGCACGAAGACCAGAAGTCGCCCAGGCGCTCGACGACCTATGTAGCATGTTGTGATGAACGACCTAGTGGGTGCGGGTCTTAGGAGGGATTGCGCACCTGCTTGCTCTCGAGCTCCTCCTCACACTCCACGAGGAGGCTGCGCGCGGTCTTAAGAGCGAGGTCGGTCAACTGGGGGAATCGATCGCGTTCCTTCTGCTTCGACTGCTTCGTCTGCACGATGGTAGCCCGGGACAATATCGGCTTGTAGCCCTGGCACGGCAGCGAGACGTGGAATTTGGACGCGTAGACGAACTCGATGAGATCGCGGGTGTGCTTCGCCGTTCGCCAAAGATGTAGGTCCTGCAACGCCTCCAGCTCCTCTGTACAAGGCCACGGCATGCCAGTGTTTAGGACTGAGTCGAACCAGGAAGAGGACCGCGCACCTTTAAGCCGGAACACCTCAGAGCTAGTACTCTCCTTTTGAATATGGATGGTGTGCTTCGCTTGAGAGATCGCGGTCGTTGCCTCCTCTTTCTGCGCCTCAATCTCTGAAAGCTTCTCGTCGAGCCGCTCGAGTTTGGCCTTCCCCTCGGACACGTCAGCGCGGAACGCTTCGATCTCAGAGCTATGCGGATGTCAGAAAACCAGTCCGTACTCTCCGCCAGGAACAGGCGTACCTCTGCTCGGCAATGGTGGACTTGAGCTCGTTCAGGTAGTCCTTGTCCGAGTTCTCAATCTCGTCGATGTCGGCCTGCTCCTGTTCGAGTTGACGCGTGACTTCTGCGTACTCCTCCCGGAGTGCAGGCAAGATGTCCTGCGCTTCCTTGATGACCTCGGCAAGGTACGTCGCATCCTTTACAATTCGTTGGCATAAGTGGCATATCACCAAAAACAAGTCTACTGATACTTACAGACTCCAGGTTAGTGAAGCCTTGCGCCGCCGTTTCGTACAACTGCTCAACCCATTGCAACTTCCAGTCGTACCACTGAGACTTTGCGGTCCCAATGTTGTTCGCCTTGATGAGCTTCAATTGATGCTGCGAGCATCCCAGCCAGTATCAACGTTCTTCATTGTCCTATGAACGGGGAGAAGGGGGGCTTACGATGAGCATAGCCTGCTCGGCTTCGTCCACGCTCGCGAACTCCCGGAATAGACTAGGGGTCACTTTCATGGCCTCCTCTTCTGCCTCCCGATAAATCTTCTTGCATTCTTGAATGTATGCGTTCAGATCCCGTGCTACGGCACCATAGAGGTCGAGCCGCGGCATGTCTACCGCCATCGCCACAGCGAACTCGGCGAGAGGGATCGCCTCCTCATCCTCGCCCCCAACATGACTTTCGCCCATACCAGCGGCACTGCCGTTTAGGTCGCGCGTGGTAGAGGACCGTCGGCGAGCACGCGGACGCAGTTGACCGGGAAGCACGGTGGAGCGACGGGACTTTGGCATCGTGAGCTCGTCCATGAATCGAATGCCCGTCATCTGGAAGAATTGCTCGATAGAAATAGCCGGCTGGAGGGGATGTCAGTATACCGCATGCGCATACGAGGACTGAATGGGGCCCACATCATCGTCGTCCTGCGGCGGCTCCTCCGGCACACCCTCTCTCCACGCTTGCGACACCGCCGCGGAACCATCCGCCAACGATGCATCCTGGTCGATGTCCATCGCCATCGATACGTCGATGACACGGGTGGATGCTGGCTTCTCGATGTGTGTTACTGGCCTGCTCCTGGGAGGTGCCATGGCGGCGGGGCCAGGGCGAGCGGTCTTGCCAGCGTCAGCGGGAGCAGGGGATGCTGTTCGCGGAGAGGCAGATGCAGCGGGACCAGGTGGAAATATTACAGGAAGTACAGTTCCCCGGTCGGGTTCCTTGTCCCTCGCTGAAGATGTAGAAGGGCTCCCGGAACGGATGGCCTCGCTCTCGTTCGTAAGTTGGGTAAGATCAGGGTACAGCGCGCCCTCGATGGCCGTCCCTGCGCGGTCTATGGGACCGGGGTCGCTATGAGTTCGGGCGAGCGGCACCACCAGGCCGACGTTGGACGGTTGCGCGCCCATGCTCGCGCGGGATCGCAGGCTTGCCCTCCCAGGCCCCTGCGAAGAGCCTTCGCCTGCATTGGTTTGTCCCGAGGACGGCGGGAGAACTCCTGCGCCCAGACTCTTCCGTTGTGCGAAGTAGCCCGCAGGTCGACGGACCGCGCTGGTTCGTCTGTTGCCATCCGCGCCTGCGACGGGTTGGGACGCGGCCCCGGTCGCCTCAACGGGTGCAGACGAAATGTGAGAGTTGGGGTGTTCGAACGCTGCCATGCGCACACTAGACAACCGCCCTACCGCGGGTCGTGTTGCGGGGCTCGCTGCATGAGTGTCGGAGCGAGGAGCGTCGGAAACGGGCCTCTTGGGCGACTTGGGTACCGAAGGAGGTGCGAATGCCGCCGTCCCTCGATGAGGTGGGTGTGCGATTGAGCTGTTGCTAGGTGTGGGGATTTTCGATGGAGAGACCGCACGCGGAAGGCTGAACGCGAATGGCTTAGGAATGGTTGCGGGCCTAGGAGACTTGGATGGAGATCGTGGAGGTGTACTGGGCACCTTCGACACCGTAGCAGGCGTCGGGACAGAGAATACCGAACTAGAGCCAAGGGCGGAGAAAACGCCGGGTCCCGGTGGTTCAGAACCTGGAGCACTGAAAACGCTCCCTAGAAGTGAACGCGCCAAGGGTGCAGGCGCTGCAATGAGCGGCGAAGCCTCCGAGTTGGGTTCGACAACTGCTGGAGATGCGAGCACAGCGGGAGGCGAATATCCTCCAGCAGCGGGCGTTACGGGTGCTCTGATCACCTCGTCTTCCTCGTCTCTTGACGTTGAGAGTGTGCCCAAACTTGTGCGCTGCGTGAAGTTGATCGTCCGATTGTCCAGGTCCGCGCTGTCGTCGCCCATGCTCATACTGTCTTCCGTGCTGAAGGTGTCATCCGCCATCTGTTCCTCTATCCCTTGCTCTTGTTGCGGTCTTTGTTCCTCCGTGCTGAAGCTCTCGTCCTCTTGGCTGAGCGTAGGTGCCCCGAGGCCGAGAGACGCTCGTGCCTGCTGAAGACGGCTCATCGCAGCTGTCAAGTCCATGTCTCGCTCGCCACCATCATCCTCTTCATCCGCAAAGCGAGCGTGACTCTGCCGTCTATAGGGAGCGTCCGAGTCACCGGGAGAGGGCTGAATCATCACCGCATCATCATCAGATTCCGGAGGCGGCGGTTCATACGGTTCGCTACCAGCGTGGGTGACGGCGCGAAGCTGCAACCAAAGGGGATCCGGCTCTCGTGGTTGTCGCATTGATTGTAGCACCGGGATCGTGAACTCCATGGGCTCGCCAGAAGAACCTTCGGACACGAAGGAGGACTCGGTCTGTGCTGAAGACATTGACATGTCTCCTTGTCCCTCGAAGGATTCCCCTTCTTCTCGGACTGCCTGTTCGGGGGCCGGTGAGATATTCTCGCTCTGTTGCTGCGAAGCTGTCGCAATGGAGGGCTGCGGGCGAATCGGCCGTCCCAACGACGTTCTTTTTCCTCCTAGAGAGAGAGAGCGCTTGCGCTGGATATTGAGCGCGATCGCCTCCGTAACTTCCATGTCAGAACCGTCGTCATCTTCCTCCATGGATTCCTCTTCCTCCATCTCCAGGGATCCGTCGTCTTCAATAGCGGGACCGTCTGCCATATTAGACTGATGGTTGAGAAAATCTCGGGGAAGGGGGGCGGTGTCATCCATGTCCATGTCCATTGAGCGTTCTCCAAATTCACTGTAGACCCCCGACGACCTCCGGCGAAAGGAGACGCGCCGCTGGGCTTGCGATGGACCTGGAATAGCATTCTCATCGTTTTCTGCGCGTGTGATGAAGGCTGGAGGAGGATCGGGAGGTGCTGGGGAAGGGGATTCTCCTTGGCTAGCTCCGTCAGGGCTATCCTTGTGGAAGAGACGGACATGAGTGTGTGCAGCAAAGCTGACGCGTCTTGCCAGACTTTTCCTAGGTCCCTGGCCGTGCACCGCGGTGAAATTCATGGTTTGGGTCATGTTGTCATCCGTAATCGCAGACGTGGAGGATTCTGTGGCATCAGAGGCACGTCCATGTTGAGAGGGTATGTTGATAGAACCCTTCAGTATACTTTTTCGGGGAGCCTATAGACGCATTTTCAAGAGACGTAACACGGATCAAACATGAACTCACGAGAAGTCGACGCGCTTTGGCTGCAGGAGACATCCGCTCTCCCGGAGCGATACTGTATGCGCGCCGTCTGCTGGTCGTCTTGGCTTGGCCATGACCGAGAACTGCGATAGAGCGACGCCTGCTTGGGGAGTTTCTCTTGACCATATCCAACAAGCTAGAAACATGAAGCAAGAAAGCGGACAGGGGACGTCGTGGTTGCGGACAACAATAGAGGACTAAACGCGTTGAACGTGCTGAGACGCGTCGTTCACGTGATCGACGCGCCCCTTGCGCCAAAGTGAGCCGCCGCAAGCTTTTTCTCAGTCTGCCTCCACCTTGCGCTGTCTTGATATCACTCCTCTTCTAATATTTTACGCCTTGAGCACGCTGGAGACCTCACGAACGCTCATAGCCAGCAAACCGGGTCCTGCGCGCACATCGACCCGCACAAAGACACTAATGCTCTGGCCCTGCACAACGCACACCGCCGCCAGAACTGCAGCACCTCCACAAGCGGCGAACACCATCGCCTCGAGGGCCACTTGCAAACAAGGCTGATCTTTCTGATGACAAGGCTGAGAGTCGCACTACGCGCATGCCTAACATTAGTGCCTGAGCCTTTGCGCGCAGTCGAGCTACAGGCATGAGATAGCCCTACGACGCCATCGTGCACTCTGATCTTTACTTGGAACTATTCGAAAGATTCACGCCCGAAGCAAGGTCACCCGTCCTGGTACTTTTGCGGTCTGCTGCGGCGTTTTGGCAGCTCGTGTAACACTAATGAATGCGGCTCGCTGCAGAAATGCTCGTCGTGCAGCTCTAGTCTCGACAAAACCGAACTCGAGCACACCTTCCTTGAATGCCTACTCGGCGATATCTACAGCTCCGGTTTCCCTCCCACATATCTCGCCTTAGTTTCCGAATTGCGCAAACGGACAATCAAAGGAAGCAACAGGTACCGTGAACAAGCAGGGGCCCCATCTCCACTGTCCTGCCCTCCCTACACCGAGCCGTTTCCCGCGCATTCCTGGAATTCATGCTGGTCTTGCTTGGAAAACATCGGGGAATAGCCTTGTACGGGTGAGCAACGAGCCGCTAAATGAACCTATGCTGCCCCTTGACGGGATGTTTCCCTGATGGCCATGGTGCGTGTATGCTTTGCGTTGCCGTCGCAGGTAGACGTTCAGAATCTCATGCTTCAATAGCAGATGTTGAGAGCTACGAATTCTATGCTAGTTGGCTTGCAACCGCCCATATTGGATCATAGTGCCTCCAGTTGCGTCTGTGATGTCCATGCGATCCATAGAATGACGGGCTGCATATAAATGGTTTGCTGCTTCTGCTGCGCAGACCGTCTTGGGACATGTGAGGGTTTGGACTTTTGATTGCTTGAGACTACTGATGGCTGCACGCACCCAGCATATGTATGGTTGAGTTGGAGAGGTTCTCTGCGTTCCGTGCTTGCCTCCGATTGGGTCAGAAAGCGCTGGCATAGTAGACCTTCCAGCAGCGAAGAGCGCATACGGTCCATCATGCAGGTGCGTTGGAGCATAAATCCCCGCACTACTTCTTGCTTGCTTGAGGGTGTTTGCCGGGATTTTGGATATATCACATCGTATCATGTGTTCTGTTCGACAGCGGTGGTGTGAGCCTCCGGCATTCATTTGTCCATGAATGAATGGATGGGGAATTGCATCCAGGTCAAACCCACCGGATGCCCTCACATTTGTGAACTTCCCGTCCTCTTGGGCATCCTCCAATTCGCGACCGGATCATAGCCTTGGGTAGAGTCGGCTTATTGTTCTTTGAGTGAAGGTCGAAGACGCCCTCTGATCACCAGCTATATATGCAGGTGCCGACGCTTCGTAGCTCTTTAGCCGCCCCAGGACGACTAGAATAAGTGACACTCCCCTCCGCTCTCCAGAGATCCTGATCATGTCAGTATTCTCTCAATCTGACATTCGCCGCATCCAGCTTGAGCACATCCAACAACTCTCACAACTGGAGATACCGCCGCCTGAGCAAACTACGTCCAACGCAGACCCTCCCTGGCTCTTCCCCGTTGTATTGCGTAACACCCTACTTGATTGGATCTCCTCCAATCGGAAGGCCATCAGGGCTGCGAGAGATAGTCGTAAGCTTACTGGTGTACTCATTGCACGTCCATTTGTCATCTCAGACTGATTGCTGGTTTGTGTAGAGTGCACCAGCGTGTCACACGACGTACCCAATTGGGACACGGTTCTCTTCACCTTGGTGGAGAGCACTGCTATGTACCTCCGGTGGGTCTAATCTTGATCATTCCACATCTCAAGTGTTAGTTCAGGCCCATATGACCATAATACATTCTCTGACAGCAAGGATAAAGATGTCCTGCTCGCTATTGCAGCGGCGCGCAAAGGGGACATCGAGGCTGCCGAGCGTCACTTGACTGATTCCCAAGTTCACATAGACGCCATTGTGAGTTACTACTGCCTTCACTAAGACGTAAGCTGACATATTCTACCCCTACTAACGCAGGCACGAGCTTTAAATTGCACATTCGTCCAACTTTGTGGTGCGTCCTTGTGTCGTTAATGGAGCAGGTCGACGGTCTAACATAGACCAACATTGACGCTGTGTTTCCCGGATACTAGACTTCGCCGAACAACCCCCAGACGGACTCTGGTTCTCCAGCGGTGCTTATGCTGGGCTCTTCATCAGTAACGACACTCGGAACCCCTTCGCGGGGATCGCCTTCAAGGTCGGCTATTTCTACCCACAATTATGTAGCATGGATGCAGTCGTCTCATGTTACGCATGCTTAAAAGGGCTCCAACTCCATTGCGGACTTTGTCACTGATATGTACTGGAAGCCTCCCGTCAAACCCACGAAAGGGGTCCTCTGGGGTGCACCCACTCACCGCGGCTTCTATTTGGGCCTATTCGGTCAGTTCACGCGCAAAGGCGAGAAACTCGTACCCTTCAGTATGTGGCTCTGTTGGGCACATCACCTACTTTGACCTGAACATCTTGCTGTCACCCTAGATGTTTTATTCCAACAGTTGGACAAAGTTTACAAGCATCCCACCACGTTGCACTTTACGGTCAGTCTTCTACCCGGTCGTGAAAACGCGGTGTCTTCCGCAGATGAACATTTTGACCTCATCCTCGCTACGGATAGGGTCATTCTCTCGGTGGCGCCTTTGCCACGCTTGCCTATGGAGAGCTCCTCCGGTGTGATAAGGCTGAGATCGCACAGGAGTATGACATTGGCGACCTGTACACCTTCGGCGCTCCGCGTACCTCTGGCCATCCGTTCGCGGCGAGAGTTAACGAACTCACGATCGCAGTCGAGGGTGGTGGGCGGTACCTCTTCCGCATCGTCAACAACGGTGACATGGTCTCGGAGTGTCCCTTACGCGAGCTCAGCAACTTTCAACATGTTGGAGGGGGCTGGAAGTTGACGAAGAAGGGTCCGGAGCAAATCCGCATAGAGGCCGTGGCGGAGACGGAGTCCGATTCGAAGCTGCTGCCGTCGGCCAACGAGTACAGTACATTCACGGATTCCAGCGCATCGACGGACCCTAGTGTGTCGTCCGGTGAGATGTACATAGAGCATGGTAAGTACCCATCGTGACGCTTATGCCACAACACTCACTGACTTTCCGACAGACCCTCGCAAGTACTACTCCAGGTGGCAACAAGCACCGCACTCGACCTGAGCGTGTTCGTCCGCTCGGCTCACTGGTGTCTCCATTTCAGCAAGTCGAAGGAACGCTACAGCGATTTCGTCGACAGATTGTCTGGTACACCAACATCGTCTCCAGTCTTTACAGATGTACTTGAACGCTCTTCAGAATGTCATTTTTGGTAGACATTGATTATGTGGGACATGCTCGAGCCCGACGATCAAACCGGCCGACCTAGACATCACACTAGCGCATAGATAGCAGATTACTTGCTAGTCACGCCAAGAGCCCTACGGGCTATACGAAGTTATGGCACTGAGTGCGCGAATCCAAGTTGACCGACGGAACCGAATGTTCAGTGCGGTATTATTCGTATAAGTTGTGTGGTTAAATTCTCTTCGTCCGTGTCTTTGAAGTGGCTGAAAAGACCGATAACTCCAACATATCATGCCGGGGGGAGTGGGAGGGGGAGGCGGAACCTTCATGATAGAGCGCTTCTATCAACGCGTCCAAGGCGCCGAGACGCGTCGCCCACGTGATCGACGCGCCCCTCGTGGTTGTGCCCAAGCGAGCCGCGCACATCGATCCTGCTCTTTCTCAGTCTGCCTCCACCATATCCTCGTCTTGGCTGTCTTGACATCGATCCTCTTCTACCCCTGCGCATATTGAGCCTGCACTACACTTCACAAATTCTCATGGCTAGCAAACCTCGAGCAGCATCAACCCGTTCGTCGACCCGCACAAAGGCGGCAGCTGCTCCGGCTCCGGCTCCTACACGTACGACGCGCGCCGCCGCTAGAACTGCTGCAGCACCTACCCAATTGGCGGCGCCGAAGAAGACTGGAACTCGAAAGCCGCTCGTGAACAGGGCTAACTCTCCTGATGTGAAAACGAAGAGCCGTAGTACGCCTCTCAAGTCTGCATCGGTTGAGCTACCACCAGACTCCGACAGGGAACCTATCAAGGTACGTGAAGCAGATGTATTTTTGGACAGTTAAGATGGTTATGAAGTACCCAACTTGATTGAGTTACTACCTCACACTTTCGCAATGCCAGTGTGAGCAAGCAGCGAAAGGGAGGCGTGCTGAGTAGTTTATTTGCCCATACTACACAAATCCCGGCTGCACATGAGTGGATGGCCTCATGAGACCGTGATGGACAACTTGAATCGCAAATATTTGTCATACTACAATACTCTAGTGTGACTGGACCGTCGCAAAGGAATGCTGCACGCATGAAAAGGCGTTTTCTGCCATGTACTTGGGCGAACACTGTTTGGCGAATTGTCACATCGTCAGTTCTGAATGCCTGACCGCAATGCTTTTGTTTGAGCTCCAACTCTTCACTTTGAGGCCTGGTGGTGCATATTGAAGCTCTTCATCCTCACTCGTTCTGGTGGTGCTCATGCAGACCGGTTACTTACAAGACCCACTGAGCTCCGCGTACAAATGACCAACACTCACTTCTCAATCCCATAGGCTTTCCTCCGGATACGACCTCGCCTCGACGATGGCACCGGCTATGAGCCGTACCTTGAGCCATTGTCCGACACTTCTGTCAGGATGACAGATCCGTCTTCCTCAACTGCACGTTCGCGAATGTCTAGCATCAACCCATCGTCCATATATACCTTCTCGCATGTCTTCCCGCCCGACACTCAGCAGCCCGAATTCTTCAGTAAGACCACACTGCCACTTGTCCGGGACGTTCTGGAAGGCCGAAACGGACTGCTCTTCACATACGGCGTGACAAACTCCGGAAAAACCTATACCATACAAGGAGGTAATACACAAGGTAGTGCAGGCATACTGCCAAGAACGCTGGACGTCATCTTCAACAGCATAGAGGGCTTACACGGGGACGACAGAGTGAGACGATTCTCGTGGTCTGCTGTCGATCACCCCAGCTGACATCTTTCAGTTCCGACCAATCCGCTTGCAAGGAATTGCGCTTGCGTCCGAATCTGATGAGCCTACCACAATCCGCCTGCCCAACAAGAGTTCTACTCCTGCACTTGCGGACGTCCTCGAGGAGGAGCTGCCTGACTCCGCTTCGGCCGACACCGACCCGACTGTGCTCAAGCTCGATCGTAACTATGAATACACTATCTGGCTGTCCTACGCAGAGGTCTACAACGAGAAGGTGTACGATCTCTTTGGATCGCTCGAGTCGGGTGCCATCCCTTCTTCGAACTTGCAAGGTACTCCCGTCAAAGGTGGTTCATCGGGTATCCCCCGGCCGACATCGTCTGTCTTCAATCTCCCGGTGCCGTCGAATCCCAAGGCCCCACCCATGCTTCTGACTCGCAAGGCACTCCCGGTCAAGCCATGTCCTCTGAGTGACGGCGACATGGACGATGCGACAGTCGCTGGCAAGTACGTCGCCGGCCTGAGACAAGTTCGCGTCCGTAGCGCGGCAGAGGCCAAGGAGCTCTTGCGCTTGGGTCAACTCCACCGCCGCGTCTTTGGTACCCTAGCGAACAGCCAGAGCAGCCGTAGCCATGCGCTGGTCACAATCAAAGTGCTGCGCGTGCACCGCGGCGACCGCAATGTGCGATGACTTGGTTGCGTCCGTGATAGGTTTTGAGCTGACAACCCCCCACAGGATCCTACCTCCATACAGACCGCCCGTTTGACCCTTGTAGACCTGGCCGGATCCGAGCGTACGAAGCACACACAGACTTCCGGCGAGCGTCTGCGTGAAGCAGGGAACATCAACAAGTCGCTCATGGTTCTCGGACAATGCATGGAAACGCTGCGTGCAAACCAGCGCACCCTCGCGCGGAGCCTGCAACAGGGCGTCGCACCCGGCTCGCGTCTCGACACCCGCGATGTGAAGCGTGGTCTCGCACTTGTGCCGTTCCGCCACAGTAAGCTCACAGAGGTGCTCATGGACTACTTTGTGGGCGAAGGCAGAGCTGTAAGTCATTCCAATGAGGTGCCGTCACTCACGGCTCAACTGCCACCTGAATCTAGGTCATGATTGTCAACGTCAACCCTTACGACACCGGCTTCGACGAGAATGTGCACGTCATGAAGTTCGCCGCGCTCGCGCGCGAAGTATGCACCGTGCCCGCCACGAATGCCGCCCGGGTCCCTCCCAGCCCAAGCAAGGCGAAGGCGAACGGCACACGGCTGAGTGCTGCGCCAGTGGGCCCTCACAGACGAAAGGTCACAATTTCGTTCGGAGGCACCGGTAGGAAAGCCAGCGAGGCGCACCTGGAGGTCCTTGAAGGTGTGTGAATTGCCTTCTCGCGCTCTCTCAGTCAACTAATATACGTCTGCAGAGGACGAGCTCGATGATGGCGAAGAGACGAGTGTAGAGGACGACGAGCCCATCAATCCATTGGTCAACGCGCTCTTCGATGAGATCGAGGAGCTCCGCATGCAGGCAGGTTTATCCAGGGCTGTAGTGTGAACGTACACCGACCGAATCAACAGCTCTATGATGCGCAAATCCGCGCGGCGCTCATCGAGGCCGAAACGCGGGAAGAGGTCATGGCCGAGATGGAGGAGCGCATGCGAAGCATGGAGGACATGTTCACCCGTCGGCTCATGCGCGTTGTCAGTACCGCTCCCGCATTGCGCGCGCCACATACTGACCTTGCTGCCGTGTAGATGGAGAACAACGAGGAGAAGATGGACGCAAAGCTCGATATGATTCAGCGCTCGCGCATGCTCAGCGGGGGCACCCACGTCCCGCGCTCCGAAGGCGGATACTCGGACTCCATCGCGGACTCGGTCGACTCGGACGCGATTGGCCAGCTGCGCATGAGCGACACGGGCGAGTACGAAGATGGGCATTCGTCCGTTGCAGGGGTGAGTCCCCTCATACAGTGGTGTATTAACGGCTCTGATCGAGCCAAACACCGCTTCACGCAGCGTGACGCCGACAACGAGAGCAACGACTCTGAGGCATATGAACGTTCAGAGGGCCGCACGCCGTCACCGCTTGCAGCCAAGAGCAGGCCCGGGGCGAAGCGACAGTCTACCATCAAGCCGCGTACGACGCCGCCCTCCAAGGCGAGGACATCGGTGCCCAACAACAAGATGGACGTCGACGACAGCGTGACCGACGACGCCGGCACCGCAAGTCCTGCCGAAGAGGGGGAGGAAGAGGAGGAGGAAGAGGAGTCGGTAGAGGACGAAATCGAAGAAGACGAGGAAGAGGAAGAGGACGACGAGGACGACTTCATCGACGACAATGAAGAAGTCGAATCGCCCTCCGAGTTCGAGTCCGAACACGAGTCAATCGAAGAATGGTCCGAGTCGGACGCGTCCGCGGCCACCCCCGCGAAGACCAACCGGAAGGCCAAGGCACCCGCCGTCCCCGCCCCCGCCCCCGCTGCATCCAGGACGAGCGCGGACGCGACTCCGCTCGGGACCGCGCAGGCTAAACGCGCCGCGCAGGCCGCCACGCGCGGCCGGCGCTCGACGCGAACGTCCGGCGGATCCGCGCGCGCGGTCGCGCAGCTTGAGGAGGACCTCGACGCGCTCTCGCTCGGCGGTGGGGACCCGGACGACTCGACGGTGATCATCCCGAACCGCAAGGTGCGGGACGATGCCGCGGGCGGAACGGAGTACGTGCCGAAGAAGGGCGAGGTGGAGGCGTTCAAGAAGAAGAAACGGTGCGTCCCCTTGCTTCGTGATCGGAGCGCGTGCAGGGATTCTCATGTTCTGGCTGGTCTGCAGGCAGCTGGGGAAGGGGCGCGTCATGACGGAGGACGAGATCGAGGACATGGTCGCGGAAGGTTCCCAGGATGGGGGCA
Source organism: Trametes elegans (assembly GCA_022606155.1). NCBI lineage: Eukaryota > Fungi > Basidiomycota > Agaricomycetes > Polyporales > Polyporaceae > Trametes > Trametes elegans. The sequence continues at coordinate 418,255 of JABYQO010000020.1, read as the reverse complement.
GGCAGCTGCGACGGAGCACGCGTGGGCATCGGTAGTCGCCGCAGCTCACCAATTCGCCGTCCCCTGCTTCATGTTTCGTCCACATAGCCAGAAAACTCCATGACTTTCGAACTGCATTGTATACTGTACTCATGAACACCTGGTACCTGACAAGAAATTGTATTCTCATGCATAGAAACTCCGCAGTGCAGTGTATTTGATTAGAGGGTACGGCTGAGGAGATATACGTACCTCGGGAATGCAGAACAACGACTTGCACGCGGGGCGAAGAGAAATGGTGTTATATGTACAGATGCAGATTGAGACGTGGTCATAACATAAATGACGATATGGCGGGCATAAAAGATCGTGATACAAATACTCGTGAGATTACAAAGCGGAGGAAAGAATGTCCTGCTATAGGGTCAGTCAATACGACGGGCATGTTATAGACACAACGAAAGGGCGAACTCACAAGATAGAGGTGGGTGTTATTCACTCGGAGAGGCATGCCAACTGCCGGTGACTGTGATCCAGCCCGGCCAGCAGCAAGGCGAGCGTCTCGCGATTCGCGCGCACAAAGTCGAGCTCGCCCTCCGCCGTCCCGCGCACGGTCGCCCACGCCATGCCCGCGTCCCGACCAGCGAGTGCGACGGTCGCCTTCATCTGGACCTGGCGGACCTGGAGCGCCGCGGCACGTGCCGCGCTGAGCGCCTCCTCCGCCCTGCGCGCCGCGCTCTTCGCGACCTGGTCCTGCGCGGCCTGCGCGTCGCGGAGCATCTCCTCAAGCACCGCAATCTGCTCCGCGCGCTGGGTGTCGACGTGCAGATTCCCGTGCACCTGCGCCTCGAGCTGAGAGATCTGCTGCGCGAGGTCCTCCGCGTCCCGCAGGCGCGCGGTCTTCGCTGCGTGCAGCTGCTCCTCGAGCGACTGCATCTGCGCAAGCCGCTCCTGCGCCCGGCTCTCGGCCGCGGCGAGCTGCAACCGGAGGAGGGTGACAGTCGCGCCGTCGGTGTTCGTCGGTGTGTCAGGTTTCAGACTGTCGAAAAGATGGGTAGAGTTGTGGACTGCCGGTGAGGGCGTGACGTCCGGCAGGAGTACTTGGGATATCGAGCCATACCCGGTAGGAGAAGGGAGTGCGCTCAAAGATGGACTATCCGGGATGTCGATGACACTCAGACTGGGCGAGGCAGCGCCTCCGCGGAAGGGCGCGGGGACTTCAGATATCATGCGCTCGATATCCTCTTCCTCGAGCGTGCGGCTATGCTGTGCTAGCTGCTCCCATGAAAGGATGGAACCCCGGTCATTACCAGGCTGTCGTGGCTTAGGACGCAAGAACGGAGAGCTCTCGGTGGATGACGGGGGCGCAGGAGAGACGTAGGACAGGTTGGCACGAGAGGGCAGAAATGCGGACCGCGATGGGGTATGTGGCTCGCCGCCCCCGGCGTCGCCCCTCGGCCGGAACCTGGGGAGAGCGGGAGTAGGTGCAGAGGGCGATGCAACGGACAATAGCATGAACTCGACATCGTCTGCTTCCATGCTGTCCATGCTGTTTCCCTCCATGACGATCCTAGGCGTCGGGGTGGTTGGGATAGAATTGCCCCGGACATGGCTGGCGGCCGCGGTTTTACGTGCGGAGATTCTCCCAAGTGGGGACTCCTGCGCGGGCGGTATAACACCGCGCAAAGGACTAGGGCTGGCCTGTCCACTGCCTTGACGGAGCGACCCTGAAGAGGTCTTCAGTAGACTACCATGCAATGTGGGGGTAGTGGGAGTAGCAGGGGTGGGACCCGTCCGAGAAGGTGCAGACGCAGAAGCGGACCCGGAGGACGATGTGGAAGAAGGCGGACGAGGGAGAGTAGACTTGGCCGATGCAGAGGCCGGCGATGGGGACGGCGTAGCTCTGCTAGCCTTCGAGGTCTTGGATGCCTTCGTGGATGCTGTACGGACCGATGCGGGGGAGTCCCTGGAGGCCTTCCCCGTATCCTTCTTGTCCGGAGTAGCCGGTCTGACGTTGATGGCGCTGGTCAGGTTCACCTTGAGCGCGTTGCGGTGCGGCAGGGGGGATATCGGCCTCCCTGTCTTGTTGTTTCTACCACCGGGCACCTCGAGCGGGGAGAGGTCCTTTGGGGTCTTGACCTCATCGGTCTCATCGTCGGAGCTACTAAGACGACGGCGCCTGCCAGCATGCACGGGCGACGGGGCCTTCTTCTGCGCAGCGGCGGGATCGGGGCCCTGCATGGAACGCGGCCTGTACTTCGGGAGGCCGGACGTGACGATGGAGTTGCGTTTGCGCGTCGCCGCGCACGCACTGATCGTGGCCGCCTTGGGGGGACTAGCATTGTCCGACGGCGATGAGGAGTGATCCTCTGGCGGGAACGCGGCCTTCTTCAGCGCGGACTGGCGCCGAGTGTGGCGAGTGATAGTCTTAGCGTCGGGGGACGCCTCTGCTTCTTTCTTCTTCGTCGGGGCCTTCTCTGCGGACGCGCGGGGTGGGGGAACGTGGATGGCGCTGTTGCGGCGGGCGGCGGCCTCCTTCGCCTTCTTGTTGGCCTTGTCCTTGTCCGCGCCGTTCTCCTTCGAGTCCTTGTGCATCACGTCCGCGAGGGCCTTTCCGACGGAGGAGAGGCCGAACGACTGGCGGATGGAGCTGCGGGTGGTGGGTTTCGTGCGCTGGGGAGCGCCACTGCCTGTGGCGGCCTCGGGAGGCATGGCTGAGGTATATAATGCTGTGGGCCGGCTTCAGGCCCGGGTAGTGTGTTCGTGAGGTGGTGGAGGGGGTATAGGAATGAACTTGGGGGGATATGATGGGGCTCGTCGAGGCGGTCGTCGCGGGTCGTCGCTACAGTCGTGATGGCATCGCTTCAAGTTCAACTCGCCCGCAACGGCGCGCAGCGCTCACCCCCAACTCAGCCACGCGCCCGTCCTCCCGCGCGCCTCCTTTGTCGATCCTCGCGGCCATCGCGCCTCCTCTTACGCACACTACCGCCCTATGTCCTATCCACCCAATGCGTTTATGTACTACTTTGTCTACCACATGAAACGCCCCACCCCAGCTCTTTCCCTGTACAGGAACACCCACAGCGTCACCCCGTTGATCCCCGCGTACCACAATCCCTCGCAAACGAGCCCCCACAGCGGCACGTCCTTCACCTGCACCCGGAGCAGTATATATGGGATCAAGAAGTAGCGCGGCTCCAACAGCGGCGTCGGAAGCAACGTTGGCACCACGAAGACCGGAAGCAGCAGGTTCTGCAGCAGCGTCTGGTCGTGCCCTGGAGGAGACCCAGCGATCGCCAATGAGCTGCGCCCTGGAGCACTCGAGAAGCGGGACGCGCGCACCTATTCGGATGTACCACGCCCATGCACACGCAATGTACCCCGGAACGAGGAGATACGGCACTACCGGGTGCAGCAGAAAGACGCGCCGCCATATGTAGAAGGTGTAGTGCCGGTTGTCAGACAGCAGGAACGGGTGCTGGATCCTGGTGTGCAGACGTCAGCGCGGTTGCTGCGTTGCACTTGAGAAGCTGAAACATACGTGAACTTGTATATCGTGAGGCACATGATAGCAGATGCTACGCCAGTAACAGCCGTGTTCCTGGGGAGAGCGTCAGCCACAACACACGCAACGCGGGGTTTAGGTATGCCTACCTCTTGCTGCCGAACATCCTCGCGTATACATCGCGAACGAGGGCAGGAATACCTCCCTTGCCGCTAGCCAGAGCGGGCCATCCAAAGGCTGTCGCAAAACCCACAAAGTAGTATAGCTGCGGTACATGGAAAGCGGGAACATGATTCGCCTTGTCCCCTAGCATTCAAGACAGCTCGAAGCGGCTCTTTATCATGAAGTGGTTGGCTGAGCTCACCGAGAACTATGCCGCCGTTCCAGATGACGAATCCCGCAAACGCGGCCAACACGAGGGCGTAGGGCACGAAGTTGCGCAGGAGGTCAGGGAGCACCCTCGGAGCACTCGCGACAGCCCATATCAGATCCGCTGTGCACGTCCCGAAGTGAGCCTCGTGCCACAAGCCGTAGCGTGCAGCTGATCATCGCCCGCGACGAACCTGGGCCTGCCTCCAATGCCGGAGGGTCGTGCAGCCTCGGTGGGGGCTTCTCGTCCGGAGGCGCGCGCCGGAAGCGGAGGTACACGACCTGGCTGAGCGCGTACGCGTACAGCACCCACACGATGTTGTTCTGCCGGAAGGTGCAGCTGACCAGACCTAACTAACACGCTTGTCCTCCGTGAATGCACGTCCGCCGGCGCGGGAAGTGGGGTGGGCGTACCAGTGCTGCGAGCCAGTGTCTTCCTTCAAGAGCGAGGACGACTGTCGAGATCGCCGAAACGAGACTGGGAACCTCAGTGTAGTAGAGGAAGCCGAAGAACCAGGCGACAGGGAACGAGGCGAGAACCACAGCCTCCAGTAGCGGAGTAGTCACGGAGGGAGGGGGTCGTTCGCGTTTATGATAGCTGACCAGCGGTGTCAACGCAATAGGCAAGGCAAGCAAAGAGAGCAGGGGGGTGAGCCGCAGCATAGACAGGTTGCACTTCAGCATGAACATCTTCTTCAGTATGAGGCTCAGTACATAGCTGCGAACGGTTCACTGTCACCCTTCATGACCATCGTCAACTCCACTGACACACTCACAGTCCAGGTGGGGTGGTGATCTTAGGGTCCCAAGTCCAGTAGTCGCCCCTGCAGTACGCCTGCGCCTGCGGGACATGGAACGGCTCGTCCTGCCACCGATCGTCTCGTTCAGCACGATTCGGACTTCACACAATGCACACACACCATGTACGGTTCCGTAACCTCCTCATTGACCGCCTTCAGAGTCAGTACTGCCGCGGTGACGAAGATCACATAGTAGGTCGGGGCAGGCGACGTCGATGACATGGCGGCGCGCTGCCAAAGTGCTGTGGAACGCGCGCCTAACGCGACGCGTCTCGCTTTTCTCTCAACCACAACTTCCGCCGTGGAAGCGCCGCGAGGATGATCCCCACACCCGACCTTTCCCACCTCAAGACGGAGGACTATCGTCATGTGTATGAACCATCAGGTGTGCTTGTACTGCCTTGCGGCTATGAGGAAGTACCCGTTTACCCCGAATTCGTTACAGAGGATACATTCATCCTGTTAGACGCGTTAGAAGCAGACGCGGAAGACCTTCGAAACCTGCGTCCGAGAATCTGCCTCGAGATCGGGTGGGTTTATCTGCCCTCGCACCTCCTCATATTCTTCTCAAGATGCTGATTGCAACAAGGTCAGGGTCTGGATGCGTTAGCGCATTTGCCGGGACAGTCCTGGGATCCTCAGTAGCACGTAGGCCGTTCTGTCGAGTTTGGGCTTTGCACCAACTCAAGCCCCTGCGCACGTGCAGTATATCTGACAACAGACATTAACCCGCACGCATGCACGAGCACGAAAGCGACGGGCCGGCAAAACCGAGTGAGTAATGTGGCTAAACTGTCCAACTACACGATTGACAGGCAATCCAGTAGGTACCGCTCGAGCCCATACTGGCCTCGTTAGCAGACCCACTACGCGCACGCCTGCAGCATTCAGTTGACGTGCTGCTCTTTAACCCCCCATACGTTCCGACGGATACGGACGAGGCTGGTGATGCTCAGCACGCGGCGGGCATCGCTGGTGCATGGGCAGGTGGCCGCGACGGCATGGAAGTAACAGACATCCTGCTTGAGCAGGTCGAGGTAGCCCCTTCTTCGATACTGAGAAGGATGGACGTTTCTTGACCCTTGTCCAGGATCTCCTCTCTTCTCGGGGTCGCTTCTACCTGATAGCCCTGAAGCAGAACGACATCCAGGGTATTTGCGATAGGATGCTCAGCCGGCACAATTTGCAGGGCGAGGTCGGTAACCATCGGTCTGCCGCGATTCCACTACTCACCCCTTAGCAGATTGCACTCCAGCGTCGAGCAGGACGCGAACACCTCTACGCGCTCAGGTTCACACGACAGATATCCAAAAGCTGATACATACAACATAACTACGAAGTACACATATACCTGGTATACATTCCAGTTTTCCCCTTGCACCCACACGATCCGCCAGGCGCGTCCCGCATCAGAGCTCCAGGCCGTCCAGAGCGGGGATGGGACGCTCGGCCTGGGGGGTGATGCGGGCGCCGTGGCGGCGCTCACCGGTCTTGTCGAAATCGACGATGGCGGACTATTACACGGCCATAGTCAGCTCCGGTAGATAAGACTAATCATAACGCGCAGACTTACGTGAGCAGTAATACGGTTGTCCCAGAGGACGACGGTGTTGGGCTGCCACTTGACACGAGCCTGGTTGTCCAGGCTCTTGTCAATGTGGTCGTACAGGAAGTTGAGGATGGCGTCTGAGCACGACAGAACAAACGAGGTCAGTTCGTGGCCCCAGGCTCAACTGCGCCGTGATAGACTGACCCGACTCCTCGCGCTTCAGGCCGACTATGCGGCGGGTGAACTGCCGGTTGACGTACAGCGCCTCCTCGCCGGTGACAGGATGCTTGCGGACGATCGGGTGGACGTTCTGCACGGGCTCGCGCCGCACGACACCGCCGCGACGGCCGGAGCGCGAGTACTCGGCCTGCTCAAAGCCGGAGTGGATGGCCTTGAGCGTCTTCAGGAACGCGACGAACTGGGGCGACAGGCGCGAGAGCGTCGAGACCTGCGACGTGAAGGCGGTGTCGCCGCCCGTGCCCGGCTGGGAGAGCAGGAAGAACGTGGTGAGGCCCGGCGGCTGGAGCTCGTACGAGACGTCCGAATGCCAGGTGGTGGAGGTGATGCGCTCGTCGACCTCGAAGTTGAACGTCGTGTTCGCGTCGCGATAGACGAGGTGCAGCTCGGGCACGCCCTCGGGGTGGCCGGACGTAGGGTGGATGTGCAGGCGGCCGAAGTAGCGGCCCCATTCGCGGTAGAACTCGGGACCGCGGTCAATGAAGTCCTGCTGGTCGCGGAAGACGAGCAGCCCCCGTCGCGCTACCTATGACCAAACGGGGCGGACAATGAGCAGGTGCGTCATTGGGAAGAACCTGAAACCGCGTCCGGCGTACCTCCAGGGCCAACTCATCGCGACCGTTGTTGTCCAGCTCCGCGAGATTGATGCCCTGAATCTCGCTTCCCAGGCGAGGCGTCAGGTCCACGATGCTCGTGGCATTGTCGAGGAACGCGCGAGGGTTCGGGTGCGAGAGAGCGCGGAGACCCGGGTCGACGTGCTCAAACGGAGTCAGGGGCGGGTAGTGCTCGTCCTTGGGGAATACGGGGAGCAGGTGAGCATACTTGTACGGCTCTTCCTGCTTCGTCTGCTCCGACTCGTCCTTGTTTCGCAAAGTCAAGGAAGGCACGGCTTCGGTGATGGTTTGCACGGTAGACATGGCGATCGGAAGGCTAGGGTATTGCCGTGTCGGTTCAAGGGGAGCAGACAAGACACAGATCTTCGCTGCTCGCGAAGTGGCCTATAAACGACGGCTTCTTCGTCATCGTCCAAGGTGAATGCGCAATCCTGGCGAGAGCTGAGCAAGCCTGGGTAACGTTCTCCCACAGGAACTCGAGCACGGCGGACCGCTCCTGGTCACGATGCGATTGCGGCATGTCCAAACGAGCGAGTGGCGATAAGACGTGCTGCGCTGTTTATATACCGCCGGCCGAAGGGGTTGAGGAGATTAGATAGGCGCGGTGTAATGGCGCCTATCTAATCTCCCCACCTTTGATCGGGGACGTCGGTCCCAGATCCGGACGGGCGCGCGAGTCAAAGCCAAGGGGTACGCGCGTGATCGCGTGGGACGCGTCTTATTGTATTCGCGCCTTCCGTCTCACCCGCTCGAAACGTCCTCGGGGCACATCCCCGTGGCTTCACAATAAGACACAGCCGCCCGTCTCACGCGGTCCTGCTTTGATAGGCACGTCGCGTACGCTTCCTGCGCCGCACCTCACATGCTGAACCTTGTCCAGCGAGTACGTCGAGTCTCTCTGCGCTGTGTAACACCTACCAGTTTCTACGATGCATGGACGGAAGACATTCATAGTTGCTTGTTTCGAGCAGGGAATTGCTGTACAGCCAGACAGTAATCCAGGATCTTCGCGCGGGGGTTTGTGGGCGCAAGTGATGAGATTGAGGTTCCGCAGTCTTGTACCGATCGCCAGATCTACGCCCTATTGTCTTTTGCCATATCATCTTCACGATGACCCGGCTGGTATGGCAGATGCCTAGCAATATGGAAATGCGACAGCAACGCTAGCCTAGAACCGATACGCAAGACAATTAGGAGCACCATGCTCCAGGTACTCTTTCCACGCGACCGGAAGACATGAAAAGGCCAGCGTTCCTCAGGAGCATCGGTACGACCTCCCCTCTCTCCCTCCCTCCCGCCCTATCCTCCGTCGCGGCGTCGTTGCCAGAGGTGTCACGATGGAGTCCACGACTACTTCCTATTCCCTCAACATACCGGCGTTGCTCCGCAGACGCAACTCCTCCCCCGATGTCCCCGAAGATGTTGACTATGTCATGACTCATTTGAACGACCCCAATTGGGACCTGACCACACCCCCGACTGCGACTACCGCGACTTTCGCGGAGAAGGGACAGACGTCCTCGTGGAGCGAACAGTCTTTCCGCGAGACCGAATCCGACAGCCAGTTCGATTCGACGCAGGGTGGCACCTCAAAATTTGACCTTCGTGAAGCAAAGATCGAAGAGTTTGAGTACGTACTTTTCTTGTGCTCCGCGACGTTCTTCACTGATGCACGCTACACCAGGGACTCGCCTTACGCTGAGGTTCGGGCCGCTGTTCCGAGCACCGACGACACAACGATTCCTGTGAACACCTTCCGAGCGTATGTCTGCACGACATGCACGTAGGCTTTGCCCTTACTGATGCTGTCTTCGTCCAGATGGTTTTTGGGCATTATCCTATGTGTTTTTCTTTCCGGGTTGAATCACTTCTTCCTTGGACGCTGTACGTGCTGCTGTACAGTATTTCGTCGACGCGCCACTCACCGTTATTCGGTCAGGGCCGTCTGTTGCAATCAGCGCACTGATTGCTCAGCTTATTGCGCTCCCTGCCGGCAAGTTTCTCGAGTGGGTGCTCCCTACGAGGCAGTTCAACACGTTCGGCTTCGTCTGGTCGTTCAACCCTGGGCCGTTCAGCGTGAAGGAACACACGGTCATCACGATCATGGCGAACGCTGTGTACACAGATACATACGCCACCTCCATCTTCGCTGCGCAACGTGTGTCGTATGGCGAGAACCCTCCCATTGGCTATCAGCTCCTTCTCACCCTCTCGTCCCAAATGATCGGGTACGCATACGCTGGCATCGCGCGTCAATTCCTCGTCTGGCCCTCGAGCATGATCTGGCCGTCAGCACTAGTCAGCTGCGCACTGTTGAACACGCTCAACCGGACGTGGTCGAAGAAGGAGACGAAGCACATCTCGCGCGAGAAGTTCTTCCTCTTTGTCGCTGTCGGCAGCATACTCTGGTACTTCGTTCCGGGCTTCTTGTTTACTGGTCTCAGCGTCTTCAGCTGGGTGTGCTGGATTGCTCCCGAGAACCAGACGGTCAACACCCTCTTCGGGTACCAGTCTGGTCTTGGCCTTGGTTTCTTGACGTTCGACTGGTCGATGATTTCTTGGCTTGGCAGCCCGTTGGTATCTCCTGTGAGTCTACCTGCCCCTCCCTATGTGTACACATCTAACAGCTCGTGGACAGTGGTGGACTGAAGCGAACGTGTTCGTCGCGTTCATCATCATCTATTGGATCATTGCCCCCATCCTCTACTGTGAGCCCCTTTGCATCGTTGTCATTCATTGCAAACGGTTGTGAACCATTCTTCCTTGCAGTCAAGAACGTGTTGTTCGCGAAGTTCTTCCCGATCTCCACCTCTGGCGCGTATGACAACACCGGCATGCCCTACAACATCAGTGCTGTTCTGGACGACCAGGGTCTGTTCGACGTGGAGAAGTACAAGAGCTACTCGCCTCTCTTTATGCCAGTCACCCTTCAGCTCGCCTATGGTGTTCAGTTTGCCATGATTACTGCGATTGCTGTGCACACTTACCGTAAGTCCAGTTGCATCTAGTTTTGGATCTGTGCGCTGGATTGACAACCCTCGCAGTGTGGTACCGGCATGATATCGTCCGCCAGTTCCGCCGTTCGCTCCGGGATGAGAAGGACATCCACTCCCGTCTCATGGCGAAGTACCCCGAGGTCCCAGGCTGGTGGTACGGCCTTCTGTTCCTCATCGCCTTCGTCTTCGGTGTCGTCGCCATCGAGATATACCCGACCCAGTTCCCCATCTGGGCTCTGATCCTCTCTCTGGCGGTCGGCTTCGTCTGCGTCATTCCAGTGGGCCTCATCCGTGCCATCACCAACCAGCTTCCCGCTATCAACGTGTTCGCGGAGCTCATTGGTGGATACGCGCTCCCTGGGCGTCCTGTCGGCGTGATGGTCTTCAAAACGTTCGGCTTCGTGTCGATGTACCAGGCGCTGTTCTTCCTCAACGACCTCAAGGTTGGCCACTACATCAAGGTCCCGCCCCGTGTCATGTTCATGGCCCAGGTCGTCGCCTCGACGCTCGCTTGCTTCGTCTGCGTCGGTGTTCAGGAATGGCAATTCGCACACATCCCGGGCTACTGTACGCCTACCCAGAAGGATGGCTTCATCTGCAACGACATCAACACCTTCTCAACGGCCTCGATCATCTGGGGTGGTATCGGCCCGCAACGCCTTTTCTCGCCCGGTTCCATGTAAGTCTACGAGTCCTGGCCACCTCGCCTGCTTGCGCTGACCATGACATTCCTATAACGTAGGTATAACTGGGTCCTGTACTTCTTCCTCATCGGCGCGTTCTTGCCCATCCCGTTCTACATCCTCGCCCGCCGCTACCCGACGTCGTTCTGGCGGTACGTGAACATCCCCGTCTGCTGTGCGGGCCTCGCGCAGCTCCCGCCGGCGACGGGCATCAACTACTCGTCCTTCATGATGGTCGGCGCGTTCTTCCAGTGGTTCATGCGCCGTTTCCACTTCGGCTGGTGGCTCCGCTTCAACTACATCCTCTCCGCCGGGCTCGACATCGGCGTCTCGCTCGGCATGGTCCTCGTCTTCTTCATCCTCCAGTACCGCAACGTCGAGCTCAACTGGTGGGGAAACACCGTCTGGCAGAACACGTTCGACGCCGTCGGCATGCCCGCGCTCATCCCGAACGGCACCTTCGGCCCCACCGTCTGGAACTAGACTTACCTCCTCTTCCGCATGCTTCATGTCTCTCGCATGTCTCCCGCGCCCTGGCACGGTGCCTGTACCAATACCATCGCCCGGCCGTCGCAGGCCGGCCGGCCGACGGAGCGTCGTCATGGTTGTATTATCCTTATGTACTCTCTCCCCTTCCGCATCACGCCCTACACTTCATGCATCACGAACACTTTCTGTTGTACATCCCCATATGACCGCGCCGCCGTATCTCCCTTACTTGATACTTACACATAGGGTTCCCCGGGGCTCCGCTTCACGCTCCTTCCACCGCTTCTTACGCACGCACGCACGTACAGGTCCTACGCTTGCCCAGCGCCACCGTTGTATCCCTTCGTTCTGTTCGTTCTCACGGCTCACGACTTTTGTATCCCATACATGAATGAGATTGACGTCCGTCACGTTTCGCCACGAATCATCTTCGAGCCCGTGGGCAGTTTGACAGGGGATGGCGCGATGAGCGCAGTAGCATCGGCCGACGGGAAGTCGTCGCTATCGGGGAGCCTGGCATGCACCAGCCGGGGCTTGACCGAGCCCAGGTGAAGATACAACTCCCGAGCACGCCTCCGAAGGTGTGGCGTCGACAGTACGTGAGGATAGCGCAACAATGAATGTGCGATAGCGTACCGCGCGCTGTCTTCTGCCGAGAGAAAGAGTTTCCGCGGCATCTCGAGATGGTGAAATCATCTGTACATTCAGCGAAGTACGTACGTGTGGGTGACGATGAGAAAGGGGTGATATAGACAAGAACAGATGGTGCGCGGAAACGTAGTACATGCAAGGGATCATTGCGAGCGAAAGCGAGGTGTGAAGGTCATTAAGGGTAAAAAGAGTCCGGGTGCCGAGGCAGCCAAGTATCGTAGCGTCGTGTACAGGGCTCGCAGAGTCCATAAGCTGTTTCTTGCTCTAGTCGTCGCGGTCTGCCCCTCGCCGCCGGCTCAGAGAAAATCTCGACGGGGAGCCTTGAGGCGCACGTTCGCCAACTAGGGAGTGCAGGGACGCGCGCGAGTTCTTGGTTGAGAGTGGGGTATCGGGATCGTACTCGAGTCGGAGGTGGAGCACACCCTGGCCCTCCCGGAGCTCGATGGTAAGATCTTTAGAGGGTACTGCCTCGCCTGGCTGGAGCTGCTGCCATATCTGTCGAAGACGTGAGCACTATGTTGCCCTAGGATTCACCAGAACTTACATCGATGTCAGCGGAGCCCAGCAGCTTGTCCTTCCCCAGCGTCTTGTGGTCATAGACCCACACGAACATCTTCGGCTGAGTCGCAGGCGCAGCAGCGAACGCGAATGACTCGTTCCTAGAGACTACTTCAGCTACTACGCGCACGAGCATCTGCCCAATGAACTCACCACTCTGGGGTGGCCGTCTTGGAAGCATGCCTTGTCTTGTGCTCCTTGTCGCCGACGCGCAAGACGACGTACGGCTTGATGTCCGACACCGCCAGGTCCTTCGCATCCCTCACAACGACGCGGAGAGTGCCCGGATCACGGCTGTTCGCCCCGCCCTCGTTGACGGACGGGAAGTTCGGCGGGGAAGAGCCCTCCGCGGCGTAGTCGACCTGCTTCGCAACAACGCCAGCAGGGAGCTCCTGCCTTCCCTCGTCAGAGCTCGAGCTCGAAGTGCTCCCGCGCCGCTTGAAGACGCCGGTAACGCCGTGGATGACGCCCTTGCCCGCGCCGACGGGGATGTGGCCGATGTGTGTCATCGCGCGGCTCGCGGACGTGAACGTCGACGTGTTCTTCCGCGTCCGGACGATGATCTCGGGCGTGAAGAGCAGGCGGACGCGGATCTCGCCCTTGTCGCCGTGCTTCGTGTGCGACAGTGCGAGGTTGCGCTCGACCGCGGTGAAGGGCTCGATGTTCTCTAAGTCGATCTTCGCGGACCCGAGGCTCTTCGCTTGCTCGATCTGGTTCCAGTCGAACACTTCCAGCTGGAAGTCAGCACCCGCACGCGATGGCTATGGAACGCATCGTAAGAAACCGCTCTTGACAGGACCAAACACAGTGCGGCATACCACTTGCACCACGAAGTTCTCGTTCCACTCCGGGTTGAGTGTCTTCTTCTTGGTCTGCGACTTGTAGACGCGCTGTCCATTGAGATGGAACACGACAAAGGGATCGGATTTGCCTGAGCGGAGTGCCCATCAGCCTCCACACTGCGACGTGACACTGGGAAGACATACCTCCGCGGTCAGCAGCGTGAATGCTGTGGCCATCGAGCAGGTCAACCCGCAAAAGACCCTGGTCTGATGCGCACAAGCAGCGAATGAGTGACAGACCAACAAGCACGTCAACATCAGGACTCACTGTTGACGCTCTCCCTGGGCTCGAGCTTGATCGGAACAGGGAGGTACCGCGTCTCAAGCTTGACCGTGGACACCTTGTCCTCATCGTCCGGATCGACGAGCCTGTACTCTGCCGGCCCATCCTGCAACAACTACGTCAGCGCCCGCCCCACAACCACACACCCCATTGCGCGTGGAGCACTCACCAAGGTGCGCTCGAGGAACGCCTTCGCGTCGCCCTTCCACTCCGCGATCACGTCGTCCTTGTCGCCCTCGTCCGCCTCGTTCAGCCGGAGCCACACGCGGCTGAAGTCGAGCTCCTTCACGACGCCCTCGCCGATGTACTCCCACAGCGCGTTCGTGCTCCGCGGCCGGATCGTGCTGAACGCGGGCCAGTACGCGTCGTCGAGCAGCACTTCCAGCCGCGCCTTCTTGTGCAGCCGGCCCGAGATCACGTTGAAGATCACGATGCCCGCCTCTGCGCACACCTCCATCAGACATCTCCCCCTCTCTCAATGTACAAGCAGTGCGGGATGAAGACTCACGGTGCTTCAGGAGTTCCTCCTTGCTCATCTCGACGCCCTGCTCCTCCGGGCGCGTCTCGTGCTCGCCCACGCCGTTGCCGTCGACGGCCGTCGTCCCAGACGTGCGCACGGACGTCGCGCTGAACGTCGTGTCCGTCGACTTGACGCGGCGATGTGCCTTCTCGCCCTCGCTCTCGTCGTCCTCGTCCACCGGGCCCGCCGCGGTGATGCCCTCCGGCACGGCGACCTCCGTCTCCGAGTCCGTGTCGTGCACGGTCTCGCCCGCGTCCGAGTCGTCGTCGCCCACACCCGCGCCGCCCACGTCGGTGTGCTCCGCCGCCTGCTGGAGCTCGTTCGGGCCCGAGTCGAAGCGAATGCCGCGCACGGCATACGCGGGCACAAACTCCGCGACGTAGTGCAGCTTCCCCTTGAACGCGCCGTTCCCGAGCTTGAGCGGCTCCTCCGCCTCGCGCCGGCCCGTGGACTCGTACAGGAACTCGCCCGTCTCGGCGTCCTTCGGCTTCGCGAGGTCCGCCACTTTCAGCTCGGTGTACCCGAGCGAGCGGTCCTGGAGCGATGCGCGGCGAATGAGTTGGTAGATACATGGAAGCGGCGAGGCGCGTGAGACTCACCTTGGTAAGGTGCTGATAGTCCATACACTCGAGGAGCATCGTCTATACAATCGGTTAGCACCGGCGCCGCCTCCGAACAGCCTTCTATCCAAAACACGCACCTCTTTCAGAGAATGCACTGGTCGCGGGCCACCACATGGATTAGAGTTTCATAGCGCCCGTCAGGCAGGACAGACTTACCCGGTATGTAAATGATTTGATCCCACTCGGGGTTCAAGTCTGTGTGGAGAAGACAGGTGAGGACCACATTAAACGCTTCTGCGGCTGAGACGCACTGTTGTTGACAACCTCTGTCCGGCCTTGCGTGATATTGTTGATCTGCACGCGTACGTACGGGTCGCTCTGCGGATGATAAGAGCGTCAGCCCCCACGGTTCGCGCTTGCCGTCGGCCTCCCCTCCTTGCGCTCGTACCTTGCCACCTAATGTCGCCTCCACATTCCTACAAACGATCTTGTCAGCGTTCAAATTACGTGAATCGCAGGTAAGTACGCACTTGACATCCGTCGCCCTCTGGAGCCAGAGCCGCACGACGCCGATCGGGGGCACGTACTGATCCGCGCCGTGCAGACTGCCCGCCATGTTCAGCGGCTTCCAGTCCGCGGTGATCCTGAGCTTGCCCGAGCGCGTTCCGCTGAGGCGCCACCAGTCCTTGCCCGTCGTCTTCGCCTTCAGCAGGTCCGTGAGGCGAATGCTCATGTAGCCGATGATGGGGTCCTTGAGGAAGTCGCGGTCGTCGATCACCTTCGCGATCACCACGCCCGAGCTCTTGTCCGTGCAGAGGAACTCGGTGCTGTCCTCCCACACGGGGTTGATCGTGTGCTTGAGCTTGCGCGTGACGTGGATCGGGTGGGTGGACGCTCCTGTGTAGAGCTTCACGAAGGGGTTGAGGTCGTTCGTCATCGACTTGGAGGCGTCGAGGTCCTTCGCCTGGTGCACTGTGAGGCGTACTATGCCAACCTCTGCAGCAGGATAAGGTCAGCGAGATGGACAGTGGGACATCGTGCTGAACGACCCACTGGTATCCGGGATCGTCTCCTTGCCGCCGGCGTCGACCTCGGGCTTCAAGACGGGGTAGAAGTTCACATCGAAGCGAAGCCGTCCACGCTCCTTGCCATCCTTCAAAATAGGGACCTCGATGTTTTCCTGCGTAGCATCCTGCTCGAGCACACTGAGATCGAACGTCGCGAACCCGAGGTCCGTGTTCGCCCGGTGATCGTTGTAGTCCCACAACTTCAGGATGAGGTTCTCCGTAAGTGAATTGACGAGCAAGAACTTCGTCTCCATCCACGTGGGGTTCGTCCTACGCGCACCCAACCAAAAAAGCAAGGCCGGTATCAAGATCAGCATCAAAACCCACGATGTCACAGACAGAGGGGCGCGGAATGACGTACGTGTTGTGCTTAAACTTGGTCTTCGCGAGCTCGACGCGTTCATTGATGCTGAGCGTGACGAAGGGGTCGGGGCGGCCACCGCCGAGTTTCGACGCCTTCAGATCGCGCGCTCCGTGGACCGTCACTTGCAGCACGCCGATCGCGGTGTCTACCGGCTCACCCGAGAGCAACTGCTCCAGGTTCAGTGTGAAGACATTCGGGTCGTACATCATAGGGCCTAGGACACTGTGGACGGTATCACGTATGAAGGCGGACAAGCCAGGCACCTACGGAACGGTTAACGTCGGCGTCTACAGGCAGAACGATGGGCTCACATTGGCGATGTCGAACCCGAAGGTTTCGCCACCAAGCGGCTTGAGGACGTAGTCAAAGTGCGGTTTCTCCATGAACGAAAGGTCGACCATTTGCACATGGGGGAAGTTGGTCATCAACTTTAAGCGGATCTTCAAGTGACCTGAGAACTCCATGTCCTCCAGCAATATCGGCATCGCCGCGCTGGCCAGGCCCTTCCCAACGCGCACACTCAATATGATCTTTGGATTAACCTTGCTAACCTTCTGCCTCTCCGTCAACTCCGACGTGTCGTTCGGCGTGAACGAGAACCACCACTCCATCACAACCACGTCGTCCTCCGTCCGCGCGAACGTCTTCACCTTGTCTATCCGTGGTGCCTTCGTGCCCAAAGTAAAGGTGCTCAGACGGAGCGAATCCAAGAAAGGAGGGCAGTTCTGCGAAAGCACTTGGTCCACAGAAGCGACAACAGTGCGGGAGAGAACCGGTTCGTAGATCAGCCAGAACCTATCCAGGAAGTTGTTGATCCAGTCCGCAGACTCAATGCCGGTATCGCTGCTGAGCCGGGTCTTCACCAGCTCACGTTGGATGTCATCGCGTGCCCGAGCCCGGACGCGTTTCATGGACACGGAGTAGTATGTGTTGCAGAATGCGAGGAGGATGAACAACCACCCCCACCCGAAGTGGAAGCGGGTCAAGAAATGTGTCACGATAACAGTCTGCACGATGTGAGTAACCTGCCACTCACAGTGTCGGAGATAACTTACCACGACAACGAGCGCCGCATTGTGGTACCATTCTCCGTAGAACTGTTCTTTCAAGAATAGCGTGAGGATCTCCTTGTCTTTTTCCTCGCCCTGAGCCAAGGCGGGTTGGTCGATGCCAGAAACGTCCCGCCATCCAATCTTGTACCAGTCTGGAATGGCGGGTGCGGGACCATTGGGCATTGCTCCAGGAACCTGTGGGTCTGTAGGGTCGGTTGTCGACGTGGGCGAGGTTGGCGAGGTGGGGGAGGTTGGCGACGTAGGCGAGACAGGGGACTGCGCTAAGGGTTGTTCGTCTGTGGCGCGACTCTTGTCAGTGTCCTCGACGAGTATTGTTGGAAGGATGTTTGGCTTGGCCCTGCCGGTGTCGACAGCCAGTTCTGGGACGGATATAAGTGAGCGGCACGCCATGCTGCGGTCGTGAGGTGGGTGAAGGGAACTGGTGGGAAACATACCCTTTGCGCCCGTCTTTACGTCGTCTTTATCGAGGCCGAGCTTGGTCTTCTCCTTGCCTGCGGCCGCGGCCTTCTCTTCCGGGCTCGCGTTTGGGTCGAATGTGTGGACAGGCACGCGACCCTTGGCGGCGTCCTGTTCGACTATGCCGTTCACTTTGGCCTGTGCTTGCTGTGGTACGGGTGCGCCGTCGACGGAGGTGGACGCCATGGCGGGCGGAGTGGGGGGAGGGAGACTAGAGGTTGATGGTAGAATAGAGAGGAGGGAGAAAGAACGTGTGGGAGAGGTGTATGCTGTGAGGCTGCAGATGAATGAACGGTGTCCGTCCCTCGATGACGTCCCGCCACACGCGCCCTCGTTCCCCGGCCACCCCCCGCTCTAGTGCCCTCCCTTGCGCTCTCGGTCGTCAGCAATAACTGTCCCCAGCCACGTCCCTCACGCCTCTTTCTTTATTCTCCGGATTGCGGCCTGTGCCCTCGGGGGTTGCGCTGGGCACGGAAGGCACTGCTGCGAGGTGATCGCTTGGACGCAGTCGCCATGAATGGACCCGGCAAGGCTGGCAGGGACGCTGCTTTCGGGGTCCAGGGGCAGGGGCGCGCGACGCGTCGGCGGAGCCACGTGAGGGCGTGCTAAATGACCCCCGCGCCACCTTGGCCCTAGGCTGATCGCTGCACCCATCCAGCCACCTACTCAACGCCCCACCAACATCGTGGTGCACTCAAACTATCCCCCGCGCGGCGCGCAGACGAGTCACGACGACGAGGGATACCGAATGTCTCCAACGCCATCTTCTCACGATGCTACCACCGCACGCGGCCTCGAGATTGCTGTCTAGAGATTCTGACAGTCGCATGCGGGATCCTGCACAGGCACCGTACTAATCGCGATCGGACACTTGGTTCCGTTCACCTGTCCTCGATCCGAATGCCTTGCAAGCCTCTTGCCCAGTCCGCAGTGAACAGCCGCGGCTGCGACAACTGAACTGCTGCGGACTGCGTAACACCGCAACTCTACTGCCTCTCTCGTTGGTACAGCGCTCCTGAGGGTGGTCTATAGCAGTGCACCGTGGAAGGTTTGAAGCACACCACGATGACACTGACCTCAGGAGCCTGAGACTTTGGCGGGAATGCGTGGCTTTGCATGGGCATAAGCGAAACCGGTGGGCGCGAGCCGCCATCGGATGAATGTCCAGTCTCGTGGTCCGATAACATCCCGACGTTAGGATGCGATACACCTTGCTGGAACTGGCCGCTCGGAACTTGGCTAACAGCGGGCCTTGGGGACGGGCGGATAGGCGCGCATCGTACTCAACGCTAACGTATGACGTAGGGTGGTAATAAAACAGCGTGAGAAAGCAGCGCGACGAGTCACCGCGCGCGAATTTTGTGGGGAGCGCGCGGGCGGGGGCAGTCTTCGCAGCTTGACAAGACATACACTCGCGCGTCGGCCTCGGAGCGTGCGACACGACTGCGAACGGGCTCGATGCAACTCCTCCTTCGCAGGCTGTACAATGGCGGCTTCAACCATCTCAAGCGCACCTCGTCTCTCCTCTGCAAGGCCCCGCGCGCCGTCGGCCACCCCTCGCTCACCCGCTCCTGCTCTGTCGCAGCGGCGCATCTCGCCGGCGAGGATGTCACTGTGCGTATCTCACAGCCCTCATCTGTCTGGCGCGGTGCGAGTCATCCGGGCGCGATACGACGCGAGTGCGCGGCGCGTCACGCGTCCACAGATTCTCCCCAGGCTGAGAGCTTCGTCGGGGGGCCGCAGCCACGAGCATCCTCGCCCATGACGCCCCCCACCCGATGCGTCCCTCCGCGCGATTGGTTCGCCCGCACGCCATCCTCTCGTCATCTCGCACGCCCCTGCCCCCGCCCGTCCTCGACTCGCTCGCTGACGCACTGTCCTTCGCGCCCGTGTAGAAAAACCCCGAGCTAGTGGGCACGCACCGCAAGCCGAGTCCCGCCCAGCCTCAGCAGCACGAACGCCACCACTTCCAACCACCCGAACAGCCTCATCCGCAAGAGGAGGAACACATGTCTGCGTACAAGGACTTCGCGAAGGCAAACGAGGAGTATGTCGCCAACTTCGGCGACAAGGGGAAGCTCCCCCTTCCTCCATCGAAGAAGCTCCTCATTCGTAAGTCACCACGGTTCCGATGGATGTTGCGAACATGTCCTGACAATTTCCTCTAGTGACCTGCATGGACGCACGCATCAAGTAAGAGGAACTGCGTGCGCACTTTCTGAGGCCGACTCTGACTGCTCTACAGCCCGTATGCACACCTCGGCATTCAGGAGGGTGAAGCGCACATCGTCCGCAACGCAGGCGGAGCAGCGTACGTCCAGAGTTCCCCCTCCCACCGATCACCCGCTTACGCGCCCCGCCTCGCCGCTCACAGCAAAGAAGCGATCCGCTCGATCGTCATCTCACAGCGCCTGCTCGGCACGCGCGAGATCGCCGTCTTCCACCACACGGGCTGCGGCATGGCCACGTTCGACACGCACAAGTTGCGCGCGCTCGTGAAGGAGAGCGCGCCGGGCGACGCAGCGGTCGCGCAGGCCGTCGACGGCATCGACTTTCTCGAGTTCCAGGACATCGAGGGCAGCGTGAAGGAGGACGTCAAGTTCCTCCAGGAGAGCCCGCTCGTGCTCCCCGGGACGAAGGTCACCGGGTGGGTGTACGAGGTTGAGACGGGCAAGGTGGGCACCCGGTTTGCTTGTGGTTCTGCGCTGCGACTGATGGGTGTCTGCAGATTACCCAGGTGGCATGAGCGGAGCGCGTTGCTACTTTGTTTGCGTTGCCCACGGCCGACGGGCACTCTCTTGCATGTGGTCCGTACACCTGGTTGACTCCGCCATCAGTTGTCTTGTCATACCATCTTATATCCATCTCATGGTCCTCATGTATCCAGACTACCTAATACGACCTCATTCGATCCACCCGGGGGTCAGCTGTAACGTCGCAAGGGATGAAGGAGAGGGGCCTACTCAGCTTTCTGTCCATTCTCGGGCCACTAACTCTGAATGTCTCATTTCTGTGCTCCTTTTGGGGTACGTGAAGGTCGACGTGTCCTTAACTGCAGATACCATGGGTAAATCCACTCTCCTAAGCAACTCTTCCGGAATTGAATCTTCACAGCCCTGACGGAAACACGGTACGTACCTGAGGCATCGCAGTGGCTGATCCCTTCGTGGCGGTGGCTTCCGGCGTCCGGTCAATGTGTTACCGGCTGTACACCATCTTTCGTGGGGCAGCGCTTCTGGATAGCTATACACTCAACTGAGGTCCCAGACACTGTGCGTCTGTTGATGCATATACAGTACCCGGTCTCATTGCAAGCATACTCATTACGCTAGATGATGACGAACAAGCGCGCATCGGGGAGATGTCGAGTACTGGTACGTTGCCGCAGTACACGTATGACCGACCCCTCCCATGCGCCGCTAGGTCGCAACAGTCGATCGAAGATCAGCCGTAGGATCCCGGAAACACCGCCAATCGCTAGCAGAGCATCCGCGGCGCTGTCTCAGTGTCTGGCAATCGACAGAATGGCCGAAACGCGTGCGGCGCACGAACGTCGACCGCAGCCACAGTGCAGGCGGCTCGCGCGCGCGTACACAAGACATTCATATGGCATGACATCTCTCCGGATGTCCCCCTCCCGATGGCCTCCTCCCCCTCGTGAACCTCCGCGTACGCGAGTTTGCCGAGGCCCGAGGGTAAAAGGCCCGCGAGGGACAACGAAGAGGCGGGGGAGTGATGCAAGAAGTTGCAAGAGACCGCCCGGGCCTCGTTTTCGTGTTTCTCGAGCGCATATCCATCGGCGCACAATACTCCGGCGGCGACGGGCGCGTTCGCTGGGCTTCGAGTCCGACGGCGCTCGCACCTGTCCAATCAAACGCGCGCTACGGCTCTGTGTGAAATGTGCATGAGGCTTGCAAGCTTCAGCTCGTGTGCACTCGTTGTGAACGCTTGACGTGTCGTGCGCGCTGGTGAGCGCGGACTGAGACCCGTCGGCGAGACCGGTCACGTCCTCCACTCCGCACGAAGCCGACGACCCCAAGTATGTTGTCGCCTGTGTCTTGTGTTCGTCTTCCCTCGCGAGCCGGACCACCTCGGCCCCCGGTGTAATCAGGAAGCCGCTGATGCCATCCGCCGCCAGGAGTGACTTCTTCCAGTGGGGGAGAAGAGGATTCTTATGTCGGAGAGATCTCCGGCGCGAGGGTATAAGAACGCACCCCTGCGCGCGCACAGTCCCCACCCGGGACATCTGCCTCCGCTTCTTTCACCCACGGTACTGGATCATTGACATCCCCTCCTGGCCATTCGTCTCCACCCTCCTCCGAGCCACTTCCTGTCGTCAATTTCCCTCCCCCCCTCCTCTTTTACTCTCGCCTGAGGCGACTGAAATAAGACTACTCACACAACCTCCTCGGCTCATTGCTGTGCCGATGACGATCGTAGAAAGCCTCACATTGCCGCAAGCGGCGCTTGCAGTCGTTGCAGTGTATATCGTATGGACGTTCGCGCGCCGCTTCGTGGTCAAGACCACGCTGGATAACATCCCGGGCCCGCCCTCCAATTCATTCATCTTCGGTGAGCGTGTGCATAATGACGTCAGGGTAGCACTGTGTGTGTTCACGCATGCGCATTGTAGGGAGCATCGCTCAGTACATGGGCCGGCACTGCTTCGCATGGCGCGACATGCTCATGCAGAACTACGGGCGCGTGGCTGTCATCAGTGGCCTGCTCAAGGTCTGTCTTGTTCCGAGGCCAGGCGGGGAAAAGGCTGCATGCTGACAGGGCCCTCGCACGATAGAGCAAATGGGTGATCGTCTACGACCCGAAGGCGTTGCACGCCGTCTTCATCAAGGAACAGAACGTCTACGAGGAGCCCGTCGAGTACGCATCCTAGCCGCTCTGTGCGGACCACGCTGTGTGCGCATGTACTCACTGCCGCTCTTCGCCCCCGCAGGAGCATGAGGCTCCTCCTCGGGCCCGGTCTCCTCGGCACCATAGGTGCGTGCGGCGCCGGCGCCGCCCCCTGAAGTTAACGGCACTCAGTCAAGTGCTCACGGCTTGTCCCGGGCCAGGCGAGCAGCACCGGCGGCAGCGCAAGATGTTGAACCCGGTGTTCTCGACGAAGCACCTGCGCGAGATGACGCCGCTGTTCTACGAGATCATCCACAAGGCACGTGGTCCACATTAGGCCCCCCCCCTTCTGTGTCTGCGTTCGCGCCGACATGACCCGGGGCTTTCACTCACCTGGCGCGCGCTGGACAGACTCGTGATGCGATCGTGTCGCGCGTGCGCGCCCAAGGAACTTCAGGAAGCGTCGGCGCAGGAGACGCCAAGGGCGCGCCGCCCGCGGTGGAGCTCGACATGCTCTCGTGGATGGGCCGCACGACGCTCGAGGTGCTCGGCCAGGCCGGGCTGGGGTACTCTTTCGATCCGCTCACGGAGGACGTCGCGGACGACTTTGCAGTTGCAGTGAAGGAATTCTTGTGCGTCAATGTCTCTCGTCTCCTCAGCGGGAGTCTAATTCTGACTGAATGAACTCACTTGCGGCCGCGCCCACTGCATTGTATTCCCTGCTCGTCCCACGTTGTGCTTCTATGTGCATGTGCCTGACAGTCCGCAGCTAATCAGGACTGTCATTCCCCGGATGCTCCTCCCGTTGGGCCTCAAGATCGGCTCGCCAGCGTTCCGGCGTCGCCTTGTTGACATGCTCCCAATCCCCAGTGTGCAGCGCCTTAAAGACATATCGGACATAATGCACGCGCGCTCGGTGCTGATTTACCACGAAAAGAAGGCTGCGCTGGAGAGCGGCGACGATGCAGTAAAGCATCAGATCGGCGAGGGTCGCGACATCATGAGCATCCTCCGTGAGTGCCGCGGCCGTCACTACCAGTCTACTCAGGTGGACTTACAGCATCGCTTGTCAGTGAGAGAGAACTTGTTGGCCTCCGATGCGGACAAGCTCACGGACGAGGAACTGATCGGCCAAGTTTCGTGAGTGCTCCTAGTGGTATATGTCAGTATTGCTCGACCCCCACCTCACCAGTCGTACAGGACAATGATCCTCGCTGGAATGGACACCACCGCGAACTCACTCGCGCGCGTCCTGCAGCTGCTCGCGGAGTACCCGGACGTGCAGACCCACCTGCGCGCGGAGATCGTTGAGGCCGTCGAGACCGGAGGCGACGGCGACAAGCTCGACTTCGACCGGCTCATGGAGCTGCCCTACCTGGACGCCGTCTGCCGCGAGACTCTCCGATTGTGCGTGTCTCTGTTTGCGCCTTGTTGCACCTTGTTGCACCTGCGGGTATCGCGGGTGATGTGTGGCCCGCACTACGTTCATCATGCTGTGCTGTCCGCCGATCATATACATACCACCATCTTACACTGCTTCTGGACGAGCATCCACGCGCACATACTGACATCTACTATGCTTCAGGTACCCTGGCGTCGCATCGGTCTTCCGCGAGTGAGCAGTCTGCGCAGACGTCTAGTCCTCCACAAGCGTACTCATCGATGTCGTCATCCCAGCACCGTCCAAGACACCGTCCTCCCGCTCTCTGAGCCCATCCGCGGGTGCGACGGCACGCTGGTCTCCGCCGTGCCCATACCCAAGAACACGCGCGTCGTCGGCGACATCCGCTCCTGCAACCGCGACCCTGCGCTCTGGGGCCCTGACGCGGACAAGTGGCGGCCGGAGCGCTGGCTCGACGGCGTACCGAAGACGGTTGAGAACGCGCATGTGCCGGGCGTATATTCGCACCTGTGAGTGTCTAGTGACTTTCCGGCGGGCTGCAGACTTGGCTCCTGGCGACTGACTGGGAACGGTTAGGATGACGTTCATCGGGGGCAGCAGGGCGTGCATGTGAGTAACGCTGTCCATGCGTGTTCTGTGCTTCGTGCTCACCCAGATTCCAGTGGCTTCAAGTTCGCCCAGGTAGAGCTCAGTGCGTGTCGCCTGTTTGAACTTGCATTTCGATGATTTTCCTGACCACTCGTGAATCGTGCAGAGACTGTCCTGGTGGTCTTGCTGCAGTACCTCAGTTTCGAGCCTACCGACAAGCCCATCGCGTGGAATATGGCTGCCGTGCAGTACCCTACTGTAGGCGAAGTGAGCCCCGTCCCTGAGATGCCGCTCAAGGTATCGCTGCTCCATTCATGATGCCTTCCTGGAATGGCCGCAGGGGAGCAAGGATGCTGCATCAGACAGTGAGGGTCGTAGGGTGGTCTTTTGCCTCCCTACTTTAGAACCATTGACATTGGCTATGAGTATCCAGACCGTAGGTCTTTTTCTGTAGCGTAGCGTAGACATTTATGAGCGGGTATTTATGCTGGACGCCCCAAATAATGCAAACCGTTCGAATCGGATGGAAGAAGCTGAAGACGAGGCGCGACGCGTCGCGTCGATGACGCCACAGGGGACGCGAAACGGCAGCGCACGTGCTCGCGTTTCGGCAAAGGGAATTCATCGCGGCAGAGGCAAATCCACTGCCAATCTGCACTCAATCGCAGCAGACACCTTCGCTGCTGTCTGCTCTCATCCACAGCATCCTCGCTGTGACCCTGCTGGACCAACGACCCAAGGATCGTCCAACAGCGTGATCAATCCGCTTGTCAACACACCTTGAGAAACCGATGGCTTCGCCTCACGCTGGCGGGAAGGGCTTGTACAACCCCAAGGACCACATCACGGCCTCCGGCCATGCGACGCCCAGGACTGCCGCGCCGCCGGGGTCCATCCTCGAGGATTTCGTGCACGACTCAAGCAGGCCCGTGATCGCGGTGGACATGGACGATGTCCTGTGCAAGACAAACGACGCCGTCGCAAAGTGTGAGCGCGGGTTCTCTCCTCGTCCTCGTCTCGCCCCGCGGAGTGCAGTAGCGCTGATGGGGCATCGCACTAGGGCATAACGACACGTACGGGACGAAGATGACGCTGGATGACTTCTACTGTGAGTAGCCCGGCGAATGTGGTGAGCAATAGCCTGCTCACGATGCGGTAGACTACTACTACTGGATGGTCAGCTGCTTCACCTCGCGCCGCGTGCTTTGTACACACCTCACGCCTCATGGCTCCACCAGAACCCGTACTGGGGCACTCCGGACGAGACGGTGGAGAAGGTAGAGAAGATCTGGCAGTCCGACTACCTCGACAAGGCGGAGCCCGTCGAGGGCGCGTACGAAGGGGTACTCGCGCTGAAGAACTTGGGCTACCGCCTCATTGTGGTGACCGCGCGGCAGCCGCGCGAGCTGGACCGGAGCTTGGAATGGATCGAGAAGCACTTCCCCGCGCTGTTCGACACTATCATCTGCACCGGGCAGTCGCAAGAAACACTCACGGACGAGCACGAGTTGGTCACGAAGCTCTCAAAGGCAGAGGTACGTACCGCGAGACTCGAGAATGTCAAGGCGACCTTGCACGTCCCAATGGGCACTCACGCGTGGCATGGCGTCCACAGGTCTGCCGGAAGATAGGCGCGAAGTTCCTCATTGACGACTCCGCGGAGAACTCAATCGACTGCGCGTGCGCGAACCCCCCTGTGCCAGTATTGTTGTTCGGCGACTACGCGTGGAACCAGCGTATCGGAAAGTACTACGACGTGAAGAAGGAGGTCAGCTTTGAGGAGAAGCTGAAGCGCGAGGGCGGGCGCGAATTTTGGAAGGAGGAGAAGCTGGTGGTGCCCGACGGTGCGCCGCTGGTGCGCGTGAAGAACTGGCAGGAGGTCGTTGCGTGGGTGGAGAAGCAGCGTGCAGAAGGAAAGCTGTAGATGCTGCGTAGTCCACAGTCGTTGCAGACTATGGCAGATGTACAAGTGAGAGAGATATGAAGAGCGCAACGCGTGTTCCCTCGGAGGTTGAGTGTATGAGCGCTTCGAGCATCACGCCACGCGATCGCTACACGTCCTCCCCAGACCGCCCACATCTCAGCCACAATTCCCGGCTGCACTGCTGTCCACTTCAATGCTTTGAGAGACTGTGATATCCTTGGCACACCTTGACACGACTATCATGACCTCTGTACAAATTCGCAGCCTTCTTCAGCCTCCTAACATCCACGAGTCTGATGCTCGTGCACTCGAGTCGCTGAATGCCACTTACAAGTCCCTCGATGACCTCGAACACGGGCCCAATCTCGACGAGCTCGTAGAGGACGCTCGAAAACAGCTAGAAGACCTCGACGCGAAGGTGCGCCTCTCCCGCGTCGCCTGAGGAGGCATGCTTGACCACCCACCGCCTCAGTTCAGCTCGCGCACTCGCAGTCCGCCGTAGATGCAGCGATCACGGACACGCGCGCGAAGGCGGATGAGCACCTGCACACCGCGCAGGAGCTGTCGCTTCTCCGGCATTCGCTTGCCGACGAGCTCTCGTTCCTGTCCAGCGAGCTCGTGTCGTCTCTAGGCGGCCCTGAAGGCGCGCCGACACTGCTGGAGGACCTCGAGGCGCTGCATCGGAGCCTGAAGGAGCTTGAGAGCGTGAAGGGCTATGTACAGGTGGTGGAGCGTGGGTTAAAGCTCAGGTACGTGGAACTGCTCCGGGGCTTCGCGTCCGCGCGCACAGCTAATAAGGAATTTGTAGCGAAGCGGCGGTGGAGCAAGTGCGCAACGCGGACCCCGTAACGGTGACAGAGTACGAGCAGCTGCAAGCGTTCGTTGTGTCTGTGAGGGCGGCGTGTGCCAAGGTCGAGGCTGTTGCCAGCCAGCCGGATCTACATATACTCGGATTTCTAGATGCGATCGTCGAGCAGACATGGAGAGATATCAAGGGCGTGTTGTCCGCGTGCGTTTCCTGACTTCCCTCTGGGTGTGTGCAATTCATAACGTCACTCGCACAGGAGGTTACTCGAAGCGGCAGAGAAACTGAAGTGGCCGCTGAAGGTCGATTATGCTGCTGGCGTCCCCGAGGACAGGAAAGCGTTCGAGAAGGCGTTCAGCGACTTGCTCACCCTTCAGGAAGTGTGCGTATATTGGCTGTATACAGCTTTCATGGCGCTCAGTAAACCGTTCCACAGAGGAGTGAAAATCCGAGACCCTGCCAAGAGCAAGAAGGAGGGCCTGTATGCTATCCAAGCACTCGTTCAGCCTATCGCACTGCGCTTCAAATATCATTTCGAAGGGACGCGACAGACAAACCGTTTGGACAAGGTCAGTGTCTCCGCTTCGGACAACACTACGCAGGGAGTAACCAGCAGTGTGTAGCCTGAATGGTTCTTCACGCACGTTGTCAATGAGTCCCACGAACACCGGCCGTTCATGGACTCGATCATCCAGACTCTCCTTGCCTCCACCGAGTACGGGACCATCAATGCTTGGGTGAGGGAGTACATGTCACCCGGTATCACGTTGGTGCAGCGCTGATGGAACTGTGAGCAGCGGGAGTTCTCCCTCCAGCTCCTCCCTATGCTTGAGCGCAAGCTCCGACGCACTATTCCTGCGCTGCTGTCCCATCCCCCTATCCTCGCGCACACCATATACCAGGCGTTGGCGTTCGACACGGCGTTGAAGGACGAGGGCTTCGATCTGCCAGGAACGACCGCGGCTTCCGCTGATGATACAGACGCACACTGGGACGGCATTAGCGAGGTCATTCTTGGCAGGAAGGAGTGGTTTGACGCCTGGGTGGAGGGCGAGCGCAAGTGTAAGCAAAATCCCTGGACAATCACAACCGTACGAATCAGTTCACTCACGCTGATTTCTGTCAGTCGCGATGGACCAGTACTTCGATATTATAAGTGCTCCTGACGCGTGGCTTATTGCGGAGGAGGAAGAAGACACAGACAGTGACATCAGCGCGGTTGAGCGGGAACTGCATCCCACAAACTCTGCGCGTCGCGTCAAGGCACTCGTCGAACAAGTCACTGGTACGCTCTAGCATCACTGTTTTCATCATGTATTGACTGCCGGGACAGACCGCTACTCACCCCTCCCGCAATACCCACAACGCACACGCTTCCTCATCGTCGTGCAGCTACCGCTGTTGGAGTCGTATCATGCCCGCATATCCTCGTCACTCGACGCGTTCGAGACGCTCTCTTCGAGCCTCCTACGTGCCGTCCCGGGTGCTCTGGGAGCAGGCGAGGGAAGGGGCGGCGATTCGCGCAGGCTTACCGCTGGGGTCGAAGGTGTGCAGCGGCTATGCAAGGCGCTCGTCAGTGCGAAGTATCTGGCGAACGCTATGGATGTGTGGGGGGAAGACTTGGTGAGCCTATATCTCGCGCGAGAGAAACATGATGCTAATCGAACACGATGCGTACAGTTTTTCCTTGAGCTTTGGGCGGAGATCAACCGTCGATCGAACCTACGTACGAGGGCAGAGACAGTATCCTCGTTGCCTAACCCCAACTTGAACGAAGATGAGCCGCCCGAAGGCACTATCTTCGAGGAGCTAGTGCGACACTACACTGCGCTAGTCGGACGGGCAGAAGAGATGATCGTACAGTGCGTGACTGGGGAGGTGGAGGCGGGCCTCAAGCCTCATCTTCAGGGTGGCTCAACGTTCGTGATCGTCCTAGGCTCCACATATCCAGCTAGAGTGCTAAACTCCTATACAGGCAAGTAACACCTGCAGTCGGCGCCGACACGCCCGACGACATAGCGCTTGCCCAGACCCTTCTCGGCCCGCTCGCGCTCCTGTCCTCGCACCTCACCTTCCTCCGTGGAACCCTCCCGCGCGCAACCTCGACGTCGCTCTATCGACGGATAGCCTCACGACTCGCTACGCACCTCCTCCAACGGCAGATACTGTACCGCGGCCGCGCACGTGCGAGCGTGCAGGAAGGCAAGTCCGTGCTCGCGGAGGCGGAGCTGTGGGTCGAGACGTGCCGGACCGCACTCAAGGAGGAGCGTGCGCGCGTCGAGGCGCCGTGGCGAACGTATCTGCAGTCTGCGCGGCTGCTCGCTGGGGAGGGCAAGGAGTGGGTGAGGGTCGTGGATGCGACGTTCGGGACACTGGCGGATACAGAGTGGGAGGACGTGATGCTGGAGAGCGTAGGCCTGTGCGAGCTGCCGAGGGAAGACGTACAGCAGGTGCTGCGCAGGCGGGAGGACTGCGACCGGTGAGCGATGATGGGGCCAGTGCCTCTGTACGCTACTTTGTGTCACCCGTTGGATATATTCATTGGGGATTCGTGAGATTTACCGAGCTGCCTAACGCGGGAGGAGGGGATCTACTAGGACACCGACGCGTAAACAGACACAAACAATGTCGTCGCCGTGCGGACGCGTGCGCCGGATTCTCTGCCCGCACGTCCGCTGGACATGTCTCCATGCCTCCTCTCCTGAACATCTGAACGTCTTGCTTAGCGCAAGTAACTCCTAACGCAACCTCCAGTGACTCCTAGAAGTCGTTCAACATGGCCGCTTCCTCTCCGGCGTCCCTCCGTGACCTTTACGTCCCGCCTTCGAACGCTTGGTCCTTCGTCCCACCCGCTCTCGCGCAGGAGAACGCCTCCGCGCACCCCCCTATCTCTGGCCCCTCCACCTCAAATCAATGGTCGACAAGAACAGCCCCGAACCCGCTCTTCGAGCTTTCGTCGTCGCTCACGGACGACTCCGGCCTCGACATAACGTCATTGGCTAAGGAGCTGCTGGCGGCGGCGCTGCTGCAATACGCGACGAACGCGATCGCGCAGCCGTGGGAGGTGGGGAAGACGCTGCTGCAGGTGCAGTGGGTCCCGCGCGAGCCAGGTGATGTCCCGCTCGAGAGCGTGCCCGAGGGGGATATCGCGGAGGACGATGGGGAGGTACGTACGCCCCGCACATACTCGAATCCGCGTGTGGCTGATGACGGGTCGTGCTGGACTTGTAGCTCAGCGACTCGTCGAATGAGAACGATTCGTACTTTGCGGACCCAACTGCAGAAAAGCCTCCTAAACCCCCGCGTCCCGCGGACGAGCACGGCTACATTATCCGACAGTCTCTGCTGGAAGAGGGCACGCAGCCGGAATATGTGATTCCAGTGGGGAGTGCAGACGGTACATGGGGGATGATGAAGCGAGTGGCAGGCTTCAGAGCGGAGGGGTGGCTTGCGCTGTGGAAAGGTGCGCTGCATATCCTACTTTGAATTGGATGAATCTGAGCGACGTTACACAGGTCTATTGACCACCGCTGTGCAGAACGCTCTTACATCCGCCGTCCAGCCCCTGGTTTACTCTCTCCTCCAATCCGTGTTCTCCCCCATCTCCCCCACCCTCTCATCACCGTTCGACTCGCCCCTGGGCACGGCAGCCGTTCTCCTCCCGGTCGCCTCCCAAGTCCTGACCGGCTTCCTCCTCTCGCCGCTCGATCTCATCCGGACACGCCTCATGGTACAGTCCTCCGTGCCGCGGCACCGCACCTACTCCGGCCCGCTCGACGCGCTCCGGCAGATCCTCGCGCACGAGGGCGGCCTGCGCGGCGTGTACCTGCACCCGCATCTGCTCGTGCCGACGCTGCTCGACTGCACGCTCCGCGCGCTCGTCCCGCTCACGCTCCCCGGGCTCGTCGCCGCGCACGTCGGGCTCGGCGCGCACATCGCGCCCGAGACACACCCCGTGCAGTGGAACGTCGCGGAGCTCCTCGGCGGTGTCGCCGGCTCGCTCGTCCTCCTCCCGTTCGAGACTGTGCGCCGCCGGCTGCAGGTGCAGACGCGCGGCAGCGCGCGGCCGCTCAAGGCGTGTGTCGAGCTCCGCCCCGCGCCGTACAACGGTATGGTCGACGCTTTCTGGCATATCCTCACCGAGGAGCGCTCCGACCTCCCGCTCAAGACGCACCGGAGGCAGAGGAGAAGGAGCTCGACCGCGAAGGGCAAGGCGAAGGAGGGCGCGGCGTCGGAGGAGGTTGCGGAAGAGAGCACGAGTTGGTTGGCGCACAGCGGGATCGGGCAGCTCTACCGCGGCTTGGGCATGCGTATAGGCGCGAGCGTGCTGGTGTTTGTGCTCGCCTTGGTGGGAAGCCCAGACGAGTCCGATGGCGGCTGGGCAGAATTGTGATGTTCTGCGGCGGGCGGGCTGGGCGCTGGTTGTGGCCTTTACGAGCATGTGTACCTTCTGCTAATTACATCCCAGTTCATGAGTTCAACAGGTTCCGTTTTGCATGATACCTGAGAAGCGCCGGTGGTCGCAACTACCTAATACCGATGATGTGGTTTGTGGTCTCCTCCATGTCTTGGAAGACGAACGTGTACATGCGATTGGCTGTTGTCTTCATCGTGCTTCTTACAACCCTTACAAGATGGCGGTCTGGTGGAGCACTGACCGAGCGTCGGTCGTTTTGAGGCGTGGGCAGAAGGCAATACCCTGATATCCATGAATCACACAGTTTGCAAGCTCGCCGTCCATATGCACACATCAAACGTGCGCACGAAGTCCAATGATGTATCACAGCCCAGCCAAACCTACACTGGTGCGGCGTGGGTCTCCTCTTCCACCATGCGCGCGAGCGTCGGCGGGACGTAGTCCAGCTGCATCGGAAGCTCGTCCATGTGGCCCTGTGAGCAAACGCAGAAAGAACCATGTCAAAATGCCGCATGACGACGCTAATCGGGGGCCTCCGGGGAGAAGCCCAAAGCACACGCACATGAGAGAGGTGATAGCGCAGCCCACTGAGTTGCTTGTACTGCTTCCCGCACCCGGGGCGCGGGCACGGGTGCAGCTTCCGCTTTGGCTTGGCCGGGCTCGCGTTCTCTGCCCCCGGGGAGTCCCCCAGGACGGCAGGCGCGGAGTCTGCCGGCGCGGCGGTAGGGGGGCTGTTGGCCCGATCGTTGTCCGTGGCCACGGATGGCGAGATGTCCTGGGTCGGTGCCCCAGGTGCCCGATCCACCGCGCTGGTAGGACCGGAGGTAGTTCGTCTCGTAGCGAGGGCCTGCTGGAAGTGCACCTTCGATCTGAAGGACGAAGGAGAGTGTAAGTTACCGGTGACAGTGTGCGCGGCCCCGGCGCGCCGTGTGTGCCTGCGGCGCACGTCCACACTGACAGTGCGGCGTGCGCGCAGCGAGTGCACTCACATTTGCAAATGGTACTGGAGGCCATTGATGCTCTGCCACGGGCCGTCAGCAAATTCGGCGGATATAGCAGACGCCGTTCGGCGGCGGGCGCACCTTCCAGCTCTTCTCACATCCTGACAGCCCGCACCTGAACGGCTTGGTGCCGCCGAGATCGCCGCCGTGATCGACCTTGTTGTGGTCTGACAGCTCTTTGGACGTCACAAATGCGCTCGAGCTACGTGGCGCGTCAGACGGCCAACAGTCCCGGTGGCCACATGCATACGCCAGGACTGTCGCACTGAGGGGACCACGAAGATAAGCCACAAATTACCATGAGGATACCTGGAGAACATCACGTCACTACTCACTCTGCTGTAGCTGGAAGAAGCGATGACAATCGGGTCGGGCGCTGAGTATTTGGTACTTTCCGCAGCGCCGGGAGCTGTTGTGCCTTCTCTGCCTCGGTTCGATAGTAGGGTCTCGGCGCGTGGGCGCTGTCGGTGGGAGCAGATGATAGCGGCAAAGCGGCGGACTCGGTCGGGGGCGAGT
This sequence comes from Trametes elegans, assembly GCA_022606155.1. Taxonomy (NCBI): domain Eukaryota; kingdom Fungi; phylum Basidiomycota; class Agaricomycetes; order Polyporales; family Polyporaceae; genus Trametes; species Trametes elegans. The sequence continues at coordinate 385,156 of JABYQO010000020.1, read as the reverse complement.
TCAGAGGGGTATCGAGTGGAATTGGAGGACTGGCCGGAGAAGGCGAAGCAGGTGAATCGGAGATGATTTCAGGGCCAGTCCCCGCGGGGACTACATCTGTACCGGCGGAGAGGGTTGGTTGATTGCCTCCAGTGTCCGGCTCCACACCCTGTTGCTGGTATGCAGCAGGGACAGCGTGGGGAACGCCGCCGTTAGATACCGGCATGGGCGCATACTCGTCGGTCCCATAGCTATGGGCATGAGCGCCGCCATCAGCAGCTGTGCCTTGAGAAAGGGAGGTGGTGGGCGAATAACTGTCCGTCGGAGTGTAGAATTCTTGACGGTTCGGAGAGTGTGAAATGGGTCCAGGGTGAGACAACGCCCCGTCCAGTGAAGACGACCCGTATTGCAACTGCGGCGCGCCCGGCGAACGAGGTGTTGTACCCGTGAGATGGACGCCCGACAGTATCTGTTCTGGGAGATAGGCAGTCGTCTGTGGTTCTTGTGGGTGGCTCGGTGAGCTGTTAAACAGCATCGAGGGTGTGACATATTGAGGACTACGACCGTCCCACGACTGTGCGTCCTGGATGACAGTGGGATTCGGTGCCCACTGGGACGGCGGAGCTGATGTAGTTGAAGACGCTTCCCCACGTCCGGCGGTGTCTCGCGCTGCTGCGACCCTCTTGCGCTCGAGCATGCGCCATCTGTTCATACTGTCAGCTGAGTGGCACCACCGATATGCTGGACCATTTGACCTGTTCCTGCAGCCGAGACCGCTCCGACTGAGTTCTTGCCCGATGAGGCCCCACTTTCCACCAAGCCGCGAGTAAGCTTCCAGGAGCTTTGCATCCTCCTCGGCTGTCCAATCGTCTCGCTTGAGAGACGGGTCTAAGGCTTCTCTGTAGCGTTTCGAGCATGCATCGTCTGTCCTGCCTGGAATGTGCCGAGCAATGACAGACCACTTCGTCCCGTGCGTCGCGTACAAGGAAAGCAGGAGCTGATCCTCCTCTGGAGTCCATGCCGTCTTCTTGACGTTTGGGGACAGAGAATGAAGCCAGCGCTACAGGGCAATGCATGAGTAGGCAATTAATGCGAATCATTGCACACAGACCTTTCTGCACGCTTTGTTAGTCCTGCCAGGGACCGAGAGGGCTACCGCCTTCCAGTTGTCGTTCTCCCCATGTATGGCCACGGCCTGGATGAGGAGGTTATCTTCGTATGTCGTCCATGGTTTCCCTACGCCCCTTTCGCTCATCGACCTCCTCGTCCAGAGGCGACGGTAGCTGTGAAGACAGGATCCTGCAGCGTCGCACTAAGTGGGGGCGGTGTGGACGGGATGAAAGCACATCCGACATGTCAAGTTCGCAGGCGCCCATGATCCTCGAACTCGTCGGTGTTTGATTACGTAACGACACCTTGCTCTCGCTCCTGCAGCCATGTCCTTGCCTCTCGTCCAGGGCTACTCATCCGACGAAGACGACGGTCCTCGCTCACCCACCACCGACGCGTTTGGTCTCTCATATCTACCTGTCGCAAAAAAGCCACGCGTCGAGGACACATCCGCGCAACCCTCCACCTCTCTTGTACCAACATCAGCGCCCCATGTGCTCTCCGAGGTATGCATCGAATGTGTTTTATCTGCACTCACGAACCTCACGAGTTGGTGTTCAACAGGACCCATTACATCAGACAACTTTGGTTACACGACCAACAGACACGCAGATCAATGTCAACATTCCGTACCAGGACATGATGCTCCCCGTGCAGGGGCCGGAGAACCCCTTCGGGGACCGTAACAGGTTCCTCAATCAGAACGCGCTCGCTGGACATGTGGAGGAACAGGCGATGACAGAACATGCGTTCCGACAACAGCACCTCACGCATGCCATCCTGGGCTACTCAGCCAACCCGTCCGTCGATCCAAACGCGCCAGCTGTTCTTGGTTCTGTGGACAAAGCGCAGGAGAATGGCTTCGCGACCATCGGCATGATGAAAGCACCCAAATCGCAGAAGAAGGAGCTGAAGCGAAAGCGGAAAGCAAAGGGCGACTTGGAGGTTGTCGACGGAGAGGGCGCGTACGAGGGACCATGGGCAAACTGGGAGATGGACCAACCGGACACTAGCGTACCCGAGGGAGTTGAAGAGGCCGAGGAGTCTGGAGAGGAGTCCGAGGAGGAGATCCAGCCGAAGAAGGCGAAACCGAAACGCGGCGCGCCAGGCCTCGAGTCCTCCGTGTTCCACGGCAAGTCGATGTACGACTACCAGGGCCGGACGTACATGCACCCGCCACTGTCGGAGGCACCTCAGTTGCAGCAAGAGCCAGGGTCGCAAGAGTGCTTCATCCCCAAGGTGTGCATCCACACATGGACAGGACATACGGGCGGCGTATCAGTCGTCCGCACGTTCCCCAATACCGGGCATCTGCTACTCAGCGGCTCCATGGACACAAAGATCAAGGTATGTTGACACGGTTAGATTCCACGAAGCCGGTGCTTATACAGTACAGCTGTGGGACGTTTACACGCATGGCAACTGCTTGCGTACCTTCCACGGCCATATGAAGGCTGTCAAGGACGTCACCTTCTCGAACGACGGGCGGAAGTTCCTGTCCTGTGGCTATGACCGTCAGATGAAGCTCTGGGATACAGAGACGGGTCAGTGCCTGAAACGATTCAGCAACGGCAAGATTCCGTATGTCGTGCGGTTCCACCCCGACGAGGACAAGCAGCATATCTTCCTGGCGGGTATGTCCGACAAGAAGATCATTCAAGTGAGTCAATGCTGCGGTTCAATAATAGTGGAGAAGCTGACAACGGGTTAGTACGACATAAACTCGGGAGAGATTACGCAAGAGTACGACCAACACCTGGGACCCGTGAACACTATCACCTTCGTGGACGATAATAGACGGTTCGTCACGACCTCCGATGACAAGACCATCCGCGCGTGGGACTTCGACATCCCTGTTGTCATCAAATACATCGCAGAGCCCCACATGCACTCGATGCCTGCTGTCACTCTGCATCCAAGCAGTGAGTTCTGACAGATCGCTATGTATAGATTCGCCAGCGCTGACTAAGCACGACACGAACAGAGAAGTACTTTGCTGCCCAGAGCCTCGATAATCAGATTCTGGTCTACAGCACGGACAACTTCCGCCAGGCCCGCAACAAACGCTTTGCGGGGCATTCCGTTGCCGGATACGCGTGTCAGGTGGGCTTCTCTCCTGACGGCAAGTGGATCAGTAGCGGAGATGGAGAGGGGAACATGGTATTCTGGGAGTGGAAGACGGGACGTATCAAGTCGCGGTTCAGGGCCCACTCAAAAGTGGTTATCGCGCATGAGTGGCTCCCGCACGAAACGGTATGTCACAAGTTCATTCTCGAAATCGCGCACAGCATCTTGACAATCCGCCAGTCCAAGGTCATCACAGGCTCCTGGGACGGCTTGATCAAACTCTGGGTACGTCATTGGCACAACACAGGGCTCGGTCGATTGAGATGCTAAGCACGCATGCCACCCCTGCAGGACTGACGGACACTGCTGCTTGTACCCTATCTTCCGCGTAGATGTGTACAATACGACCATATGATGTCGACCACACCCCGGCTACGGCGTACAAGAGCGTACGACCACGCTGCACACCCACGCGCAGCGTTATCGCCCTGGCTTCTCCTTCCACGCCCAGCACATCCTGCTTCATTCTCGCGGGAATCGCATTACGCACAGACGGAGCGAGAAGACACCAGGTGCGTATCTCCGCACTACCTACTGCTGAACTCGTCATAGGCGTAGTGCTTCTCCTGCGCCGCCTCGTCGTGAACGGACAGAGCGCCCCGCTGCCCCGGCGCTTTCGAGGGTGATTTCCGCCTCGATAACATCCGGTCCATATGTTCCATGATCGACACGACGTATCTCAGGCTCGGTGGGATGGCGCAGACGAGGCAGCGCAGCATGTTGACAACCAGACGACGCACGCGCGCCCGAGTCCGAGTCCCGACGGGATCGTGCATCTACTGTACCACGTCCTGCGAGCCGATTCAGATGCCGGATCTCCCGTCTCAGATGGACCCGTCTTGGACGGTATGCTACGCAATGGTGGCGCATCCGTGCCAGACTGGTCTCTGTGTTCCGGTGTCGGTCGTCCCTGCTGCATCTATCTATCGCCCGAAGAACAAGACCGACAGCGAGCTCGGGGAGGCTCGCAGGCCGCACGAGACCCGGGCGTGTTCTGTCCTCATGGGCCGTGGGCCACACGACGCCCGTCTGGTATCAGAACCGGGGGGGGACTGAACCGGGGGGTGTCAGATGAGCAGCAACGTCGCACCGTTCCGTGTCCGGACGCACGCGCGCGCGCTGTGGTACATGCGCACCGCGCTCGATAACGGCGCGCGCCATGACGTCGCGCCATGACGTGCGAGATGGCGCGGCGCCTGGCCGCTAGGCGAGGGCGGCACTGGCATTGTTCGTACGTACGTACGTACGTGGGCACGCGCGCACGCCCGAGTCCCAGCACGGCGGAGGCTTCGTGGATGATCATGCGCGTATGCATTGCTTGCGCACGGGACGGGCAGACCGGCGGGGTGTCAGACAGAGCCCGGCTCATGCGCGTCAGTGCTAGCGAGGCCAGCCGGCCAGGGCCCTGAAGCTTGAGGCGGGGGCGTTGTTGCCTGCGATGAGAGCCATGTCCAAACAGGCACGACGGCTGTGGATCGTGATAGTCGTCCGCGGCGAGACTCTGGGAGGGATCGAGAGGGCAGCCAGTCCCCGACCCTGCGCGCGCGCGCGCTCCCGCCCGGGTTCACGGCATCCGCGTCCGAGGGGAATTGTTAAATGACCTGCGGTGTCGGGACCGTCGGGTCGGGCTCGCGCCTGGGTTCTGGCAGTCTGGGATCGGACTCACAGCAATGGCAGGCAGACGCGAGCTCCTGAGCTGGGCCCGCGTTCAGGAACGCCGTCCGTTCGCCCCCCCCCCCCCCCAACTGCCCCGCTGGCGAGTGGCACTGGTGGGGACAGGCGGCCGGTGTCCGCGTCGAGTCGCCCCCCCCCCCGGCCCTGCCCCTCGGGGCATGTTCTCCTGCCACGGTGCCCACCTCCCTGAACCGCACCCGACACCCGAGCCCGCTTCCCGCTGCCTGCTGCCGCGGCGCAGGCCGGCACGCCGCACGCACTGGGCTGGGCCGCCGGGCGGGGCGCCCTCGCTGTTCGGGCGTGCGCGACGTCTCGCCCGGTGCGCGCGGGCTGGCGGGCTGGCGGGCGCGTAATGCAGCCCCGTGCGCCTCGATGTTTCGAACGTGCCCGCGAGTCGCGAGCGAGCCCCGTGTCCGCGCCCGCGCCCGAGCCCGGCGAGGCCTATTAGTGGTGCCCACGCCTCCGAGTTCGAGGGCGGGGGATGCGCGATCTGCGCCGGCCGTGTGTCTGTGATTTCTTGTGCGGCGTGCGGCGGGGTCTTAGATCCAGCCGCTGCGATGGTCTCCTGGGTGCACACTCGGCGGCCAGCGCGCGGCAGGCCCGAGCGCACGCCTGTTCAAGCTCATGGCATGCTCAAGCAGGCTCAAGCTCAGGCGGGAGCTGGGCCTGCTGCAGGTTCGAAATCGGCCCGAGCGCACTACAGTAATGCAGGGCAGAGGCGGGCGGGTGACGTCCTCGCATTGCAGCATTGGCAAGGCCCCCACGCCTCCGCGCCCTGAAGCTTGAAGGCCCGGTGAGTGCGCGGTCGGTGCCCGCCGAGCGTTAACGTTCGGGCCTCCCGCGCGTCGACGGCGGCGGAAGTTTGAACGACGAGCCGCCGAGCCTCTGCGACGTACTGGTCGGCGGTGGACCCTGTGCCGATCGCGCCTCGAACCCTCGAGGGGCGCAGCGGCTGCGCGCGGGGATTGGGTGCGTTTGTGGGCGACGGCGGACGGCGCGGCGCGGCGGGTGATTGGTGTGCACGGCAGGCGTCGTGGAGCGCTGTGCGGCACCATGCTGGCGCGCAGGGGATCGAGGATCGAGCGACGGCGAGCAAAGGCAGGAAAGCGGTTGCGGTGCTGGTGCAGTAAGGCACGGTGGGCCGCCGCCGGGTGATGCGCATGAGGACGATGTGTGATAGGCCGGCGCCCGGGGGGCGAGGTCGAGAGAGGTCGGTGGCCGGATGTGCGCGTTGTGTGTGTGCCTAGAAACGGCGTGTCTTGCCCTGGAACGTGGACCGCTCGGACGGGGCGCCACTAGCGCCATCCGTCACTGGTCACCAGGTCTGAGAGCACGGAGGGCTGGGGAGGAGGATAAGACGGCGTGGTGGCGGCCTTGGGAGCCCTTGGTCGCGCTCTGCATCCTGCGCGGCGGACGCTGGGCAGGGACGGTGCAATATGAAGAGGGCGAGGATGGTGCCCGGGAGGGAAATGTGCGTGCGACAAGGACAGAAGGCGCGCGCGCGTCTGGTAAGGGATTGGGGGTGAAACATTGACTGTAGCTATCGACCGGCGGGGGGCGCGATGTGTGCTTGCCATATCGGGAATGACACCTTCGGACTGAGCGGGAGTGCCGCTGCTAATGTGGTGGAGAAGCGGGCGGAGAGAGAGCTGGTCCGCGTCGGAGGAGTCGGGAGGCGTGCTGGGCGTGTCAGAGAGCGCTGACGGTGGGTGGCGAATAAACGCAAGCTTTTGCAGCGGGCGAACGATGCGCTGGGCAGGGGGGCGAATGCGGAGGTGTGGATGATCGACGGAGCGTGAGAGAGGACGTGCTTGACGGCGGCGGATGTGGCTCTGGCTCTGGCTCTGGCTCTCGCTCTGCGTCGGGCGCAGGAGTCGCAGCTGAGCGTGCCTTCGCTTGGGCTTCTCCGCGGAACGCGTGCGAACCTGCGCATGCAGATGACATATCTCCGGCACGTCGACCAGGTCCAAAGGCTCAGCCAAGATAGAGTTCCGCATCCCGCATTCGACGCGATCCCGACAAGACGATAGTTCAGGTTGCGATTCGACCCTGACCGTTCCAGGGCTACGCAGCCGTGTAAGATCAAGTACGCCCCGCCCGTGCCGTGTTCTGACACGCCTTCCGTCTCTGCACCGCCAGGAACCGCTCGAGGGCGGGGTGCGAATCGCGGATGGGTCGAGCGGACGCCCTGGCCGTCGCTCGCAGCGAGCGGGGCGGTCGCAGTGCCGCTCGTGCCGGAGGTCAGGAAATACGGGAACGAGTGACGGTGCCTGGCATGCGGTTGCAATCTTGATGAGGTGACAATCCCTCTGATCGTGTTCCGCTCCCGCCACGTGCTTGTGCCCCTGCCAGGCCGCATGTCATAAATGTTCCCGCTTCGCTCCACCCTTTCTTCACCGTCCCATTTCCCCGCCGCCAACCGCTACTCTCCTGCTTGCCATCCGATCCGCCATGCGTCCCTACCTCGCAATCCTCTTTCTCGCCGTCCTCGCCAGCGTCGCCTCCGCCGCTCCCGTATGTCTCCCTCTTTCCCTCACACCCGCCTAGTTCGCTCACTCTTTCCCCCAGCTCGACTCGGCAGATCTCGTGTGTCTCACCTTCCAGTCCGTGCTAGTCCCGTCGCTCACCTGCCTCTTCTCTGCTTGTAGGTCGTCCGTTCGGGACCTGGTGGACAACAGCAATCGGACTATAAGCGTTCAGGACCTGGTGGACAACAGCAATCGGACTATAAGCGTTCAGGACCTGGTGGATACCACACCCCGGACTACAAACGTTCACAGCCTGGAGGACGTCCGAGCGCGGACTATAAGCGTTCCTTGCCAGGCGGACGTCCGGGCCCGGACTACAAGCGTTCTGAGATTGTGAGTCCACGTAATGCCCCACACCCTTACTTCTCTGACCTTGATATTTCCGTAGGATGTCAGTCCTCCTCAAATCTGGTCTAATGGTCCCTCTATAACTCCCTGACACGTTCGGTCGACAGGCACGTAGTTGTCCCAACGGAAAACCTGGGTGCGGTGATGGATACTGAGTAACCCTTACCTGGTACGTCGTGCTTTTGTCAACGCATTCCTATGTCCTGACCAGGGCTTTTGTGCAACGGCAGTGCCCACTGCTCCGGCATCTACCATCGCTGTCCGTGTGAGCGATGACTACGTGGCGTGTGGTCGTCCGCTATCATGACTGGTATCTCGAGTGTTGGCACACGTTGCTCCACTTGTACTCCGTCTTGGTGAGTCCGGTCGTCAGTGCCATGTTCCGTCCATTTTCTGACCTGTCACACATAGTGCTGATCTTGCTTCATGTGCTCGAACACCTGCTTATACCTTCCACGGTTTCGAGGGCCCCCATGCGCACGGACGGGTTGTTCTGTTGTTATCCACGCACCGTGTCGCGTCCTCTCCTTATTTGATTTGTGATTTATTCGGTCGAATAACCTACGTCTTGTATTATATCTGTACAAGTGCCTGCCGTCAAAACGCCCCTGGATGATATACGGAAGGCTTTTCTCTGAGTTCCACACTGGTTGTCGATATCGACTATCGCACTGCTGCGGAGGGAAGATTGATTCGCGGTCGATTAGGCGAGGAGAGTGACACAAGCGACCGAATCTGAGATCGAGCAATGGAGAGGAACAAGCGCCAGCGACTGGGAACACGTGATGACCTTAGGGCAAGTCTTCTCGCGCCAACACGCGTTAATGTGTGTCCGTCGCGTGTCCGTTCCTCAACCTCCTCCACGACGACGACGAGCCGGCCGCCATGTCTCTCTTCGACGACCCTACTGCCTTTGATGATCTTATGCAAGACCGCTCTCGCGTCTTTGAGGAATTTCTCGACGCTGAGACCGAGCTCTACAACTATCGCGATGACATTGCTCGGATGCTCCGACAAGACCACCACCGTCTCATCATAAACATCGATGATCTCCGGGACTACAGACGTGACTTTGCCGATGGCCTTCTCAAACAACCCGTGGATTACCTGCCCGCGCTTGAAGACGCGCTCACAAAGGTCGTCGAACGCGTACACGATCGCGAAAAACACGAGATTGAGGGCAAGACGTACCGCGTCGGGTTCAGCGGCTCGTTCGGTGACCACCACGTGAGCCCGCGGCACCTGCGCGCGATGCACCTCGGGAAGATGATCTCGCTCGAGGGCATCGTGACGCGCTGCTCGCTCGTGCGGCCGAAGATGCTCAAGTCGGTGCACTTCTGCCCGGACACGGGCATGTTCCACGCGCGCGAGTACCGCGACGCGACGACGTCGACGTCGAACCTCCCCCCGACGTCCTCGGTCACGCCCCAGACGGACGACGAAGGCCGCCCGCTGCAGATGGAGTACGGCTTCTGCGAGTTCCGGGACAACCAGAGGATCAGCATCCAGGAGATGCCGGAGCGTGCGCCTGCTGGGCAGCTTCCCCGCAGTACGGATGTCATTCTCGACGGCGACCTTGTGGACAAGTGCAAACCGGGGGATCGCATCCAGCTCGTGGGCGTGTATCGCAGCGTGGGCGGCGGTGCGAATGGTGCATTCAAGTGAGTCTACCTCCCGTTTCCAGTGGGCGCTTCTCGATGGCGGTTCCATGTCGCAGCCGCAGGCTACGCACCTGATTCGCCTGAGGGATCCTGCTGCAGTCTCATTTTTTGTGTGTGAGAACGGGCCTCGTGTTGGGGTTTGGCAGCTGTACCGCCTTCCACGGTCAACATACATGACCGGTGACAGACACGCAGTGTTCGCGCCTTGTGACATTGGCTCCAATGGATGGGATGCCGTTGTGGCGCAGGACTACCATACACAACTGACAGGGGGCGTTCTTGTGGCAGGGGACGTGCCCAATGCAGGGGGCATTCCACGGCTGCCCCGAAAGATTCCTCGAACACGCATACTGACATTGTGTCACTAGGTCCCTGATTCTGGCGAACAACATCAACCTTCTCTCCTCCAAAGTTGGTGGGGGCATTGCCCAAACACCCCTCACGGACTTCGACGTCCGGATGATCAACCAGCTCGCGAAGCGGTCGAACATCTTCCAGCTTCTCTCGCAATCTCTGGCGCCCTCAATCTTCGGGCACGACAAAATCAAGGAGGCAATCCTCTTGCTCTTGCTCGGGGGTGCCGAGAAGAACCTCCCGAACGGCACGCACATTCGTGGTGATATCAACATCCTCATGGTCGGCGACCCGTCGACGGCGAAGTCGCAGATGCTCCGGTTCGTGCTCGGCACGGCCCCGCTCGCCATCGCCACCACGGGGCGCGGAAGCTCCGGCGTCGGTCTGACCGCCGCCGTCACGAGCGACAAGGACACCGGCGAGCGGCGGCTCGAAGCCGGCGCGATGGTGCTCGCCGATCGGGGCGTGGTCTGCATCGACGAGTTCGACAAGATGTCGGACGTCGACCGCGTCGCGATCCACGAAGTCATGGAGCAGCAGACCGTCACCATCGCCAAGGCAGGCATCCACACCACCCTCAACGCGCGCTGCAGCGTCGTCGCGGCCGCGAATCCCATTTACGGCCAGGTAAGCGCGCCGCGCCCGCTTCGGGCCCGCGCTCACTCTCGAGGGACGTGAGGCTAACGAGCCGTGGTTCTCCCGCAGTATGACGTGCACAAGGACCCGCACAAGAACATCGCGCTGCCCGACTCGCTCCTCTCGCGTTTCGACCTGCTCTTCGTCGTCACGGACGACGTCGACGAGAACCGGGACCGGATGATCGCGGACCACGTCCTGCGCATGCACCGCTACCTCCCGCCCGGTGTGGAGGAGGGCACGCCGGTGGTGGACAGCCTCACGCAGCAGCTCTCTGTCGACGGCCCGAACGTCGCGGGCGAGGACGCGGACGAGGGCGAGCCGAGCCCGTTCGAGAAGTACGACCCGCTCCTACACGTGGGGCTCTCCAAGGAGCACACGACGACGCGGCGGGGGAGGCACAAGAAGGTGGAGGTGCTGAGCATCGCCTTCGTGAAGAAGTACATTCAGTACGCGAAGAGCAAGCCGTCTCCGGTGCTCACGAAGGGCGCGGCGGACCACATCGTGAACGTGTACGCGACGCTGCGGAACGAGGACCTCGATGGGACGCGGAAGAAGCGGGTAAGCGCCGCGCCATGGGCGTTCTGCTGTCCCTCGGACTGACCTGAACGCGCACAGACATCGCCGCTGACCGCGCGCACACTCGAGACGCTCATCCGCCTCGCGACCGCGCACGCGAAGGCGCGGCTCTCGCCAAAGGTGCAGCGGCAGGACGCGAAGATCGCGGAGGAGATCCTGCGGTTCGCGCTCTTCAAAGAGGTGCTCCGGCGCACGCGCCGCAAGAAGCGCAAGCTGAACAATGGCGGCGCGGAGGCGCTCGACGATGACGACGAGGACGGCGAGGGCGAGGGCGAGAGCGACGAGGAGAGCGACGAGGACGAGGACGAGGCGCCGGAGAGGATGGCGACGCCGAAGCCGAAGGTCAGGCCACAGCCCCAGCCCCAGCCCAAGGCGGTCGGGACTCCGAAGGCGACGCCCCCGCCCGAGCCGCAGTGGGGGGACGACGTGCAGATGGGCGACGGCGCGGAGCAGGGCATCCGCCCAGATCGGTACGCTTTTTCCATCTCTTGTGCGCTGCTGCAGCGGAGTTGACCGGGGTTTTTTTCCGACACGCAGGCTGAAGCTGTTCCGGACGCGGCTGGCGCACCTGTTCGCGACGAAGCTCGTGGACGAGGACCAGATGTACCTCACGACGCTGCTGGAGATGATCAACGAGGGGCTCTCGACCGCGGAGCTGTTCGGCACGGCGGAGGCGACGGCGGCGTGCGCGGTCATGACCGACGCGAACGAGATCATGCTCAGCGACGGGATCGTGTACAAGATCTAGTCGTCCGCGTGCGACCGAACCTGAGGTTCACCTCGCCCGTCTCGTGCCCTGCGTCGTCTCTCACATGCCTCTCGCTCTGCTGTGCTCTCCGTGGTGTTTGTTGCTGCTGTTGTTTCTGTGTATCATTTATTGGGTCATGTATCTCGTACTAGGCGACCGTTCGCGTGTAATACAAGTCTTCCATATACCTCGCACCACCAAAGACGGAATTGAACGCAGATAGACGTTCGCTGTGCCACTGCCAGAAGGAACGGCGGGCAATGGCGACAAGTCCCACAGCCAGGTCTGGGCACGGCTTTGGAACTGTGGACTTGACGCCCAGAGACCGTAAAGACCGGTACAACCGGTACAAGACGTCGTGGTGGGGTCTGACCCAGCTCCGAGAAGATGCGACCAGTTGGCTTGCAGCGTGGACGCATGGGATGCAGTAGCTGCCAGCTAGCGGCCTATATCGTCGGCATGATGGGACGGGGTCAACCGTGTTTGACTAGCTCTCCAGGTCTCTATGGAGAATGCTATGGCAGTTCGCATAGTCGTGGTGAGGACGGCAAGGGGGTGGAGAGACCGTCGATTACTGAGTGACGGACCCCGGTGTGTACCCTTGAAAGGGCCGCAGAAAGAACAATCCAGGCGCGACCCTGTGTGTACACAGTGGTGGTTGGCGGTGGGTACCGACCGTGATGAGAAGGATTTAAGCATCGACATGTCATGCGCTCCCTGCCGCTGTGCTATGACGGTAGTCAAAGAGGTTGTCGGGTGTAGCTGGATAGCTTGCATTGATAGTTCGGAGACAACGTTGTGTCCCAGCCTGTGGACAGCGTTGAGCCGTGCATTGCAGCGAGGAGCCATCAGGGAGCTGTCTGTCCTGCAGAGATCAACAGACAGAATGTTGTAACGAGTTTCAAGAGGACAAGAGGGAGGAGAGGGTGGTGCGACGGATGGGAGGAAGGGATCGGCGTCTTTGGTCGGGTAGGACGATGCGGGGGAGAGGCGCGCGATCGAAGTGATACGATCGTACCCCACACCGACGCGTCTATCACATGCAAAACCCCGGAGACGACTGGCACGACCTCCTCCTCCCTCCCGACCTCTCCATCGCACCCTCCGCCGGCGTGGGCCCCGATGGCCATCCACTCCAAGCTTTCGTCGAGGCTGCAGCTCAAGCTCAGGCCAAGCAGGGAGCACCTCTCCCTTCTCGCCAGCATATATGCGCGCCATAGGCCACTCGTCCAGCGGAGCATCACCGTCTCCTTCGTGTTCTATGTGATCGCCTCCACCTACAGAGGCTTCTCCGCCAGACCCGCACCGTCATCTAGCTCCTCGTCTCAGCGGAAAGGGAAGGGAAAGGACGCGGACGGTGCATCCAAACCGCGGGTTGCGGTAATCCCGTCTCGATCCTCTGCTCTGACGGAGGTGTCTCATACACGTCTCTGAACCACACAGGTAGATGCACTCTTCTATCAGAGGCTATCCAGGATATTGCGCATTGTCATTCCGAGCATACGCTCGAAGGAGGCTCTGCTCCTGTTCATGCACTCCAGCCTCCTCATCTTCCGCACCGTCATTTCGCTCTACGTTGCCGCGCTCGACGGAAAGTAAGCGTCTGTCTCCCCAGCTCCCACTGCGCAATCGCTTACGCTCGTCGTGACGCACACAGGATCGTCGCGTCTCTTGTACGCGCCCAGCCAATACCCTTCCTGAGCAACATCCTACGATGGCTGCTCGTCGCTATCCCTGCAACATGGACGAATAGCTGGCTCAGCTATGTCCAGAATAAGCTCGCGTTAGCGTATCGAACGCGTTTGACCCAAGAAGTCATGAAACAGTACCTCGGGGACGACGCGGACCCTCATGACCTGAAGGTGTTCTACAAACTCGGTGGGCACCTCGCACTGTACTCTCATTTTGGTGTACTGAAACAATGTAGCAAACCTGGACGATCGGATAAAGAACCCGGATCAGATGATTACCCATGACATCCAACGGTTCTCTACGCATTTAGCAGCGATATATGCGAACGTTGCGAAGCCCGTGCTCGACGTCATCCTGTACAACTACCAACTCTCGCAGAACGTCGGCGCGGAAGGCCTCGTCCTCCTAACCGTTCTCGTGCAAGCTTCCGCCGCGCTCCGTACGCCTCCTGTGTCCCTTTTATACAGCCACTGGACTGACCCTTGGATGTAGTGCGTGCGCTGACGCCGGCATTTGGACAGTACACCGCGCTCTCGGCGCAGCTCGCGGGCAACCTGCGGCACACGCACTCGCGGCTCGCCGAGTTCGCGGAGGAGGTGGCGTTCTTCGGCGGGGAGGAGACGGAGAAGATGCTTGTCGAGCGCGAGTACGCGGGGCTCGTCAAGCACGAGAACCACGTCCTCACCAAGCGCTGGTGGCACGGCTGCGTCGAGGAGGGCATCGTCAAGTGGCTCTGGGGAAGCTTCGGGGTGAGTGTGATTCGTCTGCAAAGCATACGGAGTGCTCACGCGGTATTCTGGTTCTTTAGTTGTGCATTTGCGCGATCCCGGTGTTCTTCAAGCTGCCTGGTGTGGCTGCGCTTGATATGGGTGGCCGGACTGAAGGTCGGTCGTTCCACGCTTTGGCGACCCTCACGCTGATTGGCTTGTAGGCTTCGTCACGAACCGCCGTCTGCTGCTGTCTGCGTCGGATGCATTTGGCAGAGTTATGTACTCGTACAAGGACCTCTCCGAGCTCGCTGGATATACCACGCGCGTTGCGACGCTGCTTGAGACGATGGAGGACGTGCGGAAGGGCAAGTTCGACAAGGCGCTCGTGAGCAGCGCAAGCATTGAGGAGAACGCGAAGAGTGCGTGCCTCCACTGCCTTGTGTCATCACGAGATCCTGATTGACGGCAACTGCAGTTCTCAAGGGCCGCGGAGTGATTATCGAGTCGGAAGAGATCCAGTTCGAGAACGTGCCGATTGTGACACCGAACGGGGACATTCTCGTCCGCAGCCTTAGCTTCTACGTCAAGCCTGGAGTGCGTGCTGTTCCTTATTCGCGTCCGGGTTCTGTATTCATCCCTTCGTACAGCAACATCTGCTCATAGTCGGTCCCAACGGTAAGGGGAATGGACTTCCCGTGAGGAACGGTACTAAGTCTTCTGCAGGTTGCGGCAAGTCGTCCCTCTTCCGTATCCTCGGCGGCCTGTGGCCCGTGTACGGCGGGATCGTGCGCAAGCCGCCAGCATCACAGTTCATCCTCATTCCTCAGCGGCCCTACCTCTCCCTCGGCACGCTGCGCGACCAGGTCATCTACCCACACAGCAAGGAGGACATGGAAGCCCGTACGTTTCCGCCTCCCCTGTCCCGTCCGATTCCAAGACGTTACTATTTTCGAGGACTGACGAATTGGACGCAGGCGGCATCACGGACGAGGACCTGTTCCGCGTACTCGAAGTTGTGCAGATGGAGAACATCGTCGAGCGCGAGGGCGGCTGGGATTCGGCACGCGAGTGGCGCGAGGCGCTCAGCGGCGGCGACCAGCAGAAGATCGCCTGGGCGCGGCTCTTCTACCATAAGCCCAAGGTGCGCCCCCTTCACCGCCCCCTTCCTTGCTCACTCGCGTTGGCTGACGGCGTATGCGCGCGCACACGTGCGTGC
Organism: Trametes elegans; assembly: GCA_022606155.1. Lineage (NCBI taxonomy): Eukaryota > Fungi > Basidiomycota > Agaricomycetes > Polyporales > Polyporaceae > Trametes > Trametes elegans. Next base: position 369,794 of record JABYQO010000020.1, on the reverse strand, counting down.
GATAGTACGCGGTGCTGGACGAGGCGACGTCGCTCGTGCCGCCGGACATGGAGGGGATGATGATGAAGCACGCGACGCGGCTCGGGATCACGCTCCTCACCGTCTCCCACCGGCCGTCGCTTTGGAAGTACCACGCGATGATCCTCCAGTATGACGGCCAGGGCGGATACGTTTTGTAAGCCCCCCCCCCCCCTCGCTTCGTCCCAACCGGCACCGTAGAAGCGGGGCTAACGGATGTGGACGTACCTGCAGTACGCGACTCGACGCGGAGAAGCGGCTCGCCCTGCAGCAGGAGAAGGAGGCGCTCGATCTGAAGCTGCTTGAGGTGTAAGTCCGCTTACCCCACCCTTCCCCCTCCAAACGGCAGAGCGTTGGCTGTGGCAGTGAGAGCTTATCGGTTTGAACTTTCAGGCCGAAGATGAAAGCACGCCTGGCGGAGCTGCAGGAGATCGCGGCCGACCGCACTCGGATTTAGAGCGCGGCCTGGTCGCCCGCCGAGTCCCGTGTCGCCCAGGGTCTTGGCCTGAGAGTGCACTGCATCGGGCATGCGCGTGTATGTACGAAGAAGCGTGCGGAGATGGGTTGACTTGTGTATGTTGCGCCAAGGGGGGCTGCCTATGCAGCCGCACTATGTCGCGTATATCTTATTTCACCGGACGCTTTACAGCCACTGTAATATCTTATGTTGGGATGGGAATGGAACGACTTTGAATCGTTTCCAGTTCCCGGGCGCCCTTTGCACACAGGTCTTCAACGATGTTTGGGAGGACTTGTGTTGTGTTTGATCCGGATGCGTTGACGTTCCAATTTGATTATGGTATTCGGTTTGGCTGTGTTGACGTTCTAGTTTGATTGCGGTGTTGGATGTGTCGCGTTGTCTTCCTGGTTTGGTTTGATCCAGGCGTCTTCGCATTTCATCGTTTGCCTTGGCGCTCGACCTGGACGATCATACTCATCTTCTTGATACGTACGCATCTTGACCTCAGAGGTTGTGTCCGAGCTGCGACAGATTGGGCAGGGGAATGAACTTTGCAGGACCTGGTTGATTGACTCAGCCTCGTGTAGTGCCACCGTGTCCGCGGTGCTGCCAGTGGTCCTTTCCGTAGTCAAAGTCAAAGCTGTAGGCGAAGTCGAAGTCAGTACGACGGCCTCGACGTGCAGCTCGCGAAGCAACCCCCCCCGTCCCGACGAGCTCGCCACACGCCCGCCCCAGCGCCGCGCAGCCCTCGCGGGTCTGGGCGAGCCAAGCCCGGAGGTCGCTTCCCGGTGCACCGATTCCGGAGTGGTCATGGGTGATTCGCGCCACGACTTGCCTCGAGGACACCAGGAGGAACGGCAGGGACTGCGCAGACCCCTGGAGGTGGGCGTTCGCGGCGTCGGCTCCTAGCAGGTGCTCGGTGTGGATCTCGAGGTCGAGCTGTGCCAGGGCGTCGAGCGAAACGCGAGCGGAGGGTGTGGCGGAGTGCGCTTGCGCCTGGGAGATCGGATGCATGGCGTGCAGGAAAAGGACGTCGAGTGTGAGGTGCGTGAGGGTCTTGCGCGCGCAGTCCAGGATGCAGAGGCATAGCACTGCGCCGTGTTGTGCCAACTAGACCAGCAATGTGTTAGTCCATGCTAGACCGACCTAATGTGGCGAACACACCTCGACGATTGGGTTGGGTACTTGGAGCTCCTGAAGACTGCACTCAGGTCAAGTGGACTCCTGGGGCTGCGGTTATGTTCGACTTTCTTGGTTGATTTGTATAGATGTGACCGACAACCTCTGGACGTTGGGGAACAGCCGGGCAAGAGCCGGAATCCCCGCCTCGCCGCTTGTAGAAGACCCTCGATGCCTTCTGTATTTAGAAGTAGCTACTAATACATACACAGTCGCCCTTCATCCTCGTTCACTTTCGCAAGACTCATCTGAACGACAGCGAGAGAAGCGCAATATCGAGTGTGGGTCGCGGTATCTCCCGATCAGACAACACACGACAATGCAGTACTAAACAGGTCCTCATATGGAACTGATGGTCTGGTGTGTGCATGAAATGCCTCAGATGGCTGAGTATTGTTTTACACGATGAGACAAGTAGCGAAAAGGTTCCAACCATGGGAGGTATGCAACGATGGAAGTCGCAGTCCACTTGTGTTGCTGAGCGAATCTCCTGCCGAAGCCACAATGGACAGAAATGCGATCCGGCGTGAGCAGGCTGTACCCGCGGGTACAAACTGTTTCCGACTGAAACGCCGTCAAACCTCCGAATGCAGAGAGTACAGATGCAATGATACGGACCTGCGTACTTTCCGTGGTGAAGATCGTCCGGATGAGTACGACGGAGCAGGACGAGCATCCGTTGACGGCCGCCGAAAGGAGAGCGGGACCGACGGGCCGACGGCAGACGTCACACTGAATGGGAGATGCACATCGGGCGGGAGATCGGAAGAGCCCGGAATCGACGGCGTCCTCCAAAATTTGACGGGTTTTATCACGCTCCTGCGTCCCGGGCTCCACCTGATTGGTCCCACCGCCACCGTCCCCGCCTTGGCCCTTGCCGTCGTGTGCACCACGAACTCTCTTTCTCATCCTCCTCCCGTCAAGACCCCCACGCTCTACTCTACTCTCTTCCTCTAGACCGTCTCCTCTGCAACCTCTCTCTGCTCTCTCCCACGTCTGTCTGTTCTGCTAGACACACCCCACTCCTCCAAAATGCATTACTTCTCCCAGCTCTTCCATTACGAGTGAGTGATCACCTCTCGCGTGATTGGCCGCGAGCGATTGCTCATGACTCGCCTTCCCCTCGCCGTGCAGTCACCCGTGGTCGCACGTCGTCATCGGCCTCTGGCACAAGTACCCAAACCCCCATTGCAGTCATGTCCTCAGCATCGACGTTGTGGACCGCTCCGTAGACCCAAACACCGGCGTCATCCGGACGGAGCGGATATTGGGATGCAAGCAGAAGGCACCAGGATGGATAGTCAGGGTGAGTTCGTCTCCAAGGCGTTTCCGACAGAGCAACAACACTTATGCTGTTGCCGCACATAGTTTTTTGGTGGATCTGAGGACGCGTTCGTGCGCGAGGTGTCGTTCATTGACCCCGCAAACCAGACCGCGACCATCACATCAGTCAACCTCTCCCTATCCCAGTTTGCTACCTGCTACGAGAGCATCCGGTACACACCCTCGCCCGACGGCCGCACGACGTTCGCACAAACTGCGGAGATCCAGGCACGAATGGCGCTATGGCGCAGCGCGGCGGACAAGCTCGAGAACTGGCTTGTGCAGCGGTTCGAACAGAACGCCCACCTGGGCAAGATCGGCTTCACGGACGTCCTGCGCCAGCTTTGGGAGGCGCGGCAGCAGCAGCCAGCGGAGCAGTCGTGAGCGGCAACCGCGCGGGCTCGATTCCCTTCGGTTTCTTCCTTGGTTTCTTTGGGCGGAGACCGTGCCCCACTCGCGGCTCTAGAAGGGTTTGAGGACGTTATAGTAGATCCAAAAGGCGTCTCCTCGGCGTTGTTTATGACTGACTTTACGATACATTCACTGTACTATCCCCCCGCATACCGTTGTGACCTCCTCATCCCCCACCCTTCCACCCACCGCTCACACGAGCTACCTAGATACCTCGCTCGTGTCGCTTGCCACAGCTTTCGCGCCCTCCTTCAATCGCACTGCTGTCATTAGCCTCCTATACACAAACAAAACCTGTGATATATCGCGCTCAACCGCCAGTCCATGTACCGAACCCCCTCCATGTGGTGGACGTCGTTCTGTGTGCCTCGTAGGGCCCCGTTCGCTGTGGATGGGAAGGCCGCTCACAAACGCCGCAGTGGCCGCCGGCCGATGCCGGACATTGGGTCATCGATATGAGACGCCCGTTGCCGGGGAAGGGAAGGGCCCGACGCACGCCGTCGCAGGTTCGGAGCTCGACGAGCGCATTCTCTTCCACCTTTTTCTCGTCTCGCGCAGAGGTCCCCGACACAGACAAACGTCAAGGCCGGTTTGTCAACTACGCCGGAGGGCGTTCAAGGCGATAACTGCAACATCTAACACTGGGTTCATCACACGCGAGGCCTCTCCTGGAAAGACACGACGCATATAGGGGGTATCTCGGCCATGGACGAGCTCGTCCGCCATTGCCTCCGCGAACTCTCCTTCGACGGCGACCTTGGTGAGTGGACGTGTTTTGCAGCGCATGTGATCCGTCGCGCGTCGCGTCGGCGCGTCCTGCGAGACTTCGCAGCCCCCGCACGCTCTCGTCCGGGCTGCGTCCAGGGGTTCGAACCCAGGCGAGCCACACATTTTCCGTCACAGAATGCCCGCCGCTCCTTCGTCTGCCTGTGCACGCCATCGTCCGGAAGATATGCTGACTGACAACACGCTTTGAAGGGTGCGACGTTTCCCGTCTGAGGGACTTCATCGTTGATTTCTACGCCCATCCGACCGCAAGCGCCGGCGCGGGGGTAGGGCAGAACGTCGACGACGCGTTCTGCGCGTTCGTCTGGTCTGTGATCGTACAGCAGCCGGGCGTGCGCGTCGGCACTGTACCCGAGGGCGCATCCACTGAGGTGTTCATTGCGCCACAGGCGAGCGCCATCCGCAAGGCAAAGGCAAAGGGCGGTGAGCCCGCTGAGGAGCCGGCACCCGTAGCGGCGCTGGATGTTGTCGAAGATGCGACCATCCGGCCGCTGGAGGACTTGAAGAAACAGTATGGGGATCGCCTCAGGATTGCGGCCGACCCAGAGACGATCTTTGTTGCTTTGACGGGATCGCATATACGGGTGGGTTCTTTGCTGGGAATTGTTCCCAAGTCCGCAGACTGACTCCCGTACTGCACATACAGCCATCGAAGTTGACACCCATGATCTACACGGGTCTGCAACTAGTCACGCGAGGACGAGAGCAGGGCGTGAGTGTGCTCGACTTGGGCAGGAAGTCGGGGTACGACCAGAAGACTTGCTTCTACATCATCAAACAACTTGTCGAACTCGACTACATGTGGGTGTTTCATCCAGAGCGACACCGGCTATGTGTCCATTGAACGCTTGTCCTACAGTGTCAAACTTCGGCGCCCCGGAATCAGTACGAACCTCTGCGTGCATAAGTACTTCTACGAGCGCAGCCCCATATGGAAGCAGGTCGTGGATGAAGAGAAGAAGGCCGTGTCGGAGGAGCAAGCCGAAGACAACGAAGTTGATTCGGACGATGCGATTGACGAGGACGAGACGAAGCCCCTCGAGCCGGTGCATTTCGATCCTATCGACTCGCGCCACCTCTCGAGCATGCCCCTGCTCAAGTCGCGCCTGACGAAACTGCTGAAGAGCTGCCCGCATAACATGCATACCTCAAGCAATATCATGGTCAAGATTGTAGGTCCATGAAACAGTCTTGACGGCGGCCATGACTGACGTCCACTTGTTGTAGGGGTTCGCCAATCCTACGAGGACAGACCGCAGATTCTTCCGCACGCGGTTGCGCGAGCTCATGGAGCAAGGCGTGATCGAGAAGGTCCAGGTTCCCCATGCGGACAGGCAACGCTTTCCAGGCAGGAAGGTGCCCTGCATCCGTCTCATTTCCGAGGACGAGAACTCCCAGGTTCAGGGAGAAGTGGTGCCAATCGACGACGAAGACCTCGAAGGTATGTCACCGGACTCGCCCGCGTTCTTCCCTTCACTCACGGTGACCTCAGCCGACGCCGGCGATTACACGGGCATGAAAGCGAACGTGTCACTGCACCGACAGATCATTGACCTCCTCGCGGAGTCCGGTACGAAGGGCATGACGCTCAACGAAATCTCCGCTGCACTCGGGGACTTTGACCGGCGCACCATCGACCTGCTCCTCAACCGGCTCGAGAAGGACCCGCCGCCCGCGCATCTCGCCGACCTCGGCATCGCGCAGCTCGCGGAGACGCACGGGCGCGAGCGCCGGTACAAGTACTACACCGTCGCGCACTACCTCGCGCTTGCGGACCGCGAGCGGTTCGAGGACCGTCGCTACCGCGATACCGACATGTCCGCCGTCGGCGGGTTCCGCGTCGTGTGCGCGGATGCGTTCTACGCGCTGGGGGAGGAGCTCGCGCAGCACGTGAACACGCTCGTGCTCTCGAAGCGTGACGGCGTGTCGACGACGGCGAAGGGGAAAAAACGCGTGAACCCGATCTTGCCGGACGGGTCGATCAAGAAGGGCCGCCCGCGCAAGAATCCAGAGCCTGTGGATGGTTCTGCGTCTGCAGCGCCGAAGCAGAGCAAGAAGCGGAAGAGGGAGAGTGCTGAGAACGGCGAGGACGGCGGCACAGGCGATACCCCCCTGGCAAAGAAGAAGAGGGGTCGTCCGCCAAAGAAAGCAATGGCTCAGGCTCCTGCAAAGGATGGGGAACCTGCACAGGGTGCTGATGGCGATAACACACCAGTGGCTCCATCGACTGTCAAGCGTAAGAGAGGTCGCCCCAAGAAAGCAGCGGAGTCAGATGGACAAGGCGAGGCGACCGCCGCGGGACCCTCATCACAGCCCCCGGCACCCAAACGGCGAGGACGCCCACCGAAGAAGTCCTTGCCTGCACCGGCCGAGGATGTCTTCGGTCCTGTTTCCCTGGAGGGTGACCTCGCTGCAGCCACGAATGCCGAGGAAGCAACGGAGCCAGTCGAGGTTCTGCCTGACGTCGAGGCCGCGCCGTCTTCCCCGTTGTCTTCTCCCACCGGCTCGTCATTACGTGCATCATCTCCTACACCTGTGAGCCGGGCGGTCGGCGACAAACAATTTGGTGCGGCGCAGGTATCGTCTGCAGCGCTGTCTCTTGACCAGACGCAGGTTCGGGCCCAAGACCCCGATAGCTCAGGTCGTCGTCGCTCAACAAGGACGCCCAAAGTTCGGATACGAGGAGAGTCGTTGTCTCCTGCTAGGAATGCGAGGCAACTGCGAACGTCGCAAGCCTCCACTGAGGGAGGGCAGACGGGCGCCAGGCGTGTGGAGGACACCCAAGACGCGTCTGCAACAACCGTAGAAGCATCGGTTTCTGTCGAACCGCCAGCGCAAGTATCCCCTCAGCCCCAAGCGCAATCCAGTACCATACCTTCAAAGAACCATGGTGTCAGTGTGTACGACGATATCCCGATCGATCCTGCCTTACAGGCCGAGAGCATGTCTCTTTTGGCGGCACAAGGGCACCACTTGATCAGGATGGTTTGTGACGATTCATTACATCAAGGATTCGACTCATCTGCGTCCTTACAGACACCGGAGCCCGACGTTCTTCACGTGGATGAAAGCGTCAGCCAAGGGCCCTCAAAGAAGAGAGACGTACCGGAGGCTCCGTCCGACCAACCGCAAGCTAAGCGGACGAAATCCACTCAGGCCGAAGGGAGCAGGTACCGATCCAAGGCGAATATATCCCATTCTCGCCGCGAGAACGAACTCCTCCGGCTCCTAAACGAAGCTGGCGGTATTATGAACACTAGTTGCAAGGAGTTCTACGAGGCGCACGCTGCGCTCGTAGAGGTCATCACGAAGGAGGGAGAGGTAGCGAGCACGCGCCCGGGCGCGAGGATCGACAAGAGAACTCTGGAGGCAACACTTTCCAGTCTGGAGGCTAAGGGCAAGATCAAGGTGATAACCACTTTGGTGCCCAACCCGACTGGCAGCACTCGGCCCATCCGTGTCATGTATCTCCCCGACACGCTACAGGACAAGCTGCAGGCATTCTTAGCCGAGCTGAGCGAGACGACGCAACCTGTCTACTTGCCGAGCCTCAAGACGTTAGAAGAACCATTGGCGTATGGGGGTGCACGCGTCAAGACTTCTGCGAGGTCTCGCGGATTCACATCGCTGAGGCAGAGCTCCAATCAGAACGAGCTGGAGGCGGATGCGTCGGAGTTGTTCCAGCGCGACGACCAGACGATCCGAGACACCCTGCTGACCGAGAAGAACACTGTCGCTCAGCTATACGGGTACATTGTCGGGAAGGCCGCCAGGGCACGGGCTCTGCATATGCTCACGGCCGACATCTTTGAGAACGGCTCCTCGTCGTCGCAGCTCGTCTCCTCAAACAGCAGGATCATCAGCTTCGCGTTTTACTACACCGACATCTCCGTCTCCGCATTCTGTTCTTTCGTCGCAGTCTCGCAGCCTTTCGACGAGCTCGGGAACCTGTTGCAGACGCCCGAAGGCCAGGCTACACCCGTACGGGAATTGCCAGAGAGCGTTCGGACTGCCCTCGCGCCATCACACTCCAAAGCCCGTGCTCGCATACTCAGCCTCCTTGACATGTTGCGAGTACTTGGTCTAGCCATCCCTCTAGTACCATCCGAGTCGCCCACCCCTGCCATAACATGTACCTCAAATTCAGAGCATCCCTCAACCTTTGACATCGCACCCCCAGGACCATACACGCCTTCTACGGCGCCGATGTACTGGCGATTCAATGAGGTCGCACCTGTCCGCCTGTGGGCGCTCCCCAACGGCCTTCCTCCCGTGTGGAAGACGGCCACGATCGTTACCAGCGAGCAGGTCGCAGAGTTCTGGCGCGACCTACAGAAGGGCAGCACGGACGAGGAGTTCGCGGAGATGATGCTCGGCGATGTCTCTCCTCCCACAGGAGACGCACCCGAAGATGTCGCCCGAGTAGCCAAGACCCTCCGCCGGACAATCTCATGGAGCGCCACCTACAACCTTTCGTGGTACCAGACGGAGTACTTGAGGCAGTACATCGACCCCGCGACCGGGAATACGCCGCTCGAGGACGACGACGGGGGCGAGCAGCAGCTGAACCGGCTCTCCTGGGTCACAGGCGCGTACAAGAGCGCCATCGTGGCTTACTTCGAGAAGGCGCGGAAGAAGCACCTGCGCGACTTGAAGAAGGTCGTGGCGCGGGTCGCGAAGGGGAAGAAGAAGGTGGGCGAGGACGCGGGGGCGGTGCTCGCCCGCCGCGCGGCGGAGGCGAAGGAGCAGCGCGAGCGCGACTGGGAGGAGATGCTGGAGCATGTACACCCGGGAGAGCTGAGGTCGTCTGCGGCGCAGCGCATACAGCGCATCAAGGCGAAGTTCATCCAGGGCGCGGGGAAGCCGAGCAAGCAGTGGGAGACGAAGATCGCGGACGCCATACAGGAGGACAACATTGTCACGGAGAAACTGCTGCATACTCCCCAGACGTCGATCCTGCCGCCGATGCCTGTCACAAAGCCGGTTTTGCCCGCGCCGGTGGCTACTGCTACCCAGGAGAAGGACCTGGACGAGCTGATCGCTACCCAAGGTCCTCGCGTAGAACAAGAAGCCCGGACGAAGAAGGCGAAGAGGGGCAAGGGGAAGGAGACAGGTAACATTAACAGTCCTCGCATGTATCTTGACGTAACCCAGAACCTCATCCAGGGGATTCCGGTCAAACGCCTCGACGTCATCGCTTCCTCTGGAACCGCGATTACGACGAGCTCGTGCGGGATGCGTCGGTGATCATTAAGGCGCGGTGCCGCAAGGGGACGCGGCTGGACTGGGGCGCGCTCGAACAGGTCTTCCCCGCCGTGCCGCGGAACTCGGTGCGCCAGCGGCTTGTGCACCTCAAGGAGATCCCGGGCACGGAGACGTACCTTGCGCGGCTCGAGGACAAGTGGCACGAGCTGTGGGTGCAGCACCGCGGCACGGACGTGCTCCCGGACCCGGACCCGACGAGCGTGACGAACTTCGACCTCGCTGCGCACGTCAAGTTCCTCCGGAAACACATCGACAAGAACGCGATGTGGGTGATTGCTTATTGCATCGTCCGCCGTGAGGTGTTTTCGTGCTGACGATTGTGTGCAGCCGGGTGGGCCTCGTCGAGGTCAAGGACAACCCGAAGACCGTCCTTCCTGCCTCGATCGAAGATCTGGAGGGCGAGTACGAGGTGGTGGAGAAAGTCCCGACCGCACCTCCGTGGGACTTCATATGGAGCGTCGTCGCGGAGGAGGGCCGCGAGAAGCAGTTTGCGCACCACGCGTTCACGGCCGAGGTGGGCGAGATGCCACCCACGAGCACGTACGAGTCCGACTTCCTTCAGGTCGCCGACGCTGCGGTCAAGGTGCGTCGCTCGTCTCCCTTTCATGCGTGCACGCGGGAGCCTCACATGGTTGTAATGTAGATGGCACTGGGGAACCTGAACGAGACGTACGACCCGGAGGTCGCATCGCAGTTGCTCAAGGACGTGGGTGAGGAGCCGGTGCGGGCCGCGACGACGGAGCTCCTCAACCGCGGCGTGCTCGCGAAGATCGTGCGGGACCCCGCGAAGTCGAAGCCAGGGCGTACGCTCAAGATCTCTGACAGGTACGCCCATGCGGCCGTGTCCGAGTCTGAGTTTGGTTCTTCTGCTGACGTCGTTGTCAGCAACCTGAACGCGCTGGGCGGCACGCTCCCGCGCGAGGTGTTCCAGGACGCGGCGGCCCTCGAAGAGCTCCTCGTCCAGCAGCCGGAAGACGCATACCAGTGGCGTGTGTGGCCCCTGCTCGCGAGCGACGGCGATACGGCGCTCCTCATCGAGCTCGCCTCCGAGAACAAGGTCAGTCCGCGCAGCGTCACCTCGTCGTCTCATCGCAATCACTCACGTCCGCGCTCGCCGTTCGGGTTCGCAGGTGGAGTTTGACGTGGACACGACCCACCCGCGCTCGATGCGCAGCGTCATCGACTGGAACAGCAAGAAAGCCGGTACGTTCACTCCTCCCACGCACACGCGACGTGTGCCCATGTCCGCGCACTAACCATAACTCCTGTTTGACACCCGTCATCGACGGCGACGTACACCGCCGCATGCTCTGTTTGACCGTGCGTTGTGTACGTACACAGACGACGATGACATCGAGACCGAGATCCACGTGCGCTACCCGGGCCTGCTCGGCTTTCCCCCCGCTCTTCCCCCGCCGCCCGACATCGCCGCATCCTCGCCCGACGTCCCCGTCGCGGGACAAGCCGAAGAAGCGCCAGCGTCGCGGTCGATGCAGATCGACGACCCGCCCTCTCTCGCGCTCGGGCAGGAGCACGCGCACGGCGAGCGCGCGGACGGCGCGCCCGCGTTCTGCCAGCGCACGACAGATGGGCTCGTCGACTGTGCGGCGTGCATCGCAGAGGCGCGTGCTGCGCTCCTGCAAGACCTCGCGCCAGACGAGTGTGCCGCGGCGGAGGCGCTGCTCGCCGCGCTCAGCGACGCGGGCGCAGCGGGGCTCGCGAAGCCGCAGATTCTCGTACGTCTAACAGCGCACAACCGCGCGAGTTCTGACAGGGCAGACGCTGACGTGCACGCCAAGATGCAGGAGCGGATAGGGGCATTCCCCGAGGGTGTGGTGCGGTCTGTCGTCGCGCGCGTCGCGGACGCGGCCGCCGCGGTCCCGCTCGCGCATTGGGTTGGGTACGCGGAGGTCGTGCTCGTTTCCACCGCGCACGTCCGGCCGTGGGCTGTCGCCGTCGCCGATCCCGACGCTGGTGCGGAGCTCGAGGTCGGGGGTGAAGCTGGAAGTGCGGTGGCGAAGCAGCGGACGAAGACGCTGGTGTTCCCGCGGCGCTGGCTGGACATCTACGGCCGGAAGCTGCCCGAGGTGTGGGACGCAGCGCTGCGCGCCGTCCTCGGCCTCGTCCTCCTCCGCCCCGGGATCTCACAGGTGCGTTCTGCCTCGCCTGCCTGATCCCGGTTGTTGATTTGCTGATTCCGTCGTTGTTGTGGACAGGCCGAGATCCGCTGGCGGCTGCGCGTGGCGTATGACCGCGCCGAGGTGGGTGAGGTGCTGCAGACGCTACAGGAGGAGGGCTACCTCACCTCCCGCGGCGGTGGCGGGTCCCTCCGAAGCGGGCTTGGTGGGATTGGACCCGCGGATGATGGAGAAGAACGGGCATCGTTCTGGTTTTTAACGGGCGCGGGGAGGCGGTGGTACCAGGTGTAAGATCCTGTCGTAGAGTCTTGAGAGTTGTTGTGCTATCTTGTCCAGTCGACTGTTGTAGACGATAGCATCGTTTGACGTCTCGATACGGTCTGAATCTCGTAAATGCTCGATTGCTGCATGCTCCGTGTTCGCCAACTCTCGTGCTGCTGCGTGTGCAGGTGCAAGTTGCGACGCAACGGGCTGTCAGCGCGCACCGATGACACCTACATGTTAGGCATCAATGGCGCCGGTGAACAATGGGATGACAGCTGTTATCAATTCGACGGGCCCGCCAAAGAATTCCCACTGATAGCCCTTTGAGACGGAGAGGGAAGACAATGGCAGGGCGATGGTTACGCTAGCGCACTTGGCCGCAGGCCGCCCTGTCTGCCACCACGGCTCACCCGGCAAGCTCGATGGGACTTGCTCACCATTCGAAGCAGTCGGATCACTTGTGACAGCTCTTTGCTTGAAGCAGCTGTGTGCGATGGTTCTCGGACGGGGACTATCGATTGTATAACAGCTGAAATACTCAGGAAATATCAGGACAGAACAGCGATGGGGTACTGAACGTAGACATCAAGCGACACGATTGTGGTCAAGGTTTGAGGATGTCTGGTACGCAAGCGGCGACATTTGCCCAAAGTGCGTGTGGAACTTATTAGCAAAGGAGAACGAGCTGATACACTTGAACTGGCGCTCGATGTTGCGATACTACAGATGGTGAAATGTTTGCAATCCGGAACTGGAAGGCACGGGTCGAGGCTGAGATGATATGAGACGGAAGCGAGTGATAGCACAGCCTGCGCCAAATGTGCTGCCGACGGTAACTTGGCTCAACGAACCTGACGACGCCGTTTGCGGAAGCGGCCCAGTCGTGGGAGTCGATCGAGACGCCAGAACGGCGCTGTAGGCGAATACAGCAGGCTGCTTTTGCAGACGTACACGTACGGAAATGAAGACAGGGCGGCTGCGAGAGAGATATTAGACAGACCAGGATGAACCCCGGAAGTGAGGCTCGGTGTGGGTGGGAGGAGCGAGAGACGGTGGAGGTGGTTGCTACGGAATACGGGGGACCTGGAGATATTGATGGCGAGCGGGTCATCGCAGGGAACTTGCAGACGGACACGGGCTGCACGCGGACGAGGTCACCGAACCGAGTGCGGTCCAGGACTCGTTCGTTCCGACCACCATCCTTTCCCTCCCCCCCTCTCTCTCCCTCTCCCCCTTTCTTCCCCACACCTTCCGAGGATTGCAGCTGGCGGGCAGGACCGTCGTTGCAACCGTTCACGCTTCTCTTTCCGAGCTCGTTGAAGTTGCACTGGCTGGCCTTCACGTCGCTTTTCCTGCCCTAGCGGCATCCCAATCTTCTGCCAAGGGTTCCCCTCCCGACCAAGCCTGGTGCGCATACTTACATCCTCCCGCTCTCTCTATGATGCCACTCACCGCGTACTGCTCTCCCGCGGCCACCAGATTTTCCATAATGCAGTGGTCTAATGTTCCCCGCGTCCCCGGCCTCGCTGGTGTGAAGCTATTTGTGAGTCCACAGTCCTCTCGCGCTGCGTCTGGGGTGCGGCAACCTGTTAGGTGAGTGAAGGAGTGGCGGGCCTCGTCCGTGCGCGACGCGGACAACCGCCTCAGGCCTGCCCCCAGTCCGCCCGCGCGCTGCGCGCCCAACACGGAATTGAACGCATTCCATCCCACAGTGGGAGCGCGTAACCTTCTCCCGGCTCACGAAGATTTACTTCTTCTTCTCGGTCCTGCACTGCATCGTGCAGCTCATCTTCCAGGCGCAGGCGTTCGTCGCGAACGCCCAGGCCGCTACCTTCCTCTACGGGCTCGTCATGCAGGGCGGCGCGACCGACCCCGGCTTCGCCGTCTACGACGGCGAGCTCCGCATGTGCGAGACCGTTCCGAACACCGTCAACGCCCACGCGTGTTCCCTCGTCTGGGACGGTCAGACCAAGGCCACGCCGTCCATCGCGTCCGGCGAGAATTACGCGATGATGTCCGCGACCGCCGCGGCGGACCACGCGCCCTCAAGCGCGATCACGTCCGCGTCCGCGTCCGCGTCTTCGGCGGGTGTCAGCGTCGTGTCCTCTGCGAGCGCGAGTGCGTCCGGCTCGGCTACCTCTGCGCCTGCTTCTTCAACCGCCTCTGCGTCGTCCGCTCGTTTTTCGTCTTCCACTCGTTTGTCTAGCGCTACCTCATTTACCACCACCACCGTCACTGAGGCCCCGTCCTCTACCACCGCCGTCGGCTCGAGTACCTTTGTGAACTCTGATGCGACCCGTACCCTGACCGTGACTCTCCGCGTCGCGAACCCTTCAGCTACGAATCATCCAGGGGATGACGATGATGACGGTGAGGAGTCGGATGACGAGAGCGACGACGAGGACGATGCTGGTAGCGATAGCGACAGTGAGAGTGACGAGGAGGAGGAGGAGGAGGAGGAGGAGGAGGAAGAGGTGGACGAGGAAGAAGAGCAGCTTGAGGCGATCGTGAAGGCGCAGGAGGGCGCAGCCAAGCCTGCAAAGGTAACGCTAGCGCAGGCCGCAGGAGGTATCCATATTGACTAGGACGCACAGAGCTTCCACGTCCGCCGTCGCCTCCCTCGTTATCCTCGCTCGTCCATCCAGAAGGCGCCGCAGGTAGCGCTCTCGCTAGACGGGAACGCAACGGTCAACCTCAACGGCCTGAATGGCGTGTACGAGGTCGCGCTGTCGCGCAAGTGCCTGTACACCCTCAACTGGCCTGTCGACAAGTGCGTCGTGTCGCGCACGTTCGCCATTTGAAGTCCTGAGCTGATGCTTGTATGCGTGCAGTGTAGAGAACACAAAGCGAGAAGACGTCGCGTTCATTGCCTTCCAGATATGGCTGCTCGGCATGTCGCTCGTCGCCCTGCTGAATGAGTCCATCCCGCATGTGTAAGTGATCTGTCTCATGAGAGTCGTGTAATTGCTCCAGTTGGTAACGCTGAACACAGCGTCGCGTCGCTCTTGACCCACATTCTCGCCACCGCGTGGGGCGGCTTCCAGATTGTGCGTGCATCCTCCTGTTCCCTTCTGCTCTGTTGACATTAGCTGACACTGCGCACCCTAGTACAACACGGAAGTGTTCCACCGCAAATTCACGACGCTCACGACCAACGGCGCGTGCGGCATCAACCTCCTGCCCTCGTACTGGAAGTCGCGCTCGAACGCGGAGATCCCGAGTCTGGCGCTCAATTGCTTCGCGCTCCTCGTCTCCGCCTTCCTCAGCTGGCGGCTCATGAAGGTGCGCCCCTCTGTCCTCCCGCCTTCTTCACCCTTGTGTCAAGTCGCTCACCCGCATATATGCGCCAGTCCTTCGGCTGGCAGACGTTCAAGCGCGTCGGCGCGTCGCGCGTCATCAACCGGGTCTACAACCTCGTGCTCGTGCTCTCGATCGCAATCCAGCTCGCGCTCTTCTTCGTCGGTGCGTCCGCTGCGCTGTGGCTCGACCAGGTATACAACGGAAACATCGGCCGGCTCACGATGAAGCCCACGTTCTTCCGCGCGGTCATGATCACCGTCCTCGTCGTGCGTACCCTCCCCCTCCCCCTTCCCTTCAGGTCCTATGGAATGCAAGTACTGATGAACGACGGGCGCGCACGCACAGCTGCTCATCCCCTGGCTCTCGACCGGCTGGATCTCCGTTCGGCGCGAGCTGCGGGTGCCGATGGTCGTGTTCCTCGGCACGGCGCTGCTGCTCCTCGCGGGCTGGGCGTCGATGTTTATTGCGCCGACGTTCCGGTGGACCTACGCGACCTGGCTCTTCTTCAGCTTGATGACGACCGCCGCCGTGCTCCTCACGCTCACCACGCTCATCCTCGGCGTCGTCTGCCGCGTCAACTTCGGCAAGGGCCTCACGCGCTACCGTACGTCCCCTTCCCTTCCCTTGCTCTCCCCCGCGCTGTGCGGTGTTTATCGCATGTACGCGAGATGCTGACGCGCGCGCGTGTGTGCTCCCGGACAGTGAACGCGCAGGAGGAGCTGCCCGACGATGACTTCCGCTCGCCGGGCGTCAAGGGCGCCGCGGCGGAGGAGAAGGTCGCGTTCCCGCCCGCGGAACTCCCCATCCCGACCTTCTCCGTCGCGTTCGGCGGCGCGGGCGGCCAGGACGTGCCCCCGCCGTCCCAGATGCGCTTCGCGCCGCGCCAGATGGGCCCCCGCTTCTATTCGTCCTCCCAGGGCTCGTACGGCTCACAGGGCAGGAACCCGTTCGACACGCCGCTCGACGGCACGACGCTCCGCTCCGGCCCCGGCTCGGACATCGCGACGCACACAGAGCTGAGCCGCCAGAACAGCCGGGACAGCCAGCGGAGCCAGTCGTCGGTGCAGAGCTCGAGCTCGCAGAAGAGCGGCCGGCGCTGGGTGATCGAGTGAGCGGACGCCTCCCCCGCCCTCTGCCCTCCCTCCTTCCCCTCTCGCCTCGCGTCGACACTCATCCGCGCGGTGTTCCTTGAGAATGTAGCTTTCTAACCGTCCCGACTTTCTCTGGCGCCCTGGCTGACGACACCCTGCTCTTTGTGTTTCCCCCCGTTCTCGTTTCTGTTCCCGTTCGCCCCGCATGCTTGCCGTGCTCTCCCGATGCTTGTATCCCTGCCTGGCCCATACCCAGACGTCCGTGTACTACTCCCCAACAAACCCCCGGATCTCTCCCCACAAACACACACCGCCGCGATCGCGGGTGGTCCGCCCGCCATCGTCGCCGCCGCCGTAGCCACTGCGAAACTAGTTCGAGAGAAGCTGCGTGTATTACTGTAGATTGCCAATTCAGCGGCTGCTTGCGTTCGTGTGCGACTACTACTACTACTGTACATGCATGTGACACAGACAATTAGTGGGAACGGGCGTGGGCGAGGAGAGTTTTACACACAGGTGAGACGGCGAGCGCGGGGGAATAACTAGATGACAACGGCAAGGGGATACGGGACCAGCAGGATGAGTAGCGGGAGAGGTAAGGTGCGTGATGCAAGTGGTATGACGTGCGATTGGTACAGTGGCAGGGGGTGTGGGGTCCAGTGAAACGGGGGAGGGATGGGAGGGGGATATCGTACAGCGTGTGCACTGCACGGCAAGGAGGGGATCGGCCAGCGTCCGGGGGGTGTGCTGTACCGTACAAGTGCGGGCAAGCGCGGGGCTATGAGCTGCCCCCGCTGTGCTCGGGCGAGCTCCCGCCGTGCTCGGACGGGCTCGAGAGCGGCTCGGGCGTGGAGCCGTGCAGGCCGAGGGACGAGCCGGACGAGCCCTCGGGCGTCTCGAGCGGGGAGAGGCTCGGGGACTGCGCCTGGATGAACTCGACCTCCTGCTCCTGGAGGATGGCGGCCTGGCGCGCGACCGTCGCGGCCTCGAACGTGCCCTCGGCGGGTATGGACATGTCCGGCGGCGGGCTCGCGGCGACGTTCTCCGCCTCCTCGTAGCTCCGGAGCTTCTCGCGGAAGTCGAGCATCCACGGGTGGTTCATGAGCTCGATCGCGGTCGGGCGCTGCATCGGGTCGATCGTGAGGCACTGCCGGATGAAGTCGATCCCCATCTCGCTCAGCTGGCCCGGGTCCGGCAGCGGCGGATGCTGCGTCGCGACACCAATGTGGAACATGATCGCCCTGGGTTTGGTTAAGCGTGGTGAGGAACAGAGGATACACTGAAGACGTAGTTGCGGACTCACCACTCGTTGTCGAGGTTGCTCCATGGTTTCCGGCCCGTCGCGCACTCCAGGACGACACAGCCGAGGGACCAGATGTCCATCGCGCCATGGCGCCCGCGCTTGTTATTCCGGATGACCTCGGGCGACATGTACATCGGCGTGCCCGTCAAGCTGTTGTTGAGGCCGTTGGAGAACTGGCCGCTGTTGTTGCCCGAGGCAGGGGTCGAGTTCTCTGTCGTGATGCGCCGTGTCCGCTGCAGCGTCCGGTGGTTCTTCGCGAGGATCTTGGCGGCACCGAAGTCAACGTACTTGATGACACCCATATGGTCGAGAAGGATGTCTGCAGGAGTCATCAATATCAGCATCGGCAAGATGAGATGCGGATTAGCTGCACTTACTGTCGGGCTTGATGTCGCGGTGGACGACACCTTGCGAGTGCAGATACGCGAGACCCTCCAACATCTGCAGCGTGTACACCTGCAAGATGTTCTCGTCCTCGATCCGGCCGTGCTCCAACAGCGCGGCGAGGCTCCCGCCCTGGCAGTACTCCTCGAAGATGTACACCTTGTCGCGGTGGACCTCGATCCCGTAGTACTCGACCACGTTCGGGTGGTGGAGCATCTCCATCACGGAGAGCTCGTCGCGGATGTGCGAGTACAGATTCGTGAGCCCCGCCGTCTCCTGGAACTTGATCTCCTTCACCGCCATGAGCGTGTTCGAGTCGAGGTTGATCGCGAGGTAGACGGAGCCGAACGAGCCCGCGCCGATGAAGCGCCGCTGCTGCCAGCGGATGGAGATGTTCGAGCTCGAGCCGGCGAGGAAGACGACGGAGCGGTCGACGAGGATCTTTTCGTCCAGCACACGCCCGATGATGTGCCGCTCTGCGCCCACCTGCGCCCGGTGCTCCTCCACCTCGCGCGCGGCCTCGGACGCCTTCTCCCAGAACGCGCGCAGCGCCGGGTCCGCGTACGCGAACACCGAGTCCTTGTCCACCGGACCCGCGTGGAACGCCGCCTCCTCCTCGTCCTCGTCCGTCCGCTGGTGCGAGGTCTGCTGGCGCAGGAGCTCCTCCTGCCGCTCCTTCTCGCGCTTCGCTTCCAGTGTGGACCGCGCGCCGAGGATGTCAAAGTGGCTGATGAGGAGCGTCATGCAGCTCGCGACCTTCTGCCGGAGCAGCTCGAACTGGTCGTCGGGTAGGTGGAGGATGTTATTCCGCCGTGTCCGATGGAGTGTGAACTCTAGCGCGGTGACCGCCCACCGGAACGTCTTGCGGTCGTTCGGGTCGCAGTCATCGCAGATGAACGATACCCACGATATTGCGAGTTTGATCAGGGACTGGTTGTACTTGAGAAGCGTCGGGTGGTCCATGTACTTCTGCACGTGCGTCCCATGGTCGGACGCGAACACATACCAGTTTTCGAGCAGCTCCTGGTAGTTGTTCGTGTCTTTGAGCGTATGTCGCACAATGTCTACGGCCTCGACGATAGACTCGGCAAGCCGATTTGTGGCACGGCCGATCTTCCGCAGCTCGCGATTTACCGACGGGAGGTGCGCCTGCTGCTCGATGACGCATGTGAGAGGCGGTATAGTAGGCGGGAGAGGCTGGCCCGTTTCCTCGTCCTCGATTGTTTCGAAAAGCTCGGCAAACTGGCGTTTCGCTAGTCCCAGCCGATGCTGGGAGCCATCCGCAACGAGACGCACTCGGTTGTCCTCGAGCTGCAAGTCAATCTTGGGTATCTGGAGCATCAGTACGAGCCCGTTCCATAGGAAGCGTGTCCGTGGGGAGAGAACAAGGAGATAGGACACGTCGTTTTCCTCTTCTTCTGGCTCGACGTCGCCGTTTTCCATGAGCCAACTGCTCTCGTCAATCTCGTTCACGTGGAACGCGTCGACCAGCAGCCGTCGGATGACGTCTGGGTGCTCACGTAGACCTGGAGGGGCTACGATATACGTGCCTTCTTCCTCAAAACTTTGCGTATAAACGAGGAAGTGGTCCGTCTCGACCAGCGTCGCGATGAACTCATCGATGTTGACGTTCTCCAGGTCGTACTCGGCTGAGTCGCTGAACCGATGTGAGAGTACTCTGAAGCAGCGTTAGAGCCAAAGGTTACAGGGTGAGGATCAGGTGGCGGGACATACCGCGCAAGGCGCTGCAACTTTCGAGACCGCTGCCTTACGCCGTCGAGGATCTTCGAGTACCATCCGACGAGACGCTCTTTCGGGACGTTGGGCTGTCCACCGTTTGACATAGATGGCTGTGCCATAGGCAAACCGTTGAGGCCGTTCGCCTTGAGCGTCTTCCGCGCGCGCTCGGTGAGAGTGACGGGCAGAGACCCGTCGGACATGCCGGGGACGCGGACGGAGGTATCGAAATAGTTCGTAACACGAACGATCAGCTTGTTCGTCAGAGCGCTAAAGATACGTTGTCAATCGCGCTCCGAGCTGGAATGAGAGTCAGGAATACCAGAGCTGCTCGGCGACCAAGGAAGCGCCTCCGGGGATAGTGAGACTGACGTCGCTGAATGTCGCCCACTGTGCCTCAATGACGTCCGTCTCCTTGAAATAGATGCCCTTTGTTCCACTCTTCAATTTCCAATGTATGAGTTTGAAGAAGAACGTGAGTGCTTCAAGGATAGTGGAATCGTAGTCGGCGCTGATGCAGGGAGGGAGCTTCCAGTTGCCTCCCGGGTCAGGCACCAGGAACGCCTCGTACTGCCGCTTGAGCGTGCACGCGAAGCCGATCTTGACCTTGAGGTCGTCCGTCATCTGGTCGATGATGAGTACGTCCGGGTTCTTGAGCTTCTGGGCATACGCGAGGCGGACGCGGAGCACGGCTTGGGAGAGGTTAGTCAAGAAAGAGACAAGCGGGACCAGCTCCTGCTCGAACGACGGCAGGTTCATCTTTCGGAACATCGGCGCGAGATTGACGTGAGCGTCGCGAGTGGTGCCGACGAGGGCGTGTATGGTGGTCATCGAGCCTTTCTCAAACTGCCGCTGGACGCCCTCCTCTTTGAGAAGGCGCTCGACAAAGGTAGTGCCGTTCGTGCTGGCGTTGGCGTTGGCGCCGTCGCCGTTGGGCGCGCCGGGCTTGGACGGGTGTGAGGTGGGCTGTGTGACGTCCATGTTCTCGCTCCCGGTCCACTTCCGCAGCGTTCCGAGCAGCTGGCGGAGGGAGGAGAGCACGGTGGACCAAGTGTTGAGGGTGTCGCACCGCGACTGGAACTCGACATCAGTCGCCGCGGGGTAATCGAGGTAGAACGCGCGCAAACTGGGGTATAGGGAGTGTGCAATCTCGAGCCGCCGCAGGACCGCGTTCACCTGCTGCAGCGCGTACGTCTCCCGATTCTCCGTCGATCCCGGCGGCGGGTCCTGCACACGGAAATCGAGGACCTCCCGGATGACAGAGTCCACCGTGCGCAGTCGCCGCTCTTCCAGTTTCCGCCGCTCCTCCTCGACCGTCCTGCCGTGGAAGCGGGCGCGGATGCCGAGCCAGATCCCCGCACGCGGATTGTTCTCCTCCTCAGAGGACGAGTTGAGGGCGACCGCTATTCGCGTGTTCTCCGCCTTGAGTACATCTCCTGCCAGGACAGACGCGAGCATCGTCTGCCACTCGAGACGTTCCCTGTCCTCCAGAGTCTCGGGCTCGATGGGCTCGGCGTCGAGTATGAGAGCGGACATCCGGTCGTGAGGCTCGCCCATACCGGAAATAACGCGGGTGTCCTCGTCGTCGCTGTCCCCGCCGTCCAGCAGCTGTCCGAAGCCGCGCTGGTAATAGTGGGACTCGGGATCGTTCCGGGGGTCGTCGTCGATGGTCTGGCCATTTCGGTAGCGGCGGACAAACTGGTTGTATATGTTGGTATAATTTGACCGGAGCGTCGGGGGTGGGGTCGCCGAGAACGACGACTGGGGGGCGTTTGGGTTCGAGGCGTTGGGAGAGAACGCGTTCCTTTGTCGACCCTTGAGTCGGGTCTTGAGGCTACCCGAGTGCACCGAGCCGGAGCTGTACTGGTGCGAGCGCGAGGCGGACTGCCAGGACTCGTCGTCCTCGTCGTCCGCGTCATGCTCGGGATGGGCGAAGAGTGTTGGCTGATGTCGTTTGTTCGGCATGGGGGACGACGAGGAGGGGAGGAAGGGGAAAATGACGGGGAGGAAGGACTCGACGGTGAAAGATGATGTAGGGACTCGGACTTGCGCTATCCATGGCCCGCCGGCCCCGGCCAGCGGGCGTCTACTGATCGCGAATCCGACTAACGCAGGCCGGCCGCTCTCCTCCTTCTCCTCCACACCCACCACGCCTCACCCGCGCTGCCTCTTGCTGCGTCTGCTCGTTTAAGATAATAAAACTAGATCACCCTTCATTATCCGTGGAAGTGTGCCAGAATGGGTATCGTGGAGAAGGTGGGTAGCCGCGCCGCGGTCTTTCTGCTGTGGCTGAAAGATGCGCTCCGTAGATCAAGGAAATTGAGGGTGGGTACCCTGCACGCTCCCTATGTCAAGCATCACTGACAGAACAATGATCGTACACAGAGGAGATGGCGAGGAGTGAGTGCGCGCAGTGCCCCTCTGCGTCATGCACGAGCTCACCCTCAAACGTGATTAGCGCAGAAGAACAAGGTGAGAGCACAGGTCAAGACCGCGCGACCGGACCGCTCAGCATGACGCGAAGTAGGCCACGGAATACCATCTTGGTCTTCTGAAAGCGAAGCTTGCGCGATACCGTGCGCAGCTCCTCGAACCCACCTCCAAGTCCAGCGGCGGCGGGACGGGCTTCGATGTCCAGAAGACTGGTGATGCCCGAGTCGCGCTCATAGGCTTCCCCTCAGTAGGAAAGGTAGGGATCTCTCATGGATGCCTTTCCGTAACTGCGTCTAGGATCGTCCATATATTCCTGGGTTGTGGGACTTCAAGGGGTTGCTCTCACTGCATAGCTCCAGACGGGGGAAAGGCTTCAGTCGGAAAAGTCTTCCGTGCACGACTTTCTCGAGTCGAAAAGTTATGTCTGGAAACACTACATAGCAAACACCTGTTCCAGACGGGAAGGCTTCGTGGTAAAGTCTTGCGCGCACGACTTTCCCGACTCGACAATTCGTGTCGGGAGATCACTCTCATATCTTGGCAAAGACCCCTTGGGCCCAACCTATAACTGGTATAGTCGTCACGCAACAGCCGGTTGGTAGACTTACTGAACGGTCTATAGATCGACAACTCAACCATTCAGAAGCCTTTCTCCCGTCTGGGAACCATGGTTTTTATGCTCTATCTAGAATTGAGGACTCGATACGTCTAGAAAGGGGGTCCGACCTTCCTTTCACACATGGACGGACGATTCCTAGAGCCGCAGATGTTTGCGGAAAGGCAGCCGATAAATTGCACGGTGTCCGTCAGCGTAATCACTGACTTTGCAATGATAGTCGACCCTGCTTAGCAAATGCACCCACACCCAATCCGAATCCGCGGCCTACGAATTCACAACGCTCACGGTACGCAGATGCCCACGCGTCGATTAGCATCTGGGGAGCTGAATACGTTATCAGGCTATCCCCGGCGTGATAGAGTACCAGGGTGCCCGCATACAGCTGCTCGATCTCCCGGGTATCGTCGAGGGCGCCAGCGAGGGCCGGGGGCGTGGACGACAGGTTGTGGCGACGGCGAAGACCGCCGACCTCATTCTGATAATGCTCGATGCGACGAAGTCGGAAGAACAACGGCGGCTGCTCGAGATCGAGTTGGATGCGGTTGGTATTCGGCTGAACAAGACGCGGCCCGACGTTGTGTTCAAACGCAAGACCACCGGGGGAGTAAGTGCCGTGAACGTGAATGAGTACCACCCGATTGACTGAACCGGTCGTTCGCAGATTACGGTGAGATTAACTTGCGTCCACGGGGACGCTGCCGGCACTCATGGCCGTTCTAGATCAACAAGACCGTTCCATTGACAAAGACGGACGAGAAGACCATCCGCTCGATCTTGGCAAGCTGTAAGTTGACTGCAGGACCATGCAGCACAGATCGCTCACTCCAAACGCCGTGGTGCAGACAAGTTGCACAACTGCGACGTAATGATCCGTGAAGACGTAGGTTCTGTCCACTTGTCAACATTAGTTGTTCTGACGTCCGGAACAGATCACCACCGACGAGTTCATCGATGTATTGATAGGTGTGTCTTGCGCACAACAAGCACGAGGTGACCGTCTTGTTGACGTCCTGCCGCAGGGACCCGAAAATACATTCCGTGCCTGTGTGAGCAGTACCCCTGCACCGTGCAGCAGCGCTCCACTCATGTCCCTGAGCAGATGTATACAACAAAATTGACGCCATCAGCCTGGAGCAGATGGACAAGCTGGCGCGCGAAGACCACACGGTGGTCATCAGCTGCGAGTTGGGTCTAAAGTGGGTCCTGCGCGTAGCGGGCGACTGCCAGGAATACTCACGCCGTACCGCATTGCGCAGCTTAGACTATCTCATCGACAAGATCTGGGAAGAGCTCGACCTCGTGAAGGTGTACACGAAGAAACGGGGCGTGCACCCGGACCTGGACGACCCTGTTTGTCTCAGGAAGGGGGCGACGGTGGAGGTTCGTGCCGCGCGTGATATGAATGCTGTACTCGGCTAGCGAGATGGGCGTCCCTGACAGCAATATCGCCCAGAACGTCTGCAACGGGATTCACCGGTCGCTCGCGGCGAACTTCCGATACGCTTTGGTTTGGTGAGTGCAGCCGCCACGACGGTCTAGGGAACAGCAGCTGACCGTTCGCGCAGGGTAAGCGCGCGCGCACTAGCAGGGGCGGATGCAGACGGGCTGACAGATAGTCCAGGGCAAGTCATCGAAGTTCAACCCGCACGCGCAGAAGGTGGGCCTCTACCACCACGTCATGGACGAGGACGTCGTGTCGAGTGAGTGCCTTCCGCACCCCGTTTGTACTAGCCCGCCCCGGCCGTTCTCATACTAACGGGCGGCGGATGACAGTCTTCACGAAATGACGAGACGGCGGCGGCGGATGGATGTATTTCGAGAGCTGTATCATTCGCAATTGGTCCCGACCGATGCTCTCCGGGGGTGGAGATGCTGTTACCTGCCCGTGTGTACGATATACGATGCGAGTAACACTGAGCATTCGAGCATATCTGGCGGGCGCGTGTGCACCCACCGCTGAAGCCTGAGGCAGTACATGTCGCGGAGGACGGCCGGACTTGTGAGCGCTGCGAAATCCTGGATCGGGCGAGGATCTGAGACGGACCGCTTGGTACGGGCCACGTGAAGCAGGGTCTGGTTAGCGAGCGCGTCGAGGTGAATGACAGGCGCGGTGCTCTGTGGCTATTCGCTCTGTATCTCCGACCGTCGAGGACGAAGACCGACCGAGCTCCCTGTCGCCCGTGCTCTAAACCAAAACTTGCCCTGATGGACCAAGACGCGCTCTACACGTGCGGAGAGGCGGATATCGAATCACCTCTCCGCCGCGATCGTCAGCCTTGCGCCAGTCACTGCTTTGCTTTAAAATCCGTCCCTCCGCGCTCGTCATGCCCGCCTCACCACTAACTCCCGTCCCCCTTGCAAATCCCACCCCAAACACCGCCCGAACACTTGCTATGGGTTCTATTGAAGCGCTCGCGCCCTCATTCAACGACGACGACGTCGAGGTCATCCTCCTCGGCACTGGCACGTCCTCCACCCTTCCCCATGTCGACTGCCTCACCGCTCCGCCTGGCGCGAAGAAGTGTCGGACGTGCTTGTCTACGCTCCACCCTGACGGAAAGAAAAACATAAGGGTGCGTTCCTCTCTCCCTGCCCCGACTTGTGGTGTCCCAAATTTCCCGCCATCCCTGGCCCCGTTACCGTGGACGCGTGCACACCCGAAGGCCGCGCAAGGATTACGGATGGTTCAGAATTTGGTAATCACTGCACCATCTTCGGTTCGGGGTGCGAATACGGTATGGCAGACCCTGACCGATCGCGAGGCACCCGCTCCGAGGCAGGACTCGGGACCTTGCGTCGGCTCCTCCAAACGCCGAAGGATACTTCCCGAGGGTTCGGCCCTGTTAGCCCAAGGATGTGTACAGCCGGCTTGTCAGCTTCTGATTTATCGACGGGGACCTCTGCTGCCATGACATGCACTGACTTGGTTTGATTCTCACCATTATAGCGCAATACCTCCGCGGTGGTCAGGGCCCGCGCGCAGAACGGGGAGCTCGCGTGAGTAGCTCCCTTGCTTTACCTCGGTTTTTCTCCCGTGCGACGGCGTTCTGACGGCATTCGCGTGCCTGCAGGACCATTGTCATCGATGTCGGGAAGAGCTTCCAGCAGGCCGCGGTCGAGTGGTTTCCCAAGTACGGACTACGGAAGATAGATGCCGTGCTCATCACACATGCACATGCCGATGGTACGTCCGGTCTCTCAACGTGGCTGCGACTCCCATGTCGGTAGACCGCCTGCATACTTCCCTGGCCCTTGGCGTGGCGAATGTGGATACCATATGGGCGTTGTCGCGACACTTGTGGCAGTTGTGGTCTTACCGACCGCACCGCGTGACCAACTGCACCAGTCTGCTAGAAAGTATGGCACGCGGCCTACTGTTATGAGCGCGTTCGTGCGTCGTGTCTATATTGTTCGCGGGTTTACTGACTTCCGAACCACAGCGATGAATGGATTGGACGACTTGAGAGGTGCGCCAAAATCAATATATGTGGCGTTGCACGCCTCCACGCACTCACATATAAACCGCCCTCAATCGTTGTTCTAGGGTGGACCCTGCACGGCGCCATACAGCCACATGTGGACCTGTACGTATCGCTCGAAACGTACCAGGAGGTGGGGCGCGCGTTCCCGTACCTTATCTCCAAGGAGTTTGCTTCGGGCGGAGGAGATGTAAGTGCAATACGCGAACCTTTTCATCTGTACACCCGCTGAGCACAGACATGCGGATCTAGGTCCCCGAGTTTAATTGGCACATCATTGAAGACCGAAAGCCGTTTACCATCGGCGACACCGGCATCGTCATTGACCCGTTCAAAGGTATGCCAGTTTGAAAAGGACTAGCCTGCCCGCAACTGTATCTGACTTGATCCTCGGACGTCCCCTGCTCGCCTGCGCGTTGATAGTACACCATGGGCGCGTTTTTTCGGCCGCGCCACCAGTCGATTTCACGCCAAGCCCCAACTCGGTATCGCCCTCGTCGACGCACCCATCAACACCAGGCGCGCCGGGCACGCCGGTGCGGTCGGGCGCGCTCACGCCGACGAGCGAGCCCGAGCTTGTGGAGCAGATCTTCCCGTACTACTGCTTTGGCTTCACCGTGCAGAACGCGGTGACGTACATCTCCGACACGTCGCACATCCCCGAGGACGTATGGGCGCACATCCAGGCCTCGTACCCGTCCGGGCGGCCGCCGGCGCTCGTGCTCGACTGCCTCCGCCTCGAGCCGCACACGTCCCACCTCAGCCTCGCACAGGCTGTCGACGTCGCGCGGAGGATGGGCGCGGCGAAGACGTACCTGACCGGGTTCAGCCACGAGGTCTCTCACGACGAATACCGCACGATGCTCGAGCACGTCGGTGGCCGTCCCGTGCCGTCCGCAGAGTCGACGGAGATGGTCCGGCGCGGGTTGGACACGCTCGAGAAGGGCCCGCCGGTATGGGTGCGCCCTGCGTTCGACGGCCTGCGGGTGTTCGTCTCTCGCGGCGGGAAGGACGTCTGGGATTCGGAGTACGTCTGATATTGGTGCGCTCATTGGAGTTAGATTGTGGCTGGTTGTATATCCAATATTGGCTTGGTACTATCGTAGCTAGTACCTCGTAGTAATGCCACCTCCGTAGTTGCTTAGATATGTACCAGTAATCTCACCGTGATATCCCATCAATAGCATGCCGAGCGCACACGCAAGCGGCGGGCCGGCGTGCGCATCGGGGGGCAGGCCTTGTACAGATGTGTTGCGAGTGACGACGCTCTCTGTAGCATTGAGCTCGAGGCGGATGGCGGACAGTAATAAACAAGGCCAACACGGCTGACCGGAAAGTTCTGCGCGGGAAGAGATGGATGCGGGGTAACCGGTTAAGTTCGAGGCAGGAGTGGATCCCGCCGAGGCATTGGCGCTCACGTGTCCCGATCCTCCACCACAGGGGCGAGCCGCGTCGAGAAGAGAGCTCGTCCTCATCCTCTTCCCTCCATCTCTCGCCCCTCGTATATTAATTAGTACTCGACCTCTTATTTCCCAGTAATCGCATTCTCCCTGGCAGTACCAACAGCACCGCAACCACCATCATCGCCGACTACGACGAACCCCGGAATCGTTTGCAATGAAGTTCTTCCAGCAGGCTTTCTTGTATGAGTGAGTTGGCGCACCGCTGCTGCACCGACTCTGAACTCCCGCCGGCTGAGACAATGCGCCCTACAGCGATTCCTGGTCTACCGTCGCTCTTGCATATCTCTTGAGATACCCCAACCCGTACGCGTCGCACATCTTATCCTGCGACGTGATTTCGCGCGACATTACTCCTGCCGGCACGCTGCGCACGACCCGTCTCATCCTCAAGACCGGCTCTCTCCCGAGATGGGCACCACAGGGCATGATTGCCAGGGCCGAATCTTGGGTACTGGAGGAGAGCGAGGTCGATCCGCTGGGAAAAGTGATGAACTGCACGACAAAAAACCTCGACCATGTCAAGGTCATGCGGGTGGAGGAGCACATTCAGATCCGACAAGCTGATGACGGGTACGTGGTGCAATGCCTTATATGTACACCGCTCGGTAGCTAACTGCAAGCCTCAGCAAAACGCTGCAGACGACCCGCGCTAAGTTCCTGTCTGGCTTTGGCTGGGGCCTGACGAAGAAGATTGAGAATTACGGGTTGACCAAGTTCAAAGCCAACTTGCAGCGGGTGCGTACTGCTATCGTTATCCTCCATGTGGTATCGCTAACGCACGTCCAGTCTCGTGAAGGGTTCTTTATCATCCTTGACCTCATCCGCCAGTCGCGCAGGCAACCCATGACCATGGGCGCGCCGAGCTCCTTCCTTGTCTCCCACCACATTCTCAACGATTCGGATGCAAAAGCACCCGCCTCCCACGCAGCGCCAAGGGTGGGCGATTCAAAGGACAGCACCCCCGAGCAGCCTCCACGACCGGCCACTGGCGGAGGCGCGTGGAGTAGGATCTCATCCTGGCTGCGCTCTCGGTGAGGTGTGGGTCCGGGAATCCCGCGGACCATTATTTAGTGTAGTATGAACGGTTCAGACCCGTATGGTGCTCGTATGTTAGCTTCTCTCCCTGCTCAGTAGTCGTATTCTCCTTTGGTCCACTTCGTCGTGCATGTTTTGAGCTGTACCATCCGTGTACTTGTAGCCAGTAGTAGTCATATCCCGCCAGCAATGTCGCGCATACCATCGTCTTTCGTTCTTCTTCGAGGTACCCTAGGCCTGATTCGAGCTTCACCCAGCGTGCGCGAGGTGTGATCCAGATGCCGAAAGTCGGATTCAGCCTGGCATATCGCGGTGGCGGGCGCACGACGGTGGCTGCTGTTCTCAACCTTCATGCAGCTTCTTCTCACTCTCAGACGTCGGCGTCGGCGACTCTCCTGCACGCGTCTCCAGGCTCTACGACCTCTTCGCAACCCTCTCTCAGTCTGCCTTAGCGCGAGCGTGCTAAGAAGTATTGGATCGACCACCTAGAGCAGTTAGGCGCAAGCATGTACTTCCCCACCTCCGCGGCGCGGCAGCTCTCCAGCGCCCCCGCGCTCCCGCTCGCGACCGAGCCCGTTCTCGCGCTCGCCCCGAGTCCCCGCAAGACGCTCTTCGCGACGGTTTCGAAAAGCGGGCTGTCCCTCTGGCGCGTCCGGGTGCGTACCCCCCATGCCGGTTCCCCACGCGCAGGACCGCTGCTGAACGGTTGTGGCTGATTGTCGTGCAGCCCTCGGCGGTCCTCGCCCACCTCTCGCGCACGCCGTCGTCATTAGAGGAGCACGGCGAGAATGTGCAGCTGCAGTGGTCGCCGGACGGGCAGCGGATCGTGATACAGGTGCGCGGTACTCGATATGCGGATCTGAGCGTTCGAAACTGACCGTGCACGTCGCGGATTCGCAACAGACGACGGAGTCGTACCTCGTCCTCATCTCTGTCGAGTACAACGCGGAGGAGGTGCCGTACCAGACTCCTCCGCTCGCTGCTAACGCCGCGCGCCATTTCCTCCCGGGCGCGGGGGAGGCCCTACCTCTGCAGTCTCTCAGCTTGCACTTGGAAGGTGTGATTCGGATCGAAGGAACACTGCTGAGGTGAGTGAATGAAGCTAGCTATGTGTCTTATAAGCCACTATATGCACATACACCCTGCAGTGCCTCGCCGCGCAAAGAGTACATAGTGTTCTCTACATGCAACCCCCCGGCAATACAGCGCGTCCCTTGGCCCAATACAAACGGTGGCGAGGGCGCCGAACACGACCGTGATGAGTACGGCACTTGGGAGGTCAACGAGGAAGAGCTGCCTTGGCTTGTCGATTCCGACGGTATGACTGGGGCTTGTACTGCGTACAGGGGGTGACTAACAGTGTGAGGGTAGTAACTGTCCACCATATCTCATACCACCGCCAGACCGGCTTCGAGACATGGATCACTTCAGACGGACGTGCATACCTTGTTCAGCTCTATCGAGAGCAAGACATAGGCCCTAGTCCCTCGGACGTGAGCGTGGGCGAAGACGAACGCGCACAGGCCAGTACCAGAGTCTACATTGGCCGCCTCTCCTCCTGACCTCCGTATACTCAACAGCTAGGGCCACTCTCACATAGCCGACCGTCCGTGGATAGCTCGAGCTCGCAGCGCCCGCTCCAGTGGCACGGGACGTGCGTACATCACGTCGACCCGCCACGCTGGGTGCAGAAGCGCAAACACGTCGACCCGGCGGACGTCGCCAAGTACGCATACACGGAGCCCCGCCGCGCGATGACCGTCGCGCTCAACCCCAAGTTCTCCATGCTCGCCGTCGGCACATACAAGTCAGTCCCACTCCTTGCTCGTCTCTCGCACAACGTATACTCATCGATTCTCCGCGTAGTGGGGCGGTGAAGTTCACGAATTTTCCGTCGGCGGACGGCACGACGCCGACGCCGCAGATGCTGCAGATACCCAATATGTACGCTAGGGACGGGACTGGATCGGTGTGTACGATGGAGTGGAGCTCGGACGGGTATGTTTTGGCAGTCGGGTGGGAGAAGGGGTGGGCGATATGGAGCGTCGGCGGGCGGTGTCTTGCGTGGGGGTTTGGCGTCGAGTACGAGGTCGACGAAGAGAGGTAGGCGACTGTGACCGGTGCAATGTCGAGGGAAAAGTTCATGCGAGCTTCATTGTAGATTCCAGGACGCTTTCATGTACGGCGTGGGAGGTCTGGTCAGTGGCTGTTTTCAATTTTGCATGCACGCGCTGACCAGCCTCTACAGTTTTGGGCACCAGGGAACTTCGAACTCGTTATGTTGGCCCAGTCCTCACCAAACAGTGAGTGGTCCTTCACTACAAAATACGCACAGGTGTTAATGGACCAGCAGAGGCTGATGGCCAGCTGTTTGTTTTACCCTTCGCAAAGAGCGCAACAACTGGGCAGCAATCGCCGGTGAGCCGTCGCGTTTTCTGCCCATCTGGGCAGGGTTAATCGAGCTTCTACAGGACAATACGCAATATGCATTCTTGCAAATGGACGACCGCGTCCTTGTCTACCGTGGTGCCGACCAACCGGATATGAGCGTTATCAATCCCGAGGCGGACGTCTGGCAACATGTCAAGGTCCCCCAGTCCTACATGTCCGCCAACTGGCCCATCCGGTACTCGTCTCTGAGTGCTGACGGGAGGCTTATTGCTATCGCGGGCCGAAGAGGGCTTGTACATTATAGCTCGACGTCCGGCCGGTGGAAAATGTTTGCAGACGAGCTACAAGAGCAGGCATTCACCGTCAAGGGAGGGCTGTTGTGGTTCCACCATGTTCTCATCGCCGCCGTGGAGGTCGCTGGCGCGTATCAGGTAAGCCCCAGAAGGGCATTCCTCCACATGGACTACAATGACCTACCTATGCAGATCCGCTTGTACTCGCGCGACCTCGAGTTAAGCAATCAAAACGTGTTGTACCGCGAGATGGTACCCTCTCCAGTCGTTATTCTCTCCTTGGTCGACAACTCCCTTCTGGTCTACACGGCGGACAACACCTTATACCATTATCTCATTATACCCACCGCCGACACCATCAAGCTTTATCTCTGCGGTAGCATCACTTTTGACGGAGTCATTGCAGTGCCGAACGCGGTCAGAGCGCTCAGCTGGATGATTCCCAGTGCACAGAAACGTATGTTCCAGATGAAGATACACGCTTGGCAGTGCTGACACAAGACCGTGCAGAGATTGGAGATCCTGCGGACGACCTGGCGGTGGCGACCGTCCTCATGATCGTTGGCGGCAAGCTAGTGTTGCTCCGTCCTCGCAAGGTAACTTGCCACTCAGTTCGGTGCATGCTTCCTTATCCTTGACACATTTGCCATCAGTCTGAAGAGGGCGAAGTCAAGTACGACATGCAGATCCTCGCGGATCGGATCGAGTTCTGTTGGATCCACCTCCGCGGGATCGGCACCCTCGAGAACTCGTTGTGGGGCTACGACGGCCAAGGCATCCGCGTGTGGCTGAACGCGCTCGCCATCGAGTCCGCGCCTACGGCAACGGAAGCGGAGGATGGGAATGGGGCCAATGGGAACGTCAAGGAGAGCGTGAACATCCCGCTGGACTTCTATCCTCTTTGTGAGTGTCTCTTCGGGTGTATGACAATGATTGCTGACAAGGAGTAGCGGTGCTCATGGACAAGGGCATCATCATCGGCGTCGAGGTTGAGGCTGCGACGAGAACGAATTTATCATTCACGATGTTCCGGCATGTCACCAGCGTACGTGGCACCACTCCGTCTTCTCTCTTGTATAACGGTACTGAGACATTGCTCACACCAGTCTCATCTATTCCTTCATCACATTCTCCTTGTCCACCTGGAGAATTCGCAGTGCAAGGAAGCCGTCACCTTCGCTTCGCATTATCAGCATCTTGTGTACTTCGCGCACGCTCTGGAGATTCTTCTCCATACAGTGGTCGAGGAAGATGCCGAGGCCGTAGATGCGGCTGGAGACTCGACAATGTCAAAGGAGCAAGGGCTCCTCCACGCCACCATTGAGTTCCTCGATCACTTCGATGATGCTCTTGACGTAGTCGTGGGCTGCGCGCGGAAGATCGAGATGACGCGGTGGCCACGCCTCTTCGACATCGTCGGCAACCCCAAGATCCTCTTCGAGGTACGTGCGCTTCGCTCTCTACAGCGGTCGCGCTCTTCGCTCACCTCAATCGTGGTCATCGTTCAGACCTGCCTCGGTTCCGGCAGGCTGAAGACTGCGGGGTCGTACTTGCTCGTGCTGCACGGCCTGGAGCAACTGGACGGGATGAACGGTGACGCGACGCGGCTGCTCCGCAGCGCCGTCGCGGCGGAGGACTGGCAGCTCTGCCGGGAGATCCTCCGATTCCTGCACTCAATTGACGATACGGGCGCCGCGCTGCAGAGCGCGCTGAGCGAGACGCAGATCGTTCCTGCTTGTGGGGATGAGCTCGGCCAGAGCATCGGAGTACGGGAGGGGAGTGCGCCGGTGGCCGCCGTGTAAGTTGGGACTTACTGTAAGCGACAGCGATTGTAGCCGCTCTCAGCCCCCGATCTAGACGTTGTTCAGGACGCTTTGCGAAGCTCACCACAGCACCGCTTTTTTGAGCGGACATTCACCAGACCTGAACATCCATGTTGAACACTCATCTCCCGTGTTGGATGCCCAACATCCAGCGCCGGCGAGAGTATCCTATCTGTTGTGTGTGAGATTTAACTGTCATGCGCCAGAGCCAATGGGGGCAAGACTGCAACCTGCGCTTGGGCCATGCAATGAACTTGACAGTTCATGCCGGCTCGCATGTCGCCCCCTCTCACTACCTCTCAGGCAAGGCGACCGACCTTCCATTGCAGTTTGTAGGTGATGAAACATTCGGCCGATCGAACACACCCCTGAGTTGGATGTCGACAACACCGATTCCCCGTGTTGCCCAGGTATCGCAACGCACTTCAGTACTTGACCTCCTACAACATCTCTGAGGATGGTTGTGCCTACCTCGCTATCGCGGACTTGCCCGCGGTGTTCGGCGCGCTATATCCCCGGAGACTGATCATCCTTGGGCACAAGGAACGTCTAGGAGTCGCAGACTGGCTCCGGGTATCCTTGGCGTCCCCTGAACTCGAGGAAATCACGCTCGCCGAGGGGCAGCTGTCTGACACACTTTCGCGCAGGCCAATACTAGCTGGGACGAGTGCAGGGGAGGAGGGATACTTGTATCACACCGCACATCTCGACCCTAGTAGCACACGTATTCACAGCCGAGGAACGATGGGCAGAGAGCGATACGTTCGATGGACAGACTGAAACGAAAGCCTCGTTCTTGAGCGACCGACTGCACCAACACCGCCACATGTCACGATCCGCATGTGAACAGCCCGTTATGGGCGTTATTTGTCCCAGTGGTTACTGTCCACCGTCATCAACGTGATAACGCTTGCACTATCTCGCTATCACAATCCACCAACTTCCCTACTAGGTTCTAGAACGGCACTGATATTGTAGGTGCGAAACGAGTACGTGATTCAGTCATTGAAATCTTATGTGACGTACAACTTGGTAGGCCTCCCACCGCCATCATACCTCGTAGCAGTCCCCATGCACAAGCTAACCTCAGCAACACGAAGCCTCATTCGTCGAAGCATGGCCACCGTCTCAAACAACTCAAATGTCACTTTCACGCCTGAAGGCGCTGTGTCGATCTCCTACGAAGCTCTTGTCTCCGCTCCTTTGTCGCTAGCTCCATCCATTGGTCAGTCTCCGACCCAAGGGCACTGAGTGCCCCTAGATAGGATGTTGACGAGTTCTGTTTGTAGAGAAGGCGTTCGGATCGAAACCAGATAGCTTGGGGATCATCGTAGTCCGGGATCTCCCTTCAACGTATTTACCCGCCCGGGAGAGGCTTCTCAAGCTAGCCTACCAATTCTCCCATCTCGATCCCAAGGTCAGGGAGCGCTATGCGGACCCGAAGAGTAGATACAGGTCAGTTACGTGTATTGGACGGTCTAGCGGACTCGGGTTCACGTACCTCATGATAGCTTCGGCTGGTCTCATGGGAAGGTGAGCAGTGTCAATCTGTGCTTCCGCTTAGCGCTTGACGGTACTCGACCGTCAGGAAATCATGAACGGAAAGCCAGGTGAGCAAGCACTTCATGCAAACCTCATCAATAGCTGATTGCTTGCTAATCGTCACCTATAGACACGATGAAGGGCTCCTACTATGCCAACCCAATTCTCGATGAACCGAACGTATCTCCTACACTGCGTGCGGCCTACCCCGAGTACTACGGGAAAAATATCTGTTGGTCTTCAAAATACTGGTTCCATCTCTATCTATCTCATTGCATCATTGCGTAGGGCCCTCTGATACACCCGAAGTCCAGGAGTTCGAACAAGCCTTCAAGAATCTCGGACGGTGCGACAGTCTATATCCGCGACTCTTCTGGTCCATGTGTCTGACAATCCACAGTTTCGTCTTCCAAGTCGGCTGCCAGCTCGCCACGGCATGCCAGCCGTTCGGTAGGAACACACTCCTCACCTTGAAACATGCGAACGATCTGATTCTCCGTTCCCAGCCTCCTCATACTTCACAGACTCTTCCTTGTCTCTCGCAGATCTCATCAGCACCTCCCAGACGGTCAAAGCCCGCCTCCTGCACTACTTCCCTCCCTCGCCTGAGAACCCACTCCCCGCCGAGGACGAGGCAGTGGACAGCTGGTGCGGCTTCCACCTCGACCACTCCCTCCTCACCGGCCTGTGTTCAGTAAGCCTTTTTGTTTCGTTCGAGCATCCGTGTTAAGCAGCCCGCCAACTCGCATTGCAGGCCTTGTACCTCCGCCAGGAGCCCGCCGGCGAGCCCACCGTCGTACAATCGCCCTCGCCCAGCTCGGGGCTGTACATCCGCACGCGCGGCGGCGCTCTCACCAAGGTGTCCATCCCCGCCGACTGCCTCGCGTTCCAGACGGGCGAGGCCCTCGAGCTCGCGACCGCAGGCAGGCTGCGCGCGACGCCGCACTGCGTGCGCGTGGGCGCGGCGCCCGACGCGGAGCGCATCTCGCGCGAGACGTTCGCGCTCTTCATGCAGCCCGATGTCGACCGGCGGCTGTCGGCGACGGAGGACTTCGGGCAGTTCAGCAAGCGCGTTTTCGACGAACATTACAAGGACGAGGCGGCGGCGGCGGCGGCAGCGTGAGTACATGTATAAGCAGGGGACGGGGTGTATATGGTACAGTACGGGTACATGGGACGGGGAAAGAGAATGTGACATCTACGACAAAACAAAGCAATGATATCGACGTATGGCAACATCTGGAGGTATTGGCGGGGCATATCAAAAGACCGCCCTGCAGCAAGAAAAAAGTCTTTAGATAGGGCATAAGGATGCCTGAAAGTCAATCTAGGGCGGGCATCATGGGTCGTGCGAGTCATTAGGAGGCTCGTCCGAGTCTGAAATGACGCTCCAGTCGCTAGCTGGACCGGTCGCAGAGCCGTTCGGGCTTGGCTGTCCAAGATGTGAAGACGAGGGATAGTCGCGGATCGTGGCATGCTCAGCGTCGAATAGCTCTTCGTGCAGGTGACGCTGGACAGTGCCCTTGATCAGAGAACGGGCGTACTCCAGGTCACGGTAGATCGCCTCGATGGCGGTTGCAACACCGTTCTCCTGTAGCATAAACATAAGCATCTAGATGCCCACATATTTGGGAGACTACGACTTACCGCACGGATTTGCTCGCCAACCACGCGAGCACGTTCAATCTGCTTCTGGTTGGTAGTGGCATCCCGGAGGGCGTGCGCAAGACTCTCCACGGTGAGCTTGCGGACAGCAGCTCCAATACCGAGAGCTTCGACCCGGTCCGCCCAGAAGAACTGGTCGCCAAAGAATGGTTTGATGATGGTAGGAACTCCAGCTAACAAAAGATGAGTTCATGCGCTCTCTATGAGAAACGAGGACGTACCACGCAAGCTCGCGCCGGTGGTACCAGCACCACCGTGATGGCACGCAGCATCGATCCGCTTGAACAGCCAGTCGTGTGGGATCGACGAGATGGGGTATATCTGCTTCGGCAGCGGCTCCTCAACCTCCGTCGTGGGCGCGTCCTTGACGAGCCGGTCCGACCAGCCCTTGGACAGGATGGCGTACACGCCGCTCTCGACGATCGCGTCGATCACGCAGCGCGTCATCGCCTTCGGGTCGGGGACGACGATGCTGCCGAAGCCGATGTAGACGATCTTCTTCCCAGCTTTGCGCGCTTCGTCCATGAAGTCCAGGAGCGATTGTGGCGGTTCCCACTTCTTGGACCCTACGTTCGCGTCGTCCAGGAACCAGTAGCCTGTGTTCCGGATCAGCACGAAGCACTGGATCAGCGAATCACTCAAATTCACCTGTCACTCTGATCCATTCCGGCCAGTCCAGCGGCGGAGGCACAATGATCGGGCTGAAGTTGTACAGGAACGGAATCTTGTGCGGCTCCATCTTGTCGAGGCTGGTCGGGGGCAAGCCGAGTGTATTTCTACGCCAGCGGTTGATCTGCCCAGAAGTTCCGCGCCAGAACACTTGGTCGAATAGCACATACGTCTTGACAAGCAGATCAGTTCTCAGCGCATATAGCCACCTCCCTTACGGGGCTCACCATGTAATTGTAGTTACCACCCATCTGGCAACAGTCGTGAGCCGAAGCGGTTGCAGTGTCCGTGACAAGAACTAACCTTGTGTTCTGGTACAGCGAACGCATGAGGGTACGCCCTTGTCCTACTCCAAGTCATGGTGAACGCCCTGAAGTACGGGATCTTGAGCGCCTCGGCGATGTGGTATCCGCCCATCGCACTCGGGCTCTCAACCAGAACGTCCGTCCCTTGACAGGCTTCCCACGACGTCTTGAGCAGGTCATCGATCCATCCGCGGAACTGCGAGACGCTATCAGACGGAACACTTACGTACATGAGGCTGGCGCTTACCTTCTGCACACCCTCCTTAAGGAACGCGACTGTGAACGTGCCGTTCTCGACGCAGATCCGCATGAGCTCGGCCGGGTCCCCACCGACGTACCCGAACTCAATCCCATACTGCCCATAAGTCAGTTCGCGGACTCGGCAGAACAAACACAGACAGCAAACGCACCGACTCGATCCACTCCCTGAACTCGCCGTGAGTGGCGATACGCACACGGTGGCCGTCCGCCATGAGGCCTTTCGCAAGCGCGATGTACGGCTGGACGTCCCCGCGGGAGCCGATGGTGAGGAACGTGAAGTGGAGCGGCTTGTCCGGCTTGAACGAGAGGAACGTGGACGACTGCGACGTGAACATGTATGCCGGCGCCGGCTCGGACAGGCTCGTCTGCGAGTCGTTCATGTCGAGCGTGCTCCGCGGCCCGAACTCCTCGAGGATGAGCGCGTCGTGGCCGCCGTCGAGGGATTTGCGCGACTCGCCCGAGGAGAGATGCTGCCGGATCGTGTCGAGTTGGCGTTGGAGGACGTTCACGAACGCGTCGCGGCGTTCCTCGTCCGAGAACTCGAAGAAGAGCTCCTCGTGGCCGCGGACTATCACGACTAGTCCGTAGTGTCCGAAGTGGAAAGACTTCTGCTTTTCCGTTGCCAGAATGTCTTTCAGAGGAAGCATCATCTGCACCAGAGGATCAGTCCGCTGAAGGCCATGCCTAGTACGCACCACTTACCCTGGTTCTGGAGGTAAGCGGACCACTAGACTTGAAGCAGAAGTAGTGGTTGGACACATAAAGACGGCCATGTATAGGCAACAACCGATAGAGATATCCAGGGAACACTGTGCAGATAAGTTAGTTGTGCTTCCGGCGGCTGCTCCAACATTCAGCACTCACTCCCGAGCAGGTCCTCCTTGTCGTCAAACGCGAACGCTTCCCGAAACTTGCGCGCCGTCTCCACGTCCACCTCCATCTCGGGCGTCTCGAGAATGCTGAAGAACCCGAACTCGCCGCTCACGCTCGCGCTAGCACTGTGCTGGCTCCGCGACGATGCGCGCGACGAGACGACCTCGCTGACCGCCGGGAGCGCATGTGCGGCAGGGAGCGTCATCGCATGCCCCATGTTCGGTCTGACGCTAGGCACAGACGGCGTGCCGAACAGACTTCGCGACGGGACCCGGAGCCAGGAAGGCATAGAGGGCATGCTGACGGACCACCCGCTCGCAGCTGGCGCGTCCTTTGTCGAGCTCGTCGAGGAGGAAGGCGGCACCCCATGGACGTCTGAGCTCGAGCAGGAGACCGATGGGGGGTAGGTGTGGTCAGAGATGGTGGGGGTCGGAGTTAGAGACGAGGAGGATGCTTGGAGAAGGTTGGGCCGCCCGGGGGGCTCACCTTCATGGGAGGCGGTCTCTTCGGGGGACGTGATAGGGACGAAGGACGAGCCGCTCCGTCTGATAATGTGCGTGAAGTCCTCGCTCGCCTCGTTCGTCGCGGTCCCAGGTGAGCTCGCAGACCGGCCGATGGGCAGTGTCTCCTGCAACGGTCGAAGGAGGGATGTGAAC
Source organism: Trametes elegans (assembly GCA_022606155.1). NCBI lineage: Eukaryota > Fungi > Basidiomycota > Agaricomycetes > Polyporales > Polyporaceae > Trametes > Trametes elegans. Next base: position 330,628 of record JABYQO010000020.1, on the reverse strand, counting down.
TTGAACCCCGATGGCGACTTGGGCCGCTGGTCGGCCGGAGGAGCACTGAGAGAATGCTCGGGTGTTCGTGTACCAGGTGACCGAGCGGTCGTAGTATCGACCACCGTTGGCGCATGCTGGAACGAAGGCATGGTGCGGTATGCCCGTACAGCGTCCCGGATCTGCTCTAATGCCGTTGGCAGATCATTGAAGTACGCGAAGAAATAAGAGTCGAGGGCAAGGTCCGAGTTCCTATCCTGGACTTTGATTTCGATCGTCTCGCTGAAGTCCATTGCGTTTGACCTGTCGACGTCCACGACAGCAGGATAGGGTATAGCAATCTGTAGATTGTGCCAATTGGCATCAAGCATATTCCTTGTGATTGGCAATAGCAAACCTTGATGCTATCCCCCATGTTGGTGGCCTTCAATATGACCTTGCGTATTGCCTTCACCCACTCATCTCGGCTAGGGACGGAGTCTGCGGAGAGCCTGATCGACTTCTGTGTCGTCCGCAGGCGGATGTCCTTCTCATTGACAGGTTCGCAACTGATTGCATAACGAAGATCCACAACACCATGAGGGAAGTATGGGTCCTATTGCAACACCAATATTAGCGTCCAACACGGAAATTACACGAGCAGCAGAGTCTTACCGAGGCCGATTGATACCAAGAGAGTACATCATTCTTGAGCACGAACCAATGTCGAATCCATCTCTTGGTCCGTTGTGCCTTCTTGAACAGTAAGCCCGACTTGAGTACTTGGTCCTGCGGAAGGTCAAATATGACACTCGACGAGTCGAAAAAAAATGTACCTCTCTGGCAGGCAAGTGTGCGAAAAAGCAAATATACGCATCCGTGAGGTACATGTATCCTTGTAGGACTAGATACCAGATCAGTTGTCTGGGAACCCCTTCGGCGGATACGATAGAGCGACTTACGAACTGAGCGAAGAAGCCAACATGGCATCTCTTCATATATTAGTGAGTATGGATGGACGGTACACACCTTTAGAGTGCACTTACCAGCGACCACTTCGTTGATATCCTTCAGTTCGAACACCTCGCGTAGCTTTTCGGCCAATTGTGTGCGTCGGTTCTGTCGCACAGTGGCCATGCTTGCGGAACGTGCCGTTCCCCTCTCTCTCGTCTGCAGCTCGGAAGCATCAGACGCGGATGCGTCTAAACCTGGTATTGGTTCTGGGGATGCGCGTCCGGTGTGACTGGTAGTTAGAACCTGACCGGGTGCAGAAGGCTCAAAGTCGCCCTCTGTATCTGCGTCCGAGATGGGCTGCTCTTGCTCATCAGCGCTCGCGCTTTCGTCGGCGTCTGATACACTGGGCAGCTGAGGGCTTGTAGCCGACGTATGGGTGGAGCTGGATACATCTCCCCGTTTGAACCGCTGCAGAGGGCGGTATATTGCGTGAATGGACGATGTCAACCGATTGACTGGAACAGACTGTAAGTAATACTCCTCTGCGGATCGACATGTGTATACCTAGTCGGTCATCTTCGTCGGTCTCAGACTCTATAGGCGTTGCATCATGATTCAGGAAATCGTCATCGTTGTCTTGGTCTTCCGCCCATGGTACAGCTTGTAGAGCCTGTATGAACGTCTGGGTCCCTGCATGCATCTAGCACGCAAGCCAAGTCAGTTAGGTCGACTGACGCATGTTGATCGCCCAGTAAAGGCGTACCGATCGGAAACCGCGCCATAGGGAGCTCTCCGCCTGGGTTGGACCTAATGACGGAGAACTAGGGGTTATGAACGGCGAGTCATCTTCCCCGCCCGGAGCATGTCTGCGACGCCGCTGGCCAGAGACTGCAGTCGGAGATGAGTGAGGGGAAGCGATCACTTGCGACTGGGAAGCCAGCGGCCGGTCTGCTATGACAAGCAATCAGTACCTCGCTACAACCATGCATCGGGTGGGTAACTGCGCACCATCGTGTGTCTGCTTGTCCTTGCCCTTGTCTCTGATGAGGCTGAACATGCGTCTATGGCTTGGTTGTGGCAAGGCAGGCTGACTCTGGGAAAGCAAAGGCGTATTCCTCGCCGTCTCTAGCGCACGCTGTAGCACACTGCCTTTCGGTGCGGTTGGTGTCTGTGCGGAATCGGGAGACTCTGCGCCAGAGGAGACCGCTGTGCCCGGAGTGCTTCCTAGGGTCCGCGGCGGGGAACTGGAGTGCGGATTGTGCGCCATGGTATGTGTGTGGACTGCTGAGGTGGTGGTGGTGGGTAACAAAGAGAGACTGGGGAACGAGGGGGGCAGCGAGCTCGGACCGAGAGCTAGGAGGAGTACGAGTGCATAGCTTGGGTGCCGCTGCCGCTGCTGTTGGCTGAGAGGGCCGCGCGAGCGCACTCCTTTGATCGCGACACGCGCACATTACAGGCCTCAGACAGACGCCCGATACGCGCGACCCGTGGGAACGTCCCGATTAGGCAGGGGGCGCGGCGAGAACAGGTGACTTTGGGCGCGGCGCGAACATCCCAAAGTCGCGTCAGGCATCCTCGAGGCTCGCTCGCGCTCTGCACGTTCTCCCCCTCCGCAGTCCGCTCGAATACCCCTTCTCTCCTCCTTCTTCCCCCATCTTCTCTCTCCTCACGATAATATGCGCGGCGAAGTATGCATCGGCAGCGCGTCCGTCCTTTCGTGCGTCCCGTCGCTTCTCCAGCGCAGACTCGCGTCCGACTGACGCAAAACGCCCCGGGCTAGGCTCATCTCGTTGATTTTGCTCATCTTCATGCATGTCCGTCACAGAATCATCTTCCCGATTATGTTTATCAGCCGCTAATTGATCCCGGCGTTCTCAGGTCGGGCAAATCAACACCTCGACCGTCCCACGAGGCATCTCCATGGTGAATCGACACCGCACATCGACTGTGAAGGCATGAGTTTGACGCGATGAGATGCGCAGGTCAATGTCAACACCTCTGGCTATGGGTGCGTGTTCTCGTCAACTCAAACATGCCTGCCGGCCTAAATATGGAACAGGCAAGGCCTCGAGGCCGCTCTCGGTGACCCCATCGCGGGGCTCTATACCACGAACGCGTCCGCGCCTCTCCAGGCCGAACAAGGCATACGCGAGCTATACAAGTTTGGCCTCTACGGATACTGCGGCTATGTGAATGGCACGGCTGGCATCTGCTCGAACACGTCTGCAGCGAACCGCTTTGAGCCATTCACGGTCCTCACCGAGGACATGCTGGGGAACTACTCGACCGTTACAACCGCCCTCATCACCCAGGGCACGTTCATTGACTCGGACTATTTGGGAGAGTTCACGAATGCCGCGTACTACCTCATCATCATCGGTTCGGTCGCGGCTGGACTGGCTCTGTTCACGTACGTGCCCTTTGATGATACCAGTCTTTGCGCATATACTCATCACGCACCTAATTGCCTATTGGCTCGCTATAGCGGCTTGCTGAAACACACCGTGCTATTCTTCCTATCCACGCTCTTCGCCGTCATTGGTGCTCTTACACTGCTCATTGGTGCAACGATATGGACGGTCATGATCAAGAAGGCAGAGTCAATCAACGACTTCGTCGTCGGACCTGCATCCGCACCAGTCCCTCTGGGCATCACAGTCACGACCGGCAACGCTATCTTCCTCTTGTGGGCTGCATGGGCATGCCTGCTTGTATCTATACTGCCCTACATGCTCAGGTGAACACGTCCCCCCGTTCGTTAATATTTGAGCTAACACGTGCTTTTGCAGTTGCTGCACCTACCGTGGATAGATTCCACAACCTCAATGCTGGACATCGGCTTGTAACTTTTATTCGTAACGCATGGCCTCGGGCTTCGAGGTCGCTACGCCGCCGCCTGCTACGCACGGACACTCCTCTTACGACTCAATTATGTAATGCACGCTCTGTATATGAATGCAATAGACGAAGTTTCACGTTCAGGCGCGTGCGTGTTGGGGTGAATCATGCATGTGAAGCGATAGGGAAGCGAGAGAGTGTGCGTGCATTAGTGGGAATTCAACGTTCAACAAGCAAAACGACTAGCCCACCGCGAGGGTCGAACTCGCAGCCTTCAGATCACCCGCTAGTAAGAGTCTGACGCTCTATCCGATTGAGCTAGGCGGGCGATGTTACTGGAGTTGTGGCAAGAGTTATACATGCAAGGACGGTTGGCCCTTGTGACCGGGCACGGAGAGATTTCCCCGCATTCCCTGGCTGTCGGAGCCCGTGCTCGGCCACCCACGCCTCGATCTCAAAAGGCGACCCTGGTCCCAGCACAGGCCATCCTTCCTCCTTCCCTCCTCTCTTCCCCCGTCCTCCCTTCCGTCTCGTTTACGACCCTCTCTTGCTATCCTTGCCTCCATCTCAGAGGTTCTAATGCTCGGTTCCATCTCTCGGGCCGCCGCCTTCGCCACCGGCGTCCTTGCGCTCGCTGCTGGCGTGAGCGCCCTCCCAAAAGTAACTCGAGCAGGCAGGTACCTCTACAGTGAGGATGGCACTCGGTTCTTCATCAAAGGTATCGCCTACCAGGAGCAAGGTGCGCTTCCTTCTTGCCGTGATTGTCGTCCTCGGAGGTCCTCATCTCCGTTTACCCGACTTAGGCGAGACGTCCACCGACCCGAACAACCCCTTCTCTGAGCCGTCCACTTTCATTGACCCCCTAACGGACAGTTCAGCTTGCGCGCGCGATGTTCCATTCCTCCAGCAGCTTGGGGTCAATGCCATCCGTGTCTACAGCGTGGACTCGTCTCAGAACCACGATGACTGCATGAAGGCCCTCAGTCAGGCCGGCATCTACACCATGTATGTCTCAGCCCCTCGGAATGCAACGGTCAAACTGACGATGGTCTTCCAGTATCGATCTTGCTCTCCCGGTGAACGGTTCGATCGACCGTCTCAACCCGACATGGACCACGAGCTTGCTCAACTTGTACCTCGGTACCATCGACGCGTTCAACAAGTACGACAATGTGCTTGCGTACAACGTTGGCAACGAAGTCATCGTCGACCCCGGCGCGGCGACTGGCGCGGCTGCGTTCATCAAGGCCGCTGCCCGCGACGTCAAGTCTTACCTGTCAGTAGTAACCACCTGATTTGCTCCCATCACAGCCCGTGCTGACCGTCGGCCTCGTTGCCCGTCCGCAGCAAATCCATCTCATCGTCCGCGCTTGTTGGCTATGCCGCTATCGACGGCGACGACAACTGGGTCGTTCCCCTCGCGGAATACCTCGGCTGTGATCCCACGGACTCTAATTCGGGCGACTCGTCCATCGACATTTTCGGCCTGAACAACTAGTACGTCCGCTGCGCAGCCTTGCCCTGCGAAGTACTGACCGTTTGCGCCTGCTTGCCGCTCTCTTGTTGTGCGCGTTCTCTCACAGTGAATTCTGCGGTGATGCTAGCGCATCTGCTTACAATGGCAAGAACGGCGACTTTGCCGGCTACACCGTCCCCGCGTACTTCAGCGAGTTTGGTTGTGTGAAGCAGCCGCCGCGTCTCTGGACGGAGGTCCCGATTATTTTCAGCCCACCGATGTCGGACATCTGGTCCGGCGGTGTCGCGTTCAGCTACTTCCCCGCGGAGAGCAACGATGGCCAGTTCGGCATGGTCACCGTCGACGGCAGCAGCGTGACCGTCAGCGACGACTTCAACCGGCTCAAGGCGCAATTCGGCAACCTCACGCTCCCGACGACGCCCAGCCAGAGCGACGCCGGCTCGTCGACGTTTGCCTCGTGCCCGCCCACGAACTCCAGCTGGGAGGCGTCGACCAAGCTGCCGCCCACCCCGAACAGCGACGCGTGCAAGTGCCTTGAGAACATCGTCAGCTGCCAGTTCACGCCCAAGACGACGAACACCACCGGCATCGTTGGCTCCCTCCTCGACCTTGGCTGCTCCCTCCTCGGCCAGAACGGCGGCAACTGCGACGACATTGGCGCTAACGGCACGACCGGCACCTACGGCCGCGTCGCGTTCTGCGACCCCGGTACGTCTTATACCCTCCCCCTGACCTTTCTCTCGGCTCAGCTCCTGACGCTGACGAACGTTCTTCCCCCTTTCCCTCTCCTGTCCCTCTGCGTATAGCGACGAAACTTTCTTTCGTCATGAGCGAGTACTATGAGCTCACGAACCGCGCCGCGACCTCGTGCGACTTTGGCGGGAACGCGACCGTGAACTCGAACGCGCCCTCGTCCGTCTCGGGCGCGAACGCGGCCGCGAGCTCCTGTCTGACGAACCCGTCTGCGACGTTCACGCCCTCCAAGCCCTCCTCCACTGGCGGCGGCTCCTCGAGCACCGGCGGCTCGGGCAGCGGCTCGGGCAACAACAACGCCGCGGCCGCCCTTGGCAGCCCTGCCGCGCTCCTCGGCGTCGCCGTCGCGCTGCTGTTCAGCGTGCTCGGCTCGGCGCTCACAGTCGCGTAAGCGCGCGTAGGTGACGGTGGTGTTGGTGCCGGTAAGGAGGTGCATTCCCGGTGCGGGGCGGGCGCGCACCTCCGCCCGCCCGCCTCAACGCGACATGCAGAACGCAGCCGCAGTAACAATAACAGCAGCAGCAACGCAGACGGAACAAGGAGATGGCGGAGACACGGACCGCATGGATGCTCTCCGCCGCGCGCAATGGCTTCGATTCCCCCTGTTATTCCCTCCCGAATCCCGACCCCCCCTCTCCCGTCGGACACGGCGCCGCCGCCGTCATAGCCTCCAAGTCCCGTTCCCCATACCCTAGCGCATACGTACCCCTACTACCTACTCGTCTTCATTTATTCTCGTCGCGTCCGCGTCCACGTTTCCCGCTTTCGTTCTCGACGTCGCGACTATGTCTCCGTATGACCCCTCGAACGCCCCGGTGTCATCCCGCACGCACGCACGGACCCCGCCTAGTACCCCACTGACATTCGTATCGGCACGCACGCACGTACGTACGGTCCCGCACCCTACCTCCCTGTCGTCGGACCCGTTATTAGGACCCAATTCCACAGCCGTTCCCAGTGGGATCGCATCTGTATGTACGCACGCGGGCCGCCGCGGGCTGGCTGGCCGTTTCCCAGCCATCGACCGCTTCGTCCTCGCGCGCCCGCAGCGAGTCAGAGCTCGGTACCGGTCTCAGCGGTAAGTTGGTGGCCAGTAAGTGAGTAATAGATGTACATAGGAGCGTCGCCAACGCGCATCTGTCATGTCGGCTCGGCGCGGAACGCCCCCGGCACGCCGAGGACGCCCCAGCCCCCGAATCTTCAATATGTATTCACATACTCAGTACTCGACGGGCGCGCGGCCGCGCTCCGAGATTCTGCATTCCCCGACGACGTCGGAGGCCCCGGCTCGGATGCCGAGTCACGAGTTGCAGGAGGGGGGGGGGGGGGGGCGGCTCGCCCGCCCCCGCCCTTGCGCGCATGTCGAGATGCTACTGCGAGTCGACAACGTCGGTGTGCCCGCAGCGGGTGCCTGGAATAGGGGCGGGCGGGGCACGTATGCGTATGGATGACGCGCGCGCTGCATTTTCCGCACCGAATGCGGGCAATACACAGGGCGCGCGCCAGGGGCGGAGTGAGTCCGCGCTCGACGCTGCCCAAACCCAAAGGGGTGCTATCAGCCCGTCGCACTGTTAGACTGAGAGGTATAACACCGATTGGCTTAATGAGCATGATTTTGGCTACAACAGCGAGACCGCGCCCCGCAATTTCTACGGTACCGAGCCTGTGTGTCCCGGACGAGGATCAACAGTGACTGTTTGCACAACGAGCGACAGGAGGTGGGAGGGACAGACAACAACACATGCACCAACAGCGAGTGGGTGAGATGGAGATGGTAGGTTGTCATAGTCCAGTGACAAACAGCACTATGATACGCTATGTTCGGGAGCACAAAACTAGGTAGGAAAGCGATGACGCAGACGTGTGGTAGTGATGAGTCCAAGATGGTGGTGACATAAGTATGCGAGAGAGGTTCAGCCATGCAACATCCGAACGCCGATCGAGGCGTCGCAAGTATTGACGGGGTAAAGTATCGTAACAGAAGAACGGTCCGTAAGAGGACCATGTAACGCTCTACGCAAGGAAGAGCTACGCCCAAGAGCCCCAAGATTGCGACTACTTAGAGGAAGAGCGCGACGGCGCCGGATACAACAGCGAGAACGATCGCGGACAACGAGCTTGGGCTCGCGAGAGCCATAGCGCCGTTGTGGCCGTCGGCAGCAGCGCCCGAGGAGTTGCCGGTACCCGTCGACTGTGCGGACCCGCTTGAGCCCGAGCCAGACGATCCTGCTGAGGCGGTATGAGCACCATTTGTTGCTGACCCCGTTGCACCTCCGGATGACATACCAGACGAGTTGCTCGAAGTCTCGATGTACGCCTCGCTCATCTCCTTGCCCAAGCAAGTAATAATGGGCTCGATCTTGAAGGGCGGCTGGTGCGCAAGCGCATCAGGGAGAATGTAACCGGTAGCGATGTCGACCGTCTGCTGGAACAGATCGTGCTCGAGCACGATGAAGCCAGTGTCGATCGTAGTCGCATTGCCAATGATGTTCTCCCAGTTGTTGAGCACCTGAGTGGATGTCGTGAGACCGCCCGCGATGTCAAAGTCTGCATACAGAAACGATCATCAGCCGTGGAGCGCTTTGCTATGAAATGTGGCGTCACGTACCGCCAGTATCAAAAGTGGCCTCCGGGCTGATACGAGTCCAGATGGAGGTCTGGAGGCCCATAGCCTTCGCGATAGCGTCAACGCGCTTGTCGATATCACCATACGGAGGGCGCCAATAGCGAGGAGTAACGCCAAGGACGTCTTTGATGATCTTCTTTGTCCAGCCAAGCTCTGCAATGACCTGCTCGTTGCTGAGCTGGGTCATGGGAGGATGACTCCAGGTGTGGACCGCGATCTGATGTTGCGCCAGGTATTCCTCCTGCAAGAGGGCGGGGTAGGAGAGAGCACGGGAACCAACGACGAAGAATGTCGACTTGAGGTTCGCCGTGTCGAGGTAGCTGAGCAGGTTGCCGGTGTAGAGTGCCGGACCGTCATCGTAAGTGAGGCCCCAGGTCATCTTGTCCGGGCACTTGTCGATGCTATCATCAGGAGCCTGCCCGGAGCATGTCCACCACTTGCGGCTGGTGTCCGCAGCGGCCTCGGGGTTAGAGGCACAACCACCGGCGACGGTCTGGGTGATGTCTGGAATTTCGATACCAGAGTTTTGAACGTCCTTGATCCATTGCTGGACCTCAGGCGAGTCCGTCGGGGGAGTCTTGTCGAGGGTGGGGTAGTTGGAAATTACGAGGCTGGAGACTACCACCGATAGACGTTTTAGCGCCAAATTGAACACCTGACATGAGCCGCAATTCAGATAAGAAACGCACCATCAGGGAGAGCGGGGGCGTTTGGCAGATAGGTCGGCTTAGTGCCGCCGGCATATGTGGTGGTAGCGGCGACGGTGGACTGAGTAGACGCGCCAGAGGCGATCGCAGAAAGCGGGAGCGCGCTCGGGTTAGTAGAGGCGAGCGTGAAGGTGAGCGATGGGGTAGTGACCGCCGCGGCAGAAGTTGCAACGCCAGTAGCAGCCGAGGAGCCGGCAGGGGCAGCCGCGCTCGAGGCGGCGGGGGCGGAGCTGGCGGGGGCTTGGCGTGGGTGATGAGCGTCGCGGACCGCGTGTGCGGACGCCAAGGCGGGGAGGACGAGGGCGGAGGCGAGGACGAGCTTCATGATTACGGCGGGGACGTAAGGAGTGGCGGGGCGGTGGGCGTGGGATGGGAGGGCGCCGTCGAGGAGTTCGACACTCGACGGAGGGAGGTTATAAGGCGGGGGATGGAGCAGGGCAGGCGGGGCTTGGCGAGTGCAGAACGGCAGAACTGAAAACTCTCTCTCGGCCTCGTCACTGCGTTATACGGCGTCGTCCGTCAACAGCGACAAACAGCACGCGCCACCCGTGCCCCGGCCAACACGGCACAACGCTGGCCGAGAATAGCATCCAATACAGGCACCGGTATATTTGGCACATCATCCATTCTCTTTGCGGCCTCTGACAGCTCCTCATGCGCTCATCCACCACCGACAGAATGCACTCGGTAATCCTCCGCCGCGCCCCCGGCCACACCATCCCCGCCGCCCGTCCGACGCTCGCGTGCGTGCACAGCGTCCGCCGTCTACGCCTTCTTCTGCTTTTTGGGCCGCGGCTTCTCCAGGTCGATCTCCTCCTCGTTCTCGTCGTCCCCGCTCTCCTCGTCCTCGTCCTCTTCCTCGCTGTCCACGTCGTCCCCACCCGCGTGCCCGAGGAAGTAGTCCACCGCCTCGGGGAACACGTCGTTCGCGATCGTCACCCCGATCTGTATGCACCCTCGCCTATCAGCACCCGCACCACTCACCCAAACCCCACGCAACCAAATAGCCTACTCACATCGAACGGGTCCTCGGCCTCCTCGAAAAAGTTGAAGAAGCTCCCGCCCTCCGACGGCAGGTCGTCCCCGTCTTCGTCCTTCACCCGCGGGTGCAGCTTCGTCAGGTTCTTCGACTCGTCCTTCCAGTCGATCTTCGTCGCCTGTCCCATTCTTCCCGTCAGCATCACTACCAACCCCGCGTGCGCCGCCTCGGCGGGTGCTATACATAAACGAAACGCACCTGGGGCTGCACGTCGCGTTCCCAGGAGAACTCGAGCATCGTCTCCGTGATGCCATCAGCGTCGGGCTTGTCCTCGCTCTCGACCGGCGGCGGCACGTATTTGTACTCCTTCTTCAGGACCGTGTTCGAAAAGTACGGGTTCTCCTTGAAGTGCTGTCCACCCATGCCACACGCCCGTCAGCTCTCGCTCTCTTTCCACTCCAACCACCGCGCCCGCCGGAGGCCCCGGCCCACTCGGTAGGTGCGCCGTCCCTCTCCGACCACACCGCACCGCACCGCGCGCCCCCGACGCGCAACTCGCACAGAGACACGAACACACGACGGGAGGGATACTCACGAACTCGAGCGTGAAGCAGCGCGTCTCGGCCGGGTCGCGGACGAGCCAGAGGTCCTCGAGGTAGCTCAGCGCGGCCTGGTCCGAGTTGTGCTGCGCGTGCAGCGCGATCAGCCCGTGGTTCATGAGCGCGACCGGCCAGAACTTCGGGATCGCCTTCACGATCGCGCGCCGCTTCTCGTACACGGGCACCATCTTCTCCTGCGCGCGGCGCTCTGTCGAACGCGTCGGGTCAGTGTGCGCCACAAAACAAGGGCGGGGCGGGGGGCGAGGGGCGGGAGAGGGGGTGAGGTGGGCACGTACCGAGCGCGAGCTCGACGCGGGCGACGTCCTTCTGGATCGCCTGCAGCTTCACGGCATCCTCGTCGCTGAGCTCGACGTCCCCGAGGGGGTTCTTCTCGACGTCGGCGCCGGGGGACGCGCGTTTGACACCCTTGTTGCTCATGGCTGTAAGTGGTGGGATGTGATGGGTAAATTTCGTGCGCTTCGCGCGCGCGTTCTCCAACTCACGCTCAGATTGCGGGCGGAGTTGTCGCGCTCCCCCGTTCAAACTCCGCTGTGGCAGAGCGCCCGTGTAGGCGCCCGATGCGGTAAGTGACGCTCACGCGTGCGCTGCCCCCACTTCGTTCGCCGCTCGAGCGAGCTCGAGATGGGGGTTATGTGCACACTGTTAGTACCGTTGGACTGGGGGTGCGGTCGTGAACATGTCGTGCATTATCATAAATACGTAGAGTACCGAACCCATGTATGCCACGGCCGAGCACCAGGGTCGCGCAATCCAGAGATGTCCATAGCGAGAGACAGAGACAGAGAGCAGTATCCACAACGAGCGAGCGTTCAGTCGACGCGCTTGGTCCCCATCTCGATCTCCTCGAGCCGCTTGCTCTTCACGCGGCGGTGCTGCTCGGCGATCGTCCGCGCCTGCTCGACCGCGCCCTCCTTCAGCTTCTCGAGCGCGGGCAGCCCGAGGCCCATGCCCTTGCGCCCCGAGCGGAACCCGGGACCCTCGTAGTAGATAATGTCCGTGAGCGGCTGGAGGCGCGGCCAGTTCACGTAGTCGATACCGTGCACGAAGATGAATACGAGCGCGACGGCGGCGAGCGAGATCCACAGCAGGAAGTAGTAAAAGAGCGAGTAGTCTGCAGCGGGGACGGCGTGAGTGAGCGGCGGATCGGGCGCGGGTACGAAATCCGGCCGAATACTCACCGGACGTCCTGGGCAGCGTGAGTCCGGCACAGATCATGAATAGGGAGAAGAACAATATGTAAGGGGGCTGGAAAGGGGCGAGTTGGGTGAGCCAGAGCCATGCCTCCGGGACCGGTAGGTACTCACAGCACGCATTATGAGCGGTCTGCGGTCGACCACGAGCGTTGCGGGATTCCATCCCCTGCGAGGGAACCATGCGCCTGTCATCAGGTCGAACGCATCCTATGACGGAAAACGGTGCTCAGCCGACAGGAAGCCAGGCGCAATTGCGAATGAACCGTGTCCTCACCTGTCGCGCCCCGTCGAAGAAGTTATTTTTGAGATACCGGATCACGGAGTTGTAGCCGTCCTCCAGCAGCCCCTTGCGTGTGCGTTTCCCCGTGCGTGTGAAGTCTGTCTTCAGCGCCCCCGTGCCGCTGTATGCGAGCGAGATGAAGTTCGCGTGATCTGCCCACACTACAAGGCGAGACGGCTGTCAACCACAGCTCGCTTCATACAGACGTCGGCACGCACTTTCACGGAAGTCTCTGATGAGGTCGTCGTAGTTGTCAACGGAGTCATTCGGTTGAATTATACCGAGCGCCTTCAGTTGACGGTTCAGCGTCCATTTCGCGATCGCGGCTTGTGCGACGTTTGTGCGGTCCAGGTTGTCCATGCAGTTCGTCCGTACGACACCGGTTTGCAACTTCACAGGCTCAGACTTGTTGGAGTCAAGGTGGAAATACCTGGAAAGCGCGTTAGACCATAAGCAGCCACATGACCGCCAAACGTCACATACCCGTATTCGTTCAACTCATCCTCGAGCTTGGAGATCAGAACGCTGATACGATCCCACCGCATATTCTTGCATTCGTTGTGGAAGTCGAAGTATTCGTACCGCGTCTTCGGCGTCTTCGCCTAGGGTGGCGTGTCAGTCGCATAGAATTCGCGTCAACCCACGGCGTTGCACACCTGCTCAAAGTACTTCTCGAACGCCTCTTTTACGGGCTTTTCGTGACCCTTGTGGTTCACCAGGTTCACAATGGCCTGCGCCCCGTACAGGTTGACGTTCTCCTGCAGGTGCGCACGCATTGCGTCGATCTGTGGCACGTCAGCACCGCCCTTCACACAAACTCGCGGTCGGACTGACAGTATCTTGTAGCTCCATAATCTGGACATCGGGCTTGTACCGCAGGGTGTTTATTTCTGCCCAGAAGACAGGTATACTCCCACGGATCTGGACGAAGCTGAGCTGAGTGCCGGAATCGTCTCCGCCAACGAGCAGTATTTGCTCGGTCTCGTTGAAGTTCGCGACATGGCCCTCTGGGTCGACGCCACGTCGGAAGTAGCGAGTGCCTGCACGGTAACGAGACCTCCGGCTCACAAGGCAAAAACGGAGCTGATGGATGCCAACGCTGACAGGGCGGATATCGAAGGCTGCGTGGTGGGAGATGGGCGGATACTTGTTAGCGAGCACGCAGGCTACCTCATGGTTGAGGGCACGCACTGCCGTATATGATCGGGAGTATGTATGCGCTCAGCTACGCGTGGATACTATTAACACTAGCATTGGTTGGGTGCTGGGCGCCAGACTCACGTTTTGGTCTGGATTGGTAGAAGTGATGTCAATGAATCTACTGTGTAGAAACCTGTATACAGGATGTCAGCGCAGAAGTCTGGAGCGAGCAGAGAGTTGTGTACTTGTTCCAGAAAAACCTGTCATCAGCCTAGCCACGCCGGTTAGGCACGACAGGGACGCGAGATGAAAGTATGAGTACTCACTATCTCCCAAAGAGACCTGTCCCCATCCTGCTGGATAGTAGCCCATTGCGCCTGCAATCTCCGCGTGATATCCCAAGCGTAGCTAAAGAAGAAGTTGCCGCCCTTCAAATGCGACTGGACGAGTGCCAGGAGATGCGACTCGACAGTGTTGGGCGGGTGCTGCACCGACACGTCTGGGTTCAGCGGCAGGATGTCGTACTCGGTGGCACGGTATATGTTCTGCCTCATGATATGCCCGCGGAGCTCACGACCCGTTATGACGATGATATATTCTGCTGCACGCACGGTCAGGATGACGCGAAATTGTGGCGGGGGACTACGTACACATAGCGAGTGATATCATTCCATATATCCCATATATTGTCTTGGCGGAACGTTCAGCAGTAACGGGTACCGGAGTATTAGGTGCTAGACAGGTATGAGCCTCGGAAGGCATTATGCAATGAGAGCGGACCGTACCATTGAGCACGATATCTCCAGAATTCCGGTATATGGTCAGAGACCGAGCCCCCACCGGTTCGGCGGGAACGAACGTGTACGTCTCATTCCCGTCGCTATAGCTGTGTACGGGCGTGAGCGCGAGGAGCCGCCTAGAGCAAGGAATGCGTACAGGGTGAGCCTTTGGTGCAAAGACTTCATGGTGGCCGGCGGATGCAAGATGGGAGAGCAAGGGTAAGATGATGCACGCTGCGTATACGCCAACGCGCGAGGGCGCAGGGAGGGGCAGCGCAGCGCGCCCGCGGCCCCGCGCCGGGGCATCCGCCACACGCGCGCTTGAGGTGCAAGGCAACCAGGATTGCTTCGCCTGGTTCGCGCCCGACCACGACAGACCATGGTGAAGCTCACGCCCGAGCTCATCGAGTCCGTGCCCTCGCAGCTCAACCCGATCAAGGAGCGGCAGCTCGATCTCAGAGGTGCGTTGCTGTCTCGCGCGAGATGCGTCCAGTATGGCTGAAGGTGCGCGGCCTGCAGGGTACACCATCCCCGCCATCGAAAATCTTGGTATCACCAAGGTATGCCTCCTGTTCGTCGAGTGAAGCCTCGCGTATCTGACAAGAGGTGCCCAGGACCAAAATGACGCGATAGACTTCACCGACAACTCCATCATCGTGCTCGGGAACATACCCCTCCTCCGCCGTCTCCGCACTCTCCTCCTCGCGAACAACCGAATATCCTCCATCTCCGCTTCCCTACACCTCTCTGTTCCCAACCTCACAACCCTCGTTCTCACCAACAACAACCTTGTGGAACTCGGAGACCTTGAACCGCTCAAGGACGTCAAGTCCCTACAGTACCTCTCCCTACTCGGCAACCCCGTACGAGAGAAGAGATATTACCGCGAATGGCTCGCGTGGCGTATCCCGAACTTGAGAGTGTTGGATTTCCAGCGGATTAGGGACAAGGTGTGTCCCACTCAGTGCTGAATTTCGAACGCTCCTCACATCGCCCTCCTACTTGTAGGAGAGACAAGCGGCGCGTGCGCTCTTCCTCACTGCAGACAACCTCCCCACCCAACTCGCAACCACTCTCTCACAGACCGTTTCGACACACTCGTCAAAACCGCCCGTCACATCGGACGAGCCGAAGCCCGTGGTGCAGCCCGGCAAGGCTGGCCGACTGATGTCGAAGGAGGAGGCAGACAAGGTGCGCGAGGCGATCGCGCGCGCAACGTCTGTAGAGGAGATCCGGAGATTGGAGCGGCAGCTCAGGGAGGGCTTCCTCCCGGGCATGGATTCCGTTGGCGCATGACTGTGACCCTGTACGATGAATGTATAATTGGTATTGATCTCTGTTGTGCTACCGCCTCTCATCCTGCGCTCAAGCCTGGGTCTGCAGTTCGTATTCCAATCCGATGTCATCGCGGTCAAGCAACATATAGGGTAAGTTAACAGACACTAGAGGACAACGGTCAGAAAAGGGTCTTGATACCCGCGCCGACGTTTCCGATCCAGAGGCCGTGGAACAACAGAGCGAGGAATGCGGTCAAGTTGGCGAGGGAGCTTATGCCATGGAGCTTGGCGAAAGTTTTGTTCAATGCCTTCATCTCGTCAGAGACCTGTTTCAATCATCGAGGCGCATCAGTACTTGCACGGAAAGCCGTCTAGAAGTACGTACTCCAGGCTCATTGTAGGATTTGCCCTCCTGCTTCTCCAGCCTGTGGCGCTGGAACATTGTCCTGTAACGGCGCAGATGTTAACAATTCTGCTCTTCGCAGAAGGTGCTACCTTCGCTCACTTGCTCGTAAGAGGCCCGATGATATAGTGGTTGACCACTTGGCTCAGCAAGACCGACACCAAGGCGTAGGCCTGCGCGACATCCCCGCGTGAGGGGCTCAGGTAGTGCGTGCGCACCGCCGGGTGGCTGTATGTCCAGAGCCCGAGAAGGCCAGTGGAGAGCAAGATGCTAATAACAAAGTAGATGGGGAATGTGCGGTGCTGCAGCGTCCCGAACTGCTGGCGGGGGAGGGTGCGGTGGGCGATGGTACCTAGACAACGTGTTTAGGTCGTGCAGCAACAGCGGCACTCGCAACGTTCATGTACCTCCGATGAAGGTCACCCAAAGACCTGCGGACGCATCTTAGCTCCAACGATACATTCACAGATGGGGGCAGGGGACTTACTCATCCCAAACAACCATGAGTACCCAACCTGGTACAGGCCCTGCGCATTGAATAACCCGAGAACTGTGGACCACGAGATCGTCGAGACGTGCGACATTGTTGTAAACGTATGACTGTGCGGGGATCTTGGGGGATTCGTGAGGGGGCACGAGAGATATGTACATGCAAGGCAGAGGTGTTTTGTGCGCAAGGAGCCTGGGAAGGTGGAAGCAAGTACGTAGCAATCCAGCCACCGGAAGCACATTCGTGCGATCCAGACGCGTGTGCGATCGACGAGTTCACGCTCACGTGTGCAATTCGCTAGTGGCCTCGCCGGAACCCGCAGCAGAAGAGTAGCCGGATCGCAGGCCCACATCCGCCGTGTTCTCATGCAATCAGCATGCATTACAGGACAAGGCTAGGGAACGCCGGGCATACGCCGGAAACGAGACTCAGAGAGACGGGCAGTTGATTTAAGATATGCGCGACAGCGATTGCTAGTACACAGAACAACGGATGATACATGGTCAAAAACACACAGCGGAGGAATGGTTAACCAGACTTGCACATGCCGCTTGAGGAGCGACTATGTGGATCACAAGCTCGGAAGATGGTGTGTAGCAATGCATGACTCAATGGAAGCGGTCAAAATCCGACGGTCGTCCCATCATGCCCCGTCGCCGCCCACCCACACCGGGGCGATCTTCTCTCGAAGAGATGAGGACGACATGCTTATCCACAAGCTACGCGAGCGGGTCAGCCGATGATGATTCTGCAGTAAGATATGCGCTTACGTCATTAAGTAGGTTAGCGGACTTCGTCAGGGTCGCCAAGTATGCCGTGAGTTGGACATCCTCATATTCCTACACCCAGTGTCGGTAAGCACGGGGAAGCTAGACATAGTTCAAAAAACGCACGGTGTCAAACTCTTCTCGGAACTCTTTGTTCTCACTGGCGGGCAGTGATGCGATCAGAGCCGCGAGAGCACGGAGCGTTGCATGGTCCTTGACGGCAGAGCCTGACGAATTCCATGTCAAACGCGGAGAAGTATGACAAGTCTCAAGACCACTGACCGGCAATCGCATCGGACACGTACTTCACCAGGAGTAGTATGCGGTCATGGAGCATTTTAACAGCGGCGCGTTGAGTCTGCAGATGAGATTCCACTGCAACGCTTGCATGAGATTAGTGGTATTACTTGCACATGAGATCACACGCACAACTTGTTCCTCCTGACCCTCCCTTGGCTGTCCAATCAACCGCAATGCGTTCCGCCTCGCCGGTCTCGACGTTGAATGGCGCTTCGATGAATACCGAGCGGGACTTGCGATCACGAATCTCTAGCGTAGGCTCGTATGCTTTCAATGGTAGACTTTGGCCTGAAGCATCAGCAGACGCGGCAAAGACGGTGGACGGTTGGAGGATGAGAAGGAGAGGCGTGGAGCTGTATGCTGTGAACTGAATGCAGCTTCAGGTGACATGCAACCTAGAGAGAATGGCAAACGTACCTGATCATGTAGAGCAATGTGCTGAGACGTAGGCCGCTCCGCTACCGTGTACCAACCGATGAACTCGAGGGATGGGAACACTTGTTTGTCTGCAGAAGGTTGGTGATATAGCCATGACAAGTGAAGAAACGGAGCATCGCACGCACATTGATCTTTACGAGCCAAAAGGAATCCCTGATCCACTGTTACGCCATCATCCTCCACTGCGAGCTCGAAGGTGTTCACGATCTCCACATCCCGTCCTGTCTGCGTCCCAAGTAACGCTCCAAGTACTACAAGTATAATGATCAGCTCCCACTCATACATGCCAGAGCAAGGTAGGCCCACCGAAAGGGACTTTTGTCCGTGTCTGAAGTCGTAGCCGAGTGAGATGCTCGGAGATATTGAGGATAGGAAGCGGGTGGCTGATATGTACGCGTCAGTGGCGGGAGCTGCACATGTGCAAGCTCTAATACCGACAGCGCTATCGACAAGCCAGATGTTGTAGTTGACGGAAGCACGACGGGGAGCTCATCAGTGTCCATAGAAGCCATCGTGGAGGTCGTCAGAAGAAATGCAATGCAGACCCGGACGGCCACCACAGTGTTCCTTGGGTTACGGTAAGCGCACCGTGTAGCATCCTACGCCAAAAATAGGGCTTTCCCATTAGCCGACTCGAACGACTGACCTCGTCATAGCCACATCATTGCACTCGGAGAGCAACTCGGTACTAGTGACGCGCTCTACCAACTGAGCTAAACGGGAAGTGACAGTATGTATAAGCAAGTCATTACATGAATTTTGTCATCAAAACGCGTGGGGACCTGCCCTAAGGCTCATTGAGCCTGAACGCGTCGCGTCAAGTTGCTCGCCTCACGCTCAGTCCACGCGTGTCTCATCCTCCTCCTTCGACCTTTCCTCCGTTTTGTTTGCTGCTATGTCTGGATTCGACCCCGATCGCGTATACTCTGTGGCCGTTCATGATGCACCTGAACCGACTGCGCCCGAACTCCCTTCTCAAACTGAGAAGCTGCTGTTAGACTTTCTGCTGCAGTACCGCGTCGGCGGGGATTTCATCTACAGGTACGGGTTTTAGGACGCGTCTATCCAATACAGACGTTCATCCAGATAAACAGAGATAAGCTCCGAGCCAATCTCTTGTTGAAGCAATACCAAGTCGAGGTTGATCTTCGTCATGTCGGTCTCTACAACGACGAACTCGCACATATCATCCAGGAGAAACCGGGTGAGATCTTGCCATTGGTGCGTCCGCGTACAGAGATATTTGCTGTGGTCGCATCGATGTTGACGTACCGTTCTGTGACTTCAGTTTGAGTCTGCGGCTGCCAAGGCCGCACGAACCATCCTCTTCCCTCTGTCCAGTAACTCCGAGGCTGCACAGCAATCAATACCAAACGTCCAAGTCCTCGTCAAGTCAGGATTGAACCTCCAGCAATTCCGCGACCTAACCGCTGATACCATGAACAAACTCGTTCGGATACCTGGAATTGTCATCTCTGCTTCTGTCCTCTCGGCCCGTGCCACGAAGCTACACCTCCAATGTCGCGCGTGCCGCTCGACCAAAATCATCTACCCTCCCAGCGGCCTCGGTGGCTTGGGCGGTGGCTCTGATAGAGGGTTACCTCGTGTCTGTGATGCGCCCGAGCTGGAGAACCAGAAGAAGGACTGCCCGCTCGACCCGTACCTCATCATTCATTCCAAGTCCTCATTCACAGATCACCAAACACTCAAGCTCCAAGAAGCACCTGATATGGTACCGGTTGGAGAGCTGCCGCGACATATGCTTCTGTCTGCCGACAGGCATCTCACCGGACAAGTAGTTCCCGGCTCGCGGGTCATTGCGACCGGTATCTACTCGACATTCCAGTCCGCTAAGAACGTAAGCGCCGATCTAGTGCAAAGTGTGAACAGATAGCTGACTCTTCATCAGCGTTCCAAGGGTGCGGCTGCACTACGAGACCCGTACCTGCGCCTCGTCCATCTTGAGGTGTCTTCGCCGGCAGCCGGCGGTGCGGGAGGCGCGAATCCTTTCGGCGCACAGTTCACACCGGAGGAAGAAGAGGAATTCGGCGAAATGGCGCGTAGTGACGGCTTCTACGAACGATTTGCAAAGAGCGTTGCCCCCAGTATCTATGGCAGTCTAGGTCGGTGCATTTGGACTGAAGTTCGACTGTGTTGCTGATATTATGCGGACCCAAAAGACATAAAGAAGGCTATTACGTGTCTGCTGGTAGGAGGTTCGAAGAAGATATTGCCGGACGGTATGCGGCTACGAGGAGACATCAACGTGCTTCTTCTGGGTGACCCCGGTACTGCGAAGAGTCAGCTGCTGAAGTTCGTCGAGAAGGTATGTCTATGGGTCTGGGTTGCATGACCATACCTAATGCTGTTATGAAGGTCGCGCCCATCGCCGTGTATACCTCTGGAAAGGGTTCCAGTGCGGCTGGTCTGACGGCATCTGTCCAACGTGACTCAGTCTCTGTCAGTGAACCAATCCCACTCAATACGTCACACATTGACCTTCTTGCAGCGGGAATTCTACTTGGAGGGTGGTGCCATGGTCCTTGCGGACACGGGTGTTGTTTGCATCGACGAGTTCGACAAGATGCGTGACGAGGACCGTGTCGCGATCCACGAAGCGATGGAACAGCAGACCATATCCATCGCGAAGGCAGGTATCACCACCGTGTTGAACTCGCGCACAAGTGTCCTTGCTGCGGCGAACCCTGTCTGGGGTCGATACGACGAGGGACGAAGTCCTGGAGAGGTGTGTTCCTCGCGAGATTGTGGGCGCTGGAGGCGGGCACTTACGCACCGCAGAACATCGATTTTCAAACAACCATCTTGTCACGTTTCGACATGATCTTCATCGTCAAAGACGAACACAACGAGCAGCGCGATCGAGTGCGTCGGCGATGCTATCATGGCCTACTTGATCATGACTGACGCTTCCGCCTACAGATGATTGCCAAGCACGTTATGAATATCCACATGAACCGTCCGAACATCAGCGCGGACGAGAATGGCGAGGCGGTCGGCGAGATTGACATCGACAAGATGAAACGGTTCATCGCATACTGCAAATCGTGAGTTCACTGCATTAGTGTACTGCGCGGTAGAATTGACGACCGTTCGTAGAAAATGCGCACCACGTCTGTCAGCAGAGGCGCAGGAGATGCTGAGCAGCCATTTTGTCTCGCTACGGAAGCAGGTGCAGCAGGTTGAGCAGGACAACGATGAGCGAAGCTCTATTCCCATCACAATCCGGTGAGATGAGTCCACAGTGGCCCCGGTGGAGTCGTGTGCTAACCAGCCCGCTCGTTCGTCAGTCAACTGGAGGCTATCATCCGTATCTCCGAGTCCCTCGCGAAGCTGACGCTCTCGCCGGTGGTGAAGAACCACCATGTGGAGGAAGCTATCCGGCTCTTCAAATTCTCCACGATGGACGCCGTCTCAGCAGGTTCCGCCGACGGTCTGTCGCGCGGCGCCCTAAATGAGGAGATGACGAGGATCGAGAAGGAGATCCGCCGGCGGCTACCCATCGGCTGGAGCACAAGCTACCAGAGCCTGGTCCGCGAGTTCGTCACGCAGCAAGGTTACTCGAGCCATGCACTAGAACGCACGCTGTTCATCCTGGAGAAGCGTGAGATTATCCGGTTCTCGGGGCAGAAGAAGGTTGTCCATCGGTCAGTCCAGCTTCTTGCGCGCCTGTTCCAGGAAATACTGACACAACTCCAGTGTCGGCGTGTAGTCTCATCTCGGTTGTCCTATCGGTCTGGTTGTCCGCTTGTTTTCATTGCATTGGGGTTCATCATGTAGCTGTATCTCGACGCTGTGCGTGATGTATGTTGTATAAAGGCATCCCGGAGGGACGTCTCACCGACTCGGTCGATCATGGCAGTGCTTCGCAGGGACCAGCAGGGGCGGGCTCGTACGATGCAGGGCGACTTCAGCTGCACGGCCGGCAAGAGCATACGGGGCGAGAGTGCGTTATGGGTAGTCCAGCGACACATAGTACCCAGGTCCACGGAGGTAGGCTGCCCATAGGCAGGAAACCCGGTCTACTCGATTGTGCGGGGGGTGTGCATGTCAGGGTCGAGTCTCCGGGGCGGGAAGTTCTGCAGCGGCTCCCTGCACGCGACGCAACGCAGAACGCACGGCTCAGCCACCAGCGACACACGCTCAGAACGCGCCAGCGACCGAAGCACTCACGTCCTGGCGTCCCACACGTCCTCGCTGCTCTTCTGCGCCCGCCGGCGCGCCCACCACTCCGCGCGGCGGCGGATCCACACGTCCCGCTTCTCCTCAGGGTGCATGCCCTTGAGGCTCATGCAGAACTTGAACTCCTCGAGCTTCGGCGAGCACGTCGCCATCTCCCCGTACCGGTACAACGACCGCGCCTGCGAGCTAATAACTAGATTTCCTTGTCTTTCAGCCCTCCGGTAAATATGCAGGCCGACGAGAGTACTCGCCATTGCAGAGCAGGAAATCATCGAACAGTTTCATGCAGCCGGGGATGTCCTCTGGAGTCGGGTGAACTTTACGAAGGTACTCTTCCTCTTGTCTGACAATCTCCGGGCTTGGAGTTTCTTCAGTTGACATCCTTCAAGCTATGATCGTTGGCAACCCTGGCAGCCGGTCCCCAAGATTTATCCAAGTTACGCAAGTGTTGAGTAGCAAGTCAGAGAGAGCGCCTTGGGTGAGCATGGTGCTCGACGTGCTATGTCCATTTCCCGTCAAATAGTGAGCCATTTATATATGCTTATGAGCTTCTCCTCGCATTGCCCGCCTAGCTCAATCGGATAGAGCGTCAGACTCTTACTAGCGGGTGATCTGAAGGCTGCGAGTTCGACCCTCGCGGTGGGCTAGTTGCTTTTTTGCTCACGTAACAAGTTTTTGCGTGTAGTCCTATCAATTTGGCAGAGCCATCGTACGATCACACGCGGCGGGAAGAAGCATGGGGGATGCAAATCTGAAGGTGTTGTGTAGAAAACATACAGGAAGTACTTCACACGACAACTTCGCCCACTGCAGCCGTCGTTGCCGCTATGCGAGTGAGACGCCTGCAGCGTATCAGAAAGCCACCTTTGATACCAGACCGTCCAACTCGCGCTCCCAAGCACGGTGTTTGCTGATTTCATACGCGAAGTTGGAGACGAAGCCTCGCTCGCTCTGTTGAATCTTCAACGTATCCGCAACGGCTGAATCGACATCGTATCTGCCCGCGGTGACGACGCCATACGAGTTGGTGACGTGGTCGCTATTGGGGTCCGACGCAAACTGGATGCCTGGAAGCTGCGCGGCCTCCTTGAGGAACGCAATACCTGTGTTACGAGGTTCAGATCCACAAGGACAGATGGGTATACAATCACGCCTCACCTTCACCGAGCGCGCCGATGGGCTTACAGTGACCGAAGGCCTCCCGCACCCAGTGCACCGTACGACCCGACTCCGCCAACGCTTGCGCGTGTTTGGCCCCGCTTGGGACAACTATTGCGTCGAACATCGTGCTACGCTGACCCTCGTAGTGGTGGTCGGCGCTGTAGCCCTTGCCTGAACCAACATGCTCACCCGCGGGATAAACGGGCCCGCGACGAGGACCGATGATCCAGGTAGTAGCACTGCCGGCCTTGAACGCGGCACGCAGTGCTTCAACTTCGCCGAGGTTGAATCCATCAGCGAGGAGGAAGGCAATCCGGCGCGATTTGATGGTGGGCTCTTTGGGGGCGAAGGCGAGCTGGGAGAGTCGTGATGAGGTATGGCCAGGATTTTCGCGAGCAGGCTTCTCAGGGATAACGCCGCCGACGTTGATCGCAACCTGTTTCGCGAGGTTGAAGTCGATGTTGTTCAATAGCTTGGTGTAGGACTGGTAAACGACCGGGTCGTCGCAATGGTCGAGCTCGAAGGAGAGGGCGGAAATCAAGTGCGCTTTCTCGTACTCCGTGAGCGAGTTGTAGAACAGTTGTGCTTGCTTATAGTGCTCCTGGAACTTTGCGCTGCGCACACGTTGCTTGATTCCCTGGACCTTCTCAGGGTATCTAGGTTCCTCGTTCAGTATGGGTCGAGACAACAACACTGCATCACGTACTCGGCATAGCCGCCCTCTGCTGGAGGAACGGGCGGCGCGATCGAATGGCGGTTGGGCCAGTAGTTCAAGTCCTTGGTGATCCTGTGTTGCATAGCGCCATCCCGATTGTGGTTAAGGACAGGGCATATCGGACGATTGATTGGTAGCTGCTGCCAGTTCACGCCTAGGCGAGAAATCTGGGTGTCGAAGTAAGAGAAGTTACGACCCACGAGTAGGGGATCATCGCTGAAGCCGATGCCAGGAACAACATGGGAGGTGCAGAAGGCGACCTGCTCTGTCTCGGGGAAGTACTCATCAACAGTCTTGTTCAAGACCATCTCGCCGAGGATCTCTACTGGGACGAGCTCCTCCGGCCAAACCTTGGTGGCGTCCAGGATATCGAAATCAAAGTCGTTCTCCTTCTCTTCAGGGATGACCTGGATACCGAAGAACCATTTAGGGAAGGCTCCATGTACAATCGCCTCCTCCAAGTCCTTGCGATGGAAGTCTGGAAGCACAGCGATGAGAAGTGTGCAACCGTCAATTTTGAGGTATGCACGTACCGGGATCCTGACCGGCAAGTTTCAATGCCTCATCCCACATGAAACTATGGACGCCCAGCTCCGGAATCCAATGGAACTTGACAAAGAAGCGCTTTCCCTGTGCATTGATCAGGGTGTCTGCAGAGTATCGTTGAGATGCGTGTTCGTTTGGGAAGACAGTCTCAAGTCTCTCACAGGTGTTGACCCCGAACCCTTGCATCATGCGGTACGAACGAGGAATGCCACGATCCGACATCACCCACATGACCATATGTGCAGCTGTATACCCAACTGGTGAGTGCCAACCTCTGAAGCGGCCTCGAACATAACCGTACATTCAGGTTGAAGGCCGACGAAGTCCCAGAAGTTGTTGTGAGCGGACTGAGCTTGCGGCACTTCGTTGTGTGGTTCGGGTTTCACGGCATGGACCATGTCCGGGAACTTGATGGCGTCCTGGATGAAGAACACTGGGATGTCGTTCCCGACGATGTCCCAATTGCCTTCTTGAGTGTAGAACTTGATAGCGAACCCTCGAACATCGCGGACAGTATCCTGTGAGAGAATGAGAACATTGTGCATGGTCCTCAGACGCTACCTCGACTCTTACCGCACTGCCGCGCGCACCCTGGACGGTACTGAACCTCACGAAAGTGGGCGTAATGCGAGACGGGTCGGTCAGAACCGGCGCATATGTGTATTTGGAAGCGGCGTCATTGTAGACCTGCAGATACGAGGTCAACTAAGGCCTGTCGGTGGCGAGATGGAGCAT
Organism: Trametes elegans; assembly: GCA_022606155.1. NCBI lineage: Eukaryota > Fungi > Basidiomycota > Agaricomycetes > Polyporales > Polyporaceae > Trametes > Trametes elegans. The sequence goes on along the minus strand of JABYQO010000020.1, from coordinate 305,292 downwards.
ACCTTGAAGTAACCATGTGCGCCCGCGCCGCGAGCGTGCACGACGCGCTATTATGGGGATGATTCGTGAATGTGCACACGGCCAAGGATGAGACGAAATTCGGGTACAAACCTCAGGAATACGCTCATGGTCGAAACGCGTGATTTTTTCGCGCCCGATCTGTAAACGGCTATGTCAGTTAGGCTCAGAGAGAGTAGCGCACAAGTGACTTACTTGATCCTCAAGAAGAGCAGGCCCCGGGCGGGCGCCATTAGACGCTTGAAGCCTTCGAGTGTATGCGTGGGTTTGTCGGGATTTCAGACAACAACTTTACGATGGTAACGTACCAGTTGTCCGTGTCAGAGACGAACACACCGTGGTCGGTGGTCATGCCCTTCGTAGGCTTCTTTGCGGGGTCGACGATTGCCTGCTGAAGGTCGGCGACCTTTGCGGTATAACCGGTCACGGACGTGAACGCCTGCTTGACGGACCCGATGGCGGACGACATGATGGCGGAGAGCAGTTGCGGGTGGTTTTGGGGGCGCGCATGGCGAGACGGCGGTTTATATACGAGGGGCGGCGGAGGGGCGAAGTACGAAAGTCGAAGGTCGAAGGTCAACGGACGAGTGGCAGACGCTGCAGAACGACGTCACTGCGACCTGACGCAGTGCGGTGAGTGATCCGTATGTGGAAGGCAAGGTCGCCGAAGCCCTGTCCTGCGATCCTGGTCCTGTGCCCGTGGCCATCTAGCCATTTTTCCATTGGCTGAGGCGCGGCTGGGCGAGGGCGAGCATCGAGCGTAGCGTCCTGCACGTCACTGGCTGTCCTCCTCATCGGGAGCGTGCGAAATGTTGGGACCGGCGATTCTGACACGCGCAAGGAATGACGCAGTAAGTGACCAGGGCGCGTGTTCCGCTCTCCAGGAGTTGAGACGAATTCAGCCCACGTGCACAAGTAAATGGCATGCACTCAACTCGCGAGCAACCTTAGTCACCTGCCAGCTTGTTGTCATACATGGTCGACGTCAATCCTATAACCAGCTAAGAGGAGCATGCCCACGCTGACACGAAATAACGGAGCAGTTGGGGATGAATGGAATGTAGATGATGGAAGATACACCGCATACAACATTGATCAGAGTATAGATGCGCAACAGATGACGTACAGTACAACTCATATCGTACACTGTTTTACATAGCAATGTCCCATATATGCAAGCTTCGCGTTCGTCTTGGGATACGCAGACCGTTCAGAACGCCACCTTCGACACGAGCCCGTCGGACTCGCGCTCCCAGCAGCGGTGCTTGCTGAGCTCGTACGCGAAGCTCGAGACGAAGCCGCGCTCGCTCTGCTCGATCGTGAGGGTGTCCGCCACGGCGGAGCCGACGTCGTACTTGCCCGCGGTGACGACGCCGTACGAGTTGGTGACGTGGTCGCTGTTCAGGTCGGACGCGAGCTGGACGCCCGGCAGCTGCACAGCCTCCTTGAGGAACGCGATGCCTGCGACGACGCCGTGAGACACGTCGGACGAGGACTAGAAGCAAATCAAGGGCTCACCTTCGCCGAGCGCGCCGATGGGCTTGCAGTGGCCGAATGCCTCGCGTACCCAGTGCACCGTGCGACCGGACTCCGCCAACGCCTGAGCGTGCTTGGCGCCGCTTGGGATGACGATCGCATCGAACATGGTGCTGCGCTGGCCCTCGTAGTGGTGGTCCGCGCTGTAGCCCTTGCCCGATCCGACTTCCTCGCCCGCGGGGTACACGGTTCCTCGGCGAGGGCCGATTATCCAGGTGGTAGCACCGCCGGCCTTGAACGCGGCACGCAGCGCTTCGACTTCGCCGAGGTTGAATCCGTCGGCAAGCAGGAACGCGATCCTGCGCGACTTGATGGTGGGCTCCTTGGGAACGAAGGCGAGCTGGGAAAGTTTGGACGAAGCGTGACCAGGGTTTTCGCGCACGGGCTTTTCGGGGACAACACCGCCGACGTTGATCGCAACCTGTTTCGCGAGGTTGAAGTCGATGTTGTTCAGGAGCTTGGTGTACGTCTGGTAGACGACGGGGTCGTCGCAGTGACTGAGCTCAAAGGAGAAGGCGGAAACTAAGTGGGCCTTCTCGTACTCCGTGAGCGAGTTGTAGAACAACTGCGCCTGTTTGTAGTGCTCCTGGAATTTGGCGCTGCGCAGACGTTGCTTGATAGCCTGGATCTTCTGGGGGTACCTGGATTCTCCGGTTAGTTTGTATCAAACAGTAATTGACCATGACGTACTCGGCATATCCGCCTTCCGCCGGGGGAACGGGCGGTGCGAGAGACCGGCGGTTGGGCCAGTAGTTCAGGTCCTTCGTGATCCTATGTTGCACAGCGCCGTCGCGGTTATGGTTAAGGACAGGACAGACAGGACGATTGATGGGTAGCTGCTGCCAGTTCACGCCCAGGCGAGAAATCTGGGTGTCAAAGTAGGAGAAGTTGCGACCCTGGAGCAGGGGGTCATCGCTGAAGCCGATGCCAGGAACGACATGCGCGGTACAGAACGCGACCTGTTCGGTCTCGGGGAAGTATTCGTCGACGGTCCGGTTCAGGACCATCTCGCCGATGACCTCAACCGGGACAAGTTCCTCTGGCCAGACCTTGGTCGCATCCAAGATGTCGAAATCGAAATCGTTCTCCCTTTCCTCGGGAACGACTTGGATTCCGAAGAACCACTTAGGGAAGGCTCCGTTGACGATCGCTTCCTCTAAGTCCTTGCGGTGGAAGTCTGCGGCGGACATGAGTTGTTGTGAGATACTCAATATCAAGTCCACGTACCAGGATCTTGACCGCCGATCTTGAGAGCCTCATCCCACATGAGACTGTGCACGCCGAGCTCCGGTATCCAGTGGAACTTGACGAAGAAACGCTTCCCTTGTGCGTTGATGAGTGTGACTAAGGAAGATTGGAGTCAGAGGCTCGTTCACTTCTCGGAGGCCAGTGAGCTACTCACAGGTGTTGACTCCAAATCCCTGCATCATGCGGTAGGAACGAGGAATGGCACGGTCCGACATCGCCCACATTACCATGTGGGCGGCTATGTACGATTAGACAAGAGTCAATGCACACCGTAGAAGAGGGACATACATTCAGGCTGGAGACCAACGAAATCCCAAAAGTTGTTGTGCGCGGACTGGCCTTGTGGTACTTCGTTGTGCGGCTCAGGTTTCACGGCGTGGATGACGTCCGGGAACTTGATGGCATCTTGAATGAAGAACACTGGGATGTTGTTGCCGACGATGTCCCAGTTGCCCTCTTGCGTGTAGAATTTGGTGGCGAATCCTCGAACATCGCGAACAGTGTCCTGAGAAACGCTATGGGTAAGGACATAATAGTTGTCGGATGTACGACAGGTACTCACTGCGCTCCCACGAGAACCTTGAACGGTGCTGAAACGCACGAACGTGGGGGTGATACGAGATGGGTCGGTCAAGACAGGCGCGTAAGTGTATTTTGAAGCTCTGTCGTCGTAGACCTGATGGGTGTCGTGAATACCAGGAAGAAGAGCATAAGGAGAAGAGGCGCACCTTGAAGTAACCATGGGCACCCGCACCCCGAGCATGTACGACACGCTAATTCATTTTAAGGGACGTCTCGTGAGTACATGCGCTTTATCTCCCTGATCGTATGAACTATACGAACCTCGGGGATGCGTTCGTGGTCGAAGCGCATGATCTTCTCGCGCGCTATCTACAAGTCGCTCACGCGTCAGCACCTCGACATGCGTAGGAAGAGCATGAGCTACGTACTTGGTCTTCGAGGAGGGCGGGTCCGGGGCGAGACCCATTGGATGCCTGAAGCCTAGCATCGCGCGCGTACGATGAAACAGACCCCCAAAAAGGTTGAGTAGAGTAACATACCAGTTGTCTGTGTCCGACACAAAGACGCCATGGTCTGTAGTCAAACCCTTCGTAGGCTTCTTCGCGGGGTCGATAACCTCCTTCTCGAGGTCTGTGACCTTGGCCGTCTGGCCAGTCACGGCTGTGAACGCCTGCTTGACAGATCCGATGGCAGAAGACATTGTGCAGAGGGCCGGTGAGTAATGCAAAGGCGTCCATGGCGCGACGACGATATTTATACGAGGAGCGGCGGAGGAAGAAAGTACGACGAGCGAGCAGAGACGACGTCACACCTAGATCACTCTGACGGAGTACGCGCCGGATATGGGAGGCGCGACATTCTCGGAGCCACTCGTCCAGGTTCGCCTATGATGAAAGGCGCATTCCCGACGCTCCCGCCCCAGTGCTCATGATCATTTACCCCGCCTCCCATTGGCTGCTGCGCAGCTCTCCGCCAGGGCGTTGGGGACAGCATCGAGCCTAAAACATGCGTGTCTGCACGCGAACGCGAACACTACTCCATCGCCGGTTTGCGACACCGCCAGCGGTGCATGACGCAGCGAAGGACACGTATGCGTTCGCGTCCACACTGCAAGGCCTCGTATGCTCACCGCGACTGAGCTAAACTTCGTATCTTCATAGCGGTTAACCCGGTGGGCCCGTGAACTGCAAGAGCGCGCAGCTTGTGAGTGAACTGTATGACCTCCCGGCTGCAGTTTGATGCGCGAGAACGTAGCAGGGAGTTGCCAAAGTGATCCCTGAAGGTGCCTGGATGGTTTGAGACAAGACTCTAGCCAGTCGCCGGCAATGACTTCATGTCGAGCACGACAGTTCAGACAGACCGACGTTCTCGCCGTGAAGACCAGCGTAGCGCTCACGACTACGCCAGTCACGTGACGAACCCACAGAAAGTCGTAACCGGTTGACAAAGCCTCGAACTCGTTCTCACCCAGTCGGGAACGCATTCGCGAACATGTCGACCTGGATGAACGACATACCGCTCCCAAAAGGTCACGAAGTGACATCAGTGCGCGATATACTACGTCCGCAGAGCGAGCGCATCGGTGACCGACATCCCCGAACATGCGATGCTCTCAGCTTTCCGGGACATAGTTGAAGTTGGTGCAAGAAATCCTCCGGGAGGACACGGGTGATCTCGGCCAATGATACACGCTTATGAGCGGGAGTATGTAACGCGATCACCGGTTGTGAGCATTACGCCAGTGATGGGGATGGGGTTGCTCGAACCCACGACGGCTGTATACCGCGAGTTCAAGGAGGCTATAGCCTTGCTGTGCACGCATTGTGAGCAAGACCAACGCGTGAGCTTGTGAGAACCGTACTGTACGTGCGCCGACAGCTTTGCTATGCGGTGCTGCATTGCGTACGGTCCGAACAGAAGAGCACCAGGTTCCGGTCCGGGAGGAAACGAGGTGGAGTTGACAGCTCCTCGCGTCGCCTGGAAGCCTGGGGGTGCATTCCGGCTCAGAAGCCTGGCCAAACCCTTCACGGAGCTTCTCTGACGGCCACCACAGCCAACCGGGCGTGGCCTGCCACACGAATCCGACGCGGCCGCAGCGCGGTTTGTGGACGTCCGCCCATATGGGCCAGTGCTCGTTCGACGAGCCACCCGGCGATGCTTCTGTGATCCCGAACATGAGCCTATCCTCCCTCCTCGCTTGCAGCTTGCCCAGAACACGCACCGACGATCTCCCCGGGGGCATTACCGCAGCACGTCTAGGGCAGGTGACTGGGCGCCGCCGCGGCCCCCGCCAGAGGAGACCTACAGCCCGGCGACACCGGCGGGCGGACGGGCGGGCGGGCCCCAGTCGGGCGCCACTATTCCCATGCTGGGGGAGAGGAGAGCTGGGAGCGGCGGGGCGTCCACATGGACCCACAACCGCACACTTGCCCGTCTGATCAACGCAACCGCCACCGTGCGCGGGTCAGACAAGCGACCCCGCCCACACATCCGAGACACAAATCGCCGCGCTTGCGCTCGCGCACGGTCTGAGACCGGGGCCCTGGCTTGGCTAGGTGAAAGGCAACATGTCGGGATCCTCACCGCGAGACCGGCTACCTCTTGCTGGCCGCCCGTCTTGATCTGTAGGGGCGTATGGAGAGCGGCGGTGCTATTACGTCGGGTATGTTTGTTTACATACGCGAATGTGCACTCACCAGTTTCTTGATTCCTTGTTCGCTACGAATGAACTCCTAGTGATAGCTATCCGAGCGCGCACCGCCAAAACTCCCAAACAAGACTCTATATTCGTGTATCTGCGGGTTTTCTCTATAAATATGGCCAGAAACATCCATCGCGTAAGGCGTATCGTGATATCGTGCGACGTACTCACAATGACCGCCAACGGAACAAACGGGATTCGCGGCAACTGTAGATTTACATATATCAAACAGGCAGTAGCAATGGAAGTTCGGTAATAAAAAGAGTCAAGGAGACGGCAGGTGAGAGGCAAATGGGAGACAGGCGACAAAGAGGACTGCATGGGGGGTTGCCAGACAATCAATCAGAATTCGACGGAAAGGCAGAGTGGGGGGACATTCGATGGCGCTTGTATACCTAGCAACCGGAGACATATTGAAACCAAGACCCAGTCAACGACATACAAGCGCACACCGGACGTCATCGTCGTCACGGCGTAGAGCATACCACGGACAATTGACATGAGAGACAACAAAAGGAATCTCTACACCGCTAGACGGACGTGATTGTTGCCCAGTGCTGTGAGGACAAGAGGTAAGACAATGCATATAAATAGATACTACAGGATACGTACGCAAACCAGCGGCGTCAAAACACGCATACAGAGCGAGATCATTTACTTGACGTCGTCGCACTCACAGCCCTTCTCCTTGCCCTTCCCAATCCAGCCACGGCCGCATTGCTCGCACCAGGAGCGCTGTCCGTTGTCGACGCCGATGGAGCGGGCTGCATTGGCCTGCAGCGATGCGACGGACTCGGTGCGGTGTATGGACACCATGTGCCGGGTGAGGTCGTGCTTGCGGCTAAAAGACCGCCCGCACGACTTGTGATGGCAGGCGTAGGGCTTGAGGCGGTTGGGATCGTGCGTTTGAATGTGCGTCTTGAGATTATATGCGCGGGCAAAGGCTGGAATGATTGTCAGCATATGTTGCACCAAGCGAGAGCGATAGTCATACCTCGGGGGCACGTGGGGCATTGGTACTTCCTCTTTGGGTCCTCATGCATCGCCTCGATCTTCGTCCTCTGGGACGTGAGCGAGGGGTGCGAGACACCGGACAGCTGCGGCGACATGCTCGACGTCGGTCGGACTGGATGCTGCGAGTGGACGACGCGAGCACCGCCGTACTTGTTGAGTTGGACCTGCGCTTGCGGGTAGTAGTCGGACGCAGCAGAGCTGCCAAGCCGGACCTGCTGCGGCTGCGCAGGCTCGTAGTCTGAAAAGGACCCGCGCGGGGACGGGTAGGACGGGGAGTAGTGGGAGATGTTGGGCACGCTGCCCGGGGAGCTTCGGATGGAGGGAGACGGGAGGGCCCCGAAAGAGGCGGCGTCCTCAGGGATGGCCATGCGCTGGAAGTCCATGTCGAGGTGGTCTTGGTTGATGGAGTAGACGCTGGAGGGATAGTTGGACGTGGGAGACTGGGCGTTGGGGTTGAAGTTGTAGTAGCTTTCTGAACGACTGGAGATACTGTCGTTGTAGACAGAATCATACCCCGACACCGACTCAGACGAGACGGTGAAGGTGGAGGAAGGACCGAAAGTAGGCGTCGCCGAGCGGTAGATGGAAAAATCGACGGGGTCGACAGGGAGGATACTCAGCTCTGCGTCGAAGGCCGCAAGCGAGTTGTCGAGTTCAAGTTCGAACTGGTCCGGGTGAGGAGCAACGACGTCCAAGCCGGCCTGAGAGTAGCTGAAGAAGTCGAAGGATTGCTTCTGGTTCTCGCCGTTGTCGAGGGCGATGGTGGGGGGCGCTGCGGCGTCGACCTTGTGATAAGCAGCAGGCTCGAAGGCAGCGGACTGAGGATAGAACTGGGCGAAAGTTGGGTCGGACATGGCAGGAATGAGGGAGGTTTATAACTGCGGAGGGGGCGTATATGAAGGCAGGCAGACAGAGGGAGAGCAACGGTGCACGGGCGATGGAGGAGAGGAAAAGGGAGGAGTGCTGCGGAAGGCACACGTCGCCTTCGTTCCCACCCCGCCAATGCTGTGCCGTCTCTTGCCGAGGCCCTGCCGCCCGCCCTCAACCAATACGACTTCCTTTCTGGGTTGCTCGCCAACGCGACATCCGACCCTTGGCCAGCCTGCGGTCGTCTTCTGCCATTGTCCACTGTCCAGATGTGCTCGCGCCGATTCCATCTCGGCCACGCACGACGAATGCGATTGGGCTCGGATGAGCAGACTGCGCGGTGCGTGTGCATGGTGCTGCTTGGACCCGGCGGACACAATGGGACGCCCGTCCAAGCAGTGGGCCGCCCCGGCAAGTGCCCGGTGACGCAAGCAAAGAGACGCTGCTATCGCCGGCGGGGCCGCCCTGGGCTGGCGGTGAGTCAGAGCGGACGGACGCGCCACGCTCGCCGTGGGCCCATGACAGCGCGCGCACGGCAGGGTTTGAGGGTGCTATCACGCAAGCGGACCGCCGCCTGGGAGCGGAGAGGGGAACGAGATCGGGTCGGCCGATCGTGCGAGGGAGCATCACACTTCGCCCTCCTTTGCCTCCTCTCCGCGAATCATGCTGAATCACAGCCATCAGCTTCGCTGCCAGAGCCCTCCTGTCCCAATCAGCTTGCCCCGCCTTGGCCTCCCGGGCCTCCCGCCGTGCTCCCTGCACAGCCATGCGCCGCGCAAACAGAGCGTCTTGCCTCGCCACACGCTTTCCCTCGCTCCTTTCGACCTAATTGTGATCGTTGTCTCGCACCCGAGATTCCTCCATCTCCCCTTGCATCAACTTTACTAATTCCTCTCGTCCTCTTACCAAACTCGTCCACCCATCCTCCGCGTCTGATCGGATTCTTGTTCCAATGACCTCCGCCCCCATTGTCTTAATCTTTTTCTCCGACAAGTTCACTTCGCCACTGCTCCTTTGGCGCATAGCTCGCGTCTCGCCTCGCCTCGTCCGTTTCGAAATCACGCCCTGCTCGCACGCTTCGTACGGCAATGGCTCTCGTAACCTATTGTAGCCCGATTCGCGCTCTTCCGGCGACAGGGGTCGTCCATACGGACTCTGTCCACGAGGTGGGTCATTCCCCAATAGGCAACGGAGCTCACCTCCGAGCCTGCACTTTGCTCGTTCTTCTCCGAAGCACGCCCTGTGACACGTATAGCAGTCCATCTCGTCCTGCCGCAGACCATCGCATCCGTACACGGCTGACCACGCCGGGTGTGTGCTGCGCTTATGTTGTATGACACAGCTGCAGCCTCGACCCGATCCGGGTCCCATCACCGCGGACAGCCTTCACCGCGGATCCTCGACTGATCTCATTTCTGAATCTCATTCGGAAGGTGCACAGATCACGCACCCATCGCCATCTGTCAAAATACAAAGTTATTTCCCAGTAGCTCCCAACCATCCACACTTGTGATTACGGCCCCATCATCGCAAGCACAATGCGACGCATGAGCTCCATCACCTTCATTTCTTCTCTTCTTGCGCATTTCACCGAACGGTCCTGGTCATTCCTCGTGCAGCTTTGTCTGGTAGTCTAGGTCGGTCGGTAACCAAGGACCGGCGGCGCAGATAACCTAACTGTTGCAGGCCGAACGGATGCAGTGATGAACGGTCAAGTGTCCACTCTCATTATCCCCCTGATGGCGGGGGTCCTCCCCCGCCGGCAATCTAGGCAATCAACCTCGAGTTCGACGTCGGCCTTCGCTTCCCCGCTAGCGGTCCCGCGTAAGACTCCGTCGTGTCAGGCCCCAGTCCTCCGCAGCGGCCTCCTTCGACGGCTTGCGGTCATGGGCATGCCAAAGCTGCGCCCGCACCAGCCGCAGTACGCAGTTTGGCACTAGTATATGTACAACGTCGAGCTCGGTCCTGCTGCGGAGGGATCAACGTGTTACTGCTCCTCCGGGCTCGTCTATGCTACGTACCAGTCAGCTCCAGACACACTTGGGGGAATGCCACATGTGAACCCGATCCATGGGAAGACGTGCAGCCCCTGATGCTCTTTGCTCCCCCATCACAGCCATTACGTTGGTAAGTAACAATGCAGGATTTTCCCTGGCGCGCGTGCTTGAGAAAAATCCCAGGAGCCAATATCCACTTGAGATGCGGAGATTTCGAACTGTCCTACCTCTGTCGGCGGTATCGACGTCCAAGTCGGGGTGCTCGGGCCCTGAAGAACAATGCACCTGCGGTCCGGATTGTTCATCATCCTCGTCGCATGCGAAGCGTGTGTTGCGCCCCCATCCTCACCGGCTGGATCAAATCGGCAAGGCTGGACGCATTGCTCCCATCCGGAAAGAATCACAGATGTGCCGTTGGGCTCTGGAGCTGCCCGGATGGACGCCTTCATTCTGCAATGCGACTGCCGCTGTACGTTCGGACCTTGTCAAGGCTGCCGGAATCTGTCAATCGAGCGCGCTGGTGCCAGCATGCAGTCATCTGAACGCGCTTGGGCAACCAAAACGGGAGGTAGAGCGTCAGGGGTTCTTCTCCCCGGGAAGTCTAACAAGCGTTGTCCTCGTGCGTCTACCACACCCGGTGAGCGTTTTGCGTTCATACCACCGGGCTATCCATCACTCACACCGTCAGGGAGGCAGGGACAGCGCATGATCTGCTTCTTTGTTAGGTGTTAGGTCCGGAATCGCCCGCCTTCAAGCTCTCAGACGGGGCGCGTCCCCATGGTACCAAGGAGGACGAGCCCATTGGGGGCAGTCCGCAAGACGCGGACTCTCTCACCGACGTCAGCGAGCATTGCAGCCAGCGCGTCACCATGCCACCGGCTCGTGGCTGGCGAGCGGGGTCAGTGCGCTCCGCGTGAGGCATCCAATGGCATCCTCGAGCAAGCAGATGGGTGCATGTACGTACGGCTGGAGCCTCGCGGGAATCGCGCTGGGCTGTCACGGGAACGAAAGTAAGTATGCTTTGTGTGGCAGACGCAGGCTGTTCCTTCCGAGGACCATCGGACCTTCCGAGACGGCCGGGAGGTGGTGTTTTCGGAACGACCCCTGACGTGGGGATACGCTCTTGCTCCAACGGGCCAGGTACGTAAGGTCGAGCTTGCTATAGCGTTACGGCTACTGCTCCACTCCACAGAAAGGACGAAGTTTGGAACGAAGCGTCCGCGCAAACGCATCAAATGGCGAACATCGCCATGCAATAATTGCAGACTACAAGCTACCCGAGAGGCTGACCACATAGCCGGATCCGCTCCCGGAGTAGTAGTTACGAAGAGTGTTTGAGGCTGAGCGGAATGCATCGTGTTTGAATCACTTCTTACGCACAGGAGGATGGTGTGGCCTGGACCAAGGATGCCGATAGCACGGCAGGAGTTTGGTGCGCCGGACGCGACGAGGACGAGTCTGGCGGAGTGGCCACCAGAATTCCGTGAGAAGCCGGGCGTGTGAGACGCTGCCGGCGGACTGGCACCGCGCACTGCACGTCACGCTGCCGGCGGTGGGCGCCCACTCGTGAGTCATGGCGGGCTTCGGGAGCGCAGAGTGGCAACGCCCCTGGTTCTGCGCTTCCTGATGGGGCAAGTGACGACTAGCGCGGCCTTAGAGGGCAGCTTGATGCATTATTGAATGAGTGGGAACCGTTCGACAACCCAACGGACCTTGGCGGAGGACCAGGGAAGGACACGGCGGGCAGCAAGGACTGGGAGCTGGAATGTGACGCTCGCCTGTTTTGTCAGGAGGTGTGAGCACGATGATCGATCGGGGCCCGAATATGGCAGCCGCCATCAACAGCATAGCCATCCCCAGCTGATGGGGCACGCCCCGCCCCGCCCGCCCTGGCACGGACTAAGTTCAAACCACCAGCAGACGAATCCACCAGACTACGACCGACGCCTGCTGCACATATCTCTTCGCCACCGCCGGCCCTTGGCGTCGCTCACATCCCATTGTACATTCCTTTCCTCTTCGCGTTTCTTTCTTCCGTGGCCACCGGAGGATGAGGTTGTTGCGCACACCCGCCACGGCCTTGGCCCTGTTCGGAGCCTTGCCGCTCGTTTCGGAGGCGCTTGCAGGTCAAGTGCCTGTGTACGACGGCGTGGTTGGAGGTGTACCGGACCAGGCAACCCGTGCACAACTCAATAGTGCCGTGTTGGCCGCTACTACTGACGACACTGCTGCTGTAAACACCACCCCCGGCAAGCTTCGCGTCGTTGAGAACAGCGGCGTGTGCGAGACCACGCCGGGCGTGTACCAGGCCTCTGGCTATGGAGACCTCACGGCGAACCAGAGTCTCTGGTGAGTCCTCTAGATCATGCGTTTCACCCCGACACCCCCAACAGTCGCGTCTCCATTGCTCCGCCACCAGTTGCTGACTACTGCGTGCCTCGCACGCTTCTTGTGATCTAGGTTCTGGTTCTTCGAGGCTCGGAACAACTCAGACGAAGCCCCCTTGACGATATGGCTCAATGGCGGCGTACGTATTGTACACTACTGCTGCCACAGCATGATTTGAACCCTCGTTCCTCCGACAGCCGGGGAGCTCCTCCATGATTGGGTTATTCCAGGAGAACGGTCCCTGCAGGATCAAGAACGACAGCTCTGGTGTAACGCTCAACCCTTACTCGTGGAACAATGTGTCCAACATGTGAGCACACCGCTCCGTCGCATCCGGTCGCCCTATGCCCCACTTGCCCTAAATATTGACACGGTTGTCCTCGCTTCTCCCCGTAGGTTGTACCTCGATCAGCCTGTGGGTACAGGGTTCTCCCATGGCGAGACCAAGGTCGGCACTTCCCAGCAGGCCGCAGAGGACGTGTGGAAGGTGTGTATCCGTCTCAACTCCGCATGTCCCCCAATGGCCCCGTGATAGATTAGGTTGCCATACCGCGTGTTCTCACCGTGAACTCTAGTTCCTGCAGATGTTCTTTGCCGATTCCAAGTTCTCCAAGTACCAGAAAGCCGAGTTTGCGCTATGGACCGAGTCGTGCGTCGGGTCTCACTGTGATGATCAACTTTGCACAGCCCCTCTGACAAGATCTGACACAGCTATGGAGGTCACTATGGCCCTACAATTGCTGCGTACGGCTGATTAATGCGTCTTTGCCGCCAGCCATGCTGAGCCGCGTTAATTAGCTACATTTTGGACCAGAATGAGGGCATCGCCGACGGGACCGTGAACGGCACCACCATCAACCTCAAGTTCTTGGGTATCGGAGACGGTCTCACAGTGCGCACGGGGTGTCGCCTACGGCGAGAATACACCGCAGTCTGACTGATCCTCGTTTAGGATCCTCTTGCGCAATATCCCGGTTACCTGACTTATGCAGCCTCCAATCCGTAAGCCGGGGCGGTTTGCCGGACTAGTGGTCGGCATCTGCTTACTTGTCCTGCGGCAGGTATCAAACTCTGGTGTCCAACGACACCATCAAGACTGCAACAAACGATTGGGACCGTCAAGGGGGTTGCAAAGATCAGGTGCGTCTAAGTCTGATCCTTGGTCTGCTCTCAATGTCACTCAAGCCTTCATCTTGCGCACGCAGATCACGAACTGTAACAACGGCGGCACCGACGACGTCTGCTCGAACGCACAACAGTTCTGCAACGACAAGATTCTGTCGGCCGTACTGGGAGACCATGACCCGTACTACGTTCTCAGCTCGTCGAAAGACCCCTACCCACCAGATATTACGCCCTACCTAACAAACTCCACGTTGGTGAAGGCCATCGGCGCGGAGTCGACGTGGGAGACGACTAGTGTCGATGTCTACTTCAACTTCGCCGATACCGGTGATTGGATGAGGAACTCCCGTCCGCTGCTCGAGCGGGTCATCAACGCTAGCGTCAGGACGATCATCTACGACGGCGATGCGGTAGGTCTGCATCCTTCCATCTCTTCCTCCGTGTCTGATCCTCTGCATTTGTATAGGACTACATCCTCAACTTCGACGGAGTTGAGGCCATGGTATGTTCCTATATTCCAGAGATGTATACAAACAGTCGGAATTCCTCACTCACTTCACGCACAGGTCAACAGCCTCCAGACGCAGTTCAGCGCTGAGTACGCCAAGCAAGAATTCGCTAATTTTACGGTCAACGGCGTGGACACTGGCCTGTACAAGAACGCAGGGCTGTTCTCCTACGTCCGTATCTTCGGCGCGTGAGTCGACGGTCTTGTGCTTTTCCAATAGAACAACGCTGACCAGAGCGCCGTCGCAGCGGCCACGAGGTGCCCGCCTACACCCACGGGTCCCTAGCCGTCGGCCAGGCCGCGCTCCAGATGTTCTCGCAAATCATGCACAACACCTCGCTAGCCTCCGGCACTATCCAGAGCACGAGCATGACCGGGGGGAGCACCGGGAGCGGGGATTCCTCCCAGGCCAGTAAGCCGACGGAGTCGGACAAACCCAACTCGGCTTTGATGACCTCGACGTCTTTGTGGGCTTTCGTTGCCTGTGTATTTGTAGCGGTCCTTGTTCCTCATTGATTTTCCTCATGTTCGGGACAGATCTTATGCGCTAGCCCTCCGTACCAGTCTCCGGTCTGTCTTCTCTTTCCTGCACTTGCTTACTTTCTCAATCGCAAAGGTTATACTTGCCAACAAAAACTAAACAGTATCGCCCGCCTAGCTCAATCGGATAGAGCGTCAGACTCTTACCAGCGGGTGATCTGAAGGCTGCGAGTTCGACCCTCGCGGTGGGCTAGTTTGTTTTTGCGGTTTTCAACCGAGTTCAACGATTCAGGAGCCTTCTTTCTTCGTCTTTGTCGTTACTCTTCTTGTCTCGTTCCTCCCATTCTTTCCTGCGCCTAGAAACATGTTGGCTGGACACAGCGAGAGCATCTTCTGCACGAGCGGACACGTCGAGCATCTTGTAAGGAGTGAACACCTGTGGCATCTCCACATCGCAAGCCTGTTGCAGTCACTCCGATAGAGTCAGGTCAATGTCGGCAGATAGCGATACGTGTATTTTGGAGCTAGGGATACAAAGCACAAATACTCGTACATTTTATTGGTGATAAGGAGCGACCACGGAGCCATTCTAGACCTATATCTTCAGCTCGCCTTGCCCAACCCCAACATCACGATGGCGTAGACGTTGGCGGCTAGGATGATCACAAAGATGAAGGCAGAAATAGTCGTAACCGCCCAGTGGTTCGTGAAAGAGATAAACCCGTCCTCGTCGCCTGACGACGGGGAGCTATGTACCACCATCTTCGCCTTCTCCTCCGCCTTCTGTGCGGATGCGATAGCGTGCTTCTCCCCGTCTGAGAGCTGGGGGTCTGCGCCCGGGCTCTCGCTGATCTCCTCGACAGAATCCGACGACGGGTGTGCCGGGAGCACCGGGAGCTGTGTCACCTGCTCGTCCACGGACATGTCCGCCTCCGGAGGGGGGCCACGGACGGACATCACGCGCTTAGACGACGTGAGCAGGATCAGGGGCGCAGCGACGAAGGGGAGGACGATTGACAGCGCGACCTGCGAGGCCACGAGGAGCGTGTCGATGCCCTCCCGCCCGACCGCGATGGCGACGACCATAGAGGGGACGAGGCCGATGGAACGTGTGATGATGCGCCGCAGGAACGGCTGCAACACCGGACGTAAGAGTCGCGGAGAAGAGGCGGCGAATGAGCTCAAGGTCCGACACGGGGGGTAGCAGAGACCCTCACTCACGGACACGCGCCATTCAATGAATCCTTCGGACACAATCTGGCCGGCGAGCGTCGCGGTAATGCTGGCGGTCTGGCCTGCGCAGAGCAGTGCGAGGGCGAAAATGAAGGCGGCGGCTGGACGGGGGCGTGATTCGATCAGTCAAAGTGCGGATGCGGTCCACCACAGGAGCGAAACGCGGACCTTTTCCAATGTTCTCCCTGATGAGGTCATGCGCATCGAAGAGCCCAGCAGGGACAGCTGATGCTGATGAGCCATCTTTGAAGAAGACAGTGGCTGCGATGATGAGAATTCTGGCGGAGCACCGAAAGAGCGTCAGCGACGGTGTGGCTCGAGCCGAGATGGACGCGTACGCGGCGTTGATTGGTACGGCAACACCCAATAAGCTCAGAATCACGTCGACGAGACCGTGACCTAGATGCGCACGGATAAAATCGATTTGATTGTTTTGATGATCGTACTTGTCCCGATATTCCTTCGAGGCGGAGACACGTTCTGACCGGGAGATCGTGAAGAGCGAGGACCACCAGTCCCGCACTCTGCTCTTGAAGTCCGTCGGGCGGGCGGAAGCGGGTACGGGGAGAGTGGGCGCAGGCGTCACTCTGTCTTGCGTAGAGAGGTACGACCCGAGGAAGAGAGCGTGGGGCATCACCGTCGCACCGAGGATGCCGACAGCTAGTATGGGACACATCACTCAGTATTACGTGGCTGGGACCACATTATGCAGGACGTTACCCACCGGTATACAGCGCATCAGGTTTGGTCTGGAAGAGTTTCTTCGACGGTAAGAAACCCTCAAACGCCTGCCCCCAATGGGGGCTAACCTTCACCAGAAGGATTAGGAAGCAGATGAAGACGGCGGCAACCTGGAGCGTCTCCGTGAGGCCTCATACACGAGTGGCGTGTAGACACACGTACCAGTGCCATCACGGTGTATTCGAACACCCTGACAGGACGACCATGCCCACGA
Source organism: Trametes elegans (assembly GCA_022606155.1). Taxonomy (NCBI): domain Eukaryota; kingdom Fungi; phylum Basidiomycota; class Agaricomycetes; order Polyporales; family Polyporaceae; genus Trametes; species Trametes elegans. Next base: position 288,700 of record JABYQO010000020.1, on the reverse strand, counting down.
GATGGATCACCGAGAATGAGGAAAATCAGAACGTCGGAGGCAGTAATCAGGACACCGGCCCAGAGGGGGATGGACGGAAAGATGAGGCATAGGCCTATCGCAGAGCCGAGCAATTCCGCCAGGTCAGTGCTGACTATCGCAATCTCGCAGAGGACGTAAAGTGGATAGAGAACGGTAAAACGGATGAGCCGCTTGTGGCGGGGTCGGTCGTAGAGTAGGACCCGACAATGGGCTGCTAGGTCTGAATGGGCATCTCAGCACTGGATTACCCAACACAGCGCTTGCGGGTCCGCGTACCTAAACCTGTAACGCAGCCCAGCTTGAATGCGAGGGACTGTCCGCAAGTCAGGATCTATGCAGTTCCGAGGGATCGGGTATTATTCACCTGGAGGACCATTGCACCAAGGCCGGCCATAAGGAGGACAAAGAGCATCGGTCTATAGCCGAAGAGGGACCCGGCCTGCAGGTCCACGCTCCAGTTTCCTCTGGTAAAGCAAAGACCGGTCAGTCGGTGGGGACGGCAGAGTGGCGGGAGGGACTTACGGATCAAAGTAGGCAACGGAACAGATGATGCCTACCCCTACATGTTTGGTGACATGCCGCACGATTGTGCGGGCGCTATGTACCAGACGAGCACGCGAGGAGGGATTGCGCTCGAGGGTGGATGTCCGATAGAGCTGAGTACGTTCCGGATGTTCGATGAGCGACATCGGGAGCAGTGTGAGCACTGAGGGCACCCTGAGGGAATCCTGCCGGGGACGACATTGCGGGACGTGCTACTTGAACCCCTCCGTCGGTGGACCGGGAGGGCGGTAACGACGACTGCATAACCGTACCGGGCGCGCTGTGGAGAAAAGAAGCGTGCTGTGGGCAACCCGGATGGACGCACTGAGAGAGTTGGGCGACGACTGTGAGACGCCTGCGATCCCCGCCCCGCGAGCACGCTTCCGACCGTTCAGCCACACGCGCTTCGTTCTCCCCTCTCCCCTCTCTCTCCCACTCCACCACCACCCCGACGACAGCGAGCACTGCGCCCACACGGCCAGCAACCCCGAACGCGCGATGGACGTCGACCTGCACCCACCTGACGACTATAGCCATCGCTTCTTCATCTGGCACGAGTGGATCCAGGTATCCAATCTGGCGACTCCCGCTCGGACGCGTCGTATTCACACACACTACATGGCTTAGGCACACGGACCACTCACGGCCGAGAATGCGTTCGAATACTTTGCCACGTCCATGTTCTACGATAAGCAGAGCAACAACCAGGTCCTGCGCATGCAGACGATGCACACCGGTGTGCCCCTAGCCAATGAAGCGGAAGAACTCAGGTAGGTCACCGGCCATATGTGCTGCTGCGGCGCTAACCCCGACGTTCACAGACGATTCAAGGGTATTGAGTTCGCTCTCGTACATGCCGAACCGCCTTCGCTCTTCATCATTCACAAGCGCGACCGTCTCTCACCAGACGAGGGTGAGTATGGAAGCGAGTCTTCGTCTCCCACCGGTCTGAGACGCGTGACGGCACAGTTCGTCCCTTGGCGGTTTACTTCATCCTCAACAACCGAATCTACCAATCGCCAGACGTCTATACCTTGATCTCCAACAGGCTCGTACGTACACGTGCCCCCACGGACCGCCGGCGTTCACTCCATGCAACTCCGCCCAGCTCACGTCGCTCCACTCTTTGCAAAAATCGCTTGACACGCTCCGGACCCACAGGCCCGCGTACACACCGCGTACAGGGTTTGTATGGCCAATTGAAGAGCCACCGTCTACTGACGCCGCTGCCGCCAACAAAAAGCGCGCTGCCGACGGCGGTGGGTCTACACCCGCCACTCAAGAGACAGAAGAGCTGTCGAGTGAGCGTGGCCTGGGCGCAAGTTCTTCGGACTCGAAGCGACACAAGAATCATCTGTTACTATTCAACGCGATGCGGACGACCGCAGCGCACGCGCACGAATCCTTCCAATTGCCGGCGGTGGCTACCGAAGAACCTGTTCCGGAAACGCCTATCACTGCCACGGCAGGACGGTTGTCCGTTACTCCGGCCCCCGCACTCGCGAGAGCGGCCACACCCAAGGGCCCCTCCAATGCACCCACACCCCAGGAACCTCCTGCCAAAGGTCCGCCCGGCGGTGGCAAGAAGAAAAGGAAGAGTGAGTTATGGGACGAAGAGCACCCGGACGCATCCCGACACTAATGCCACCTCATGCACAAGGAACCTCTACCATCCCACCGCTCATAACATGACAGTTCCGGAAATACCCCGCTTCACATTGGTTATAATTTGGTGAGAATCCTACGCGACTGGCATGAGTGCAGTGCGGTTGTGGACCTGGACTTTCCTCCCGCTAGCGTGTTCGCAATACGTAGCCAATGCAGCTCTGTACCTACGATTCGTGCGATTCAACAAGACCGTGCGTTCGGCGAGGTATCTGTCAGTACTACGATCCATTGATATCTATCCATGGCTCCGATTGCGCTTCGTACCACACCGACTTTGAACCTACACCTTGTGTCCTGAGCCGGCCTGCGTCCCATGCGCACGGGCTATAATGAATCCCGCCCAATCCCTGGGTTTGGCCCCGCCATGTCCTTTTCGTGCGGAAGCAGTTCCTCGGACTCGGTTCCAGGCACTCGGAGAGGGAACAGGGCAGGGTGCGCACCCCTGGGTCGTGCCCCGGGTTCCTATCTTCTCCAGCCTGCGGGGGACCCAAGGAGTGGCTACCTCGCCCCAACACCCGTGAACCTGCCCGTGAGCCACCCGAGCGGGGTCTGCAAACCGGATGTGCGTGAGCCGACGGTGCCGCCGCCGCCCAGCGAGAGCGGGTTCGCAGACGCGAAGGACTCCTTGCGCGCGCGCGCGGCTTCTTGTACTGCGCAGCGTGTTTTTGTTAGCGTGGAGCCCGTCGGGAGGGAGACGGCGGGTGGGTGCGGACGGGCGTACCTGCGCGGTCGATCTCGTTCACGTTCGTCTCGAGCACGAGCCCGCCCTGGATGATCTCCGCGAGGATGTGGTGCGCCTGCGAACGAGGTGTGAGTCGCGCGCCGAGGGTGCGGTAGCGCGTTGTGGGCGCAGCGGCCGCGCACGGGCGGGCACACGCACCTCGTCGAAGTGGAAGACGAGATCGAGCTCGCATACGTTCTCGAAGGCGCTGTCGAGGGACTCCACGAAGACCTGCCGTACGTGCGCACACACTCAGAATCCTCTTCCGCCAGACTGCGAGGCGCGCGGGAGGCGCGGACGGACGCGGCGCACCTGGATGAGGTCGAGGATCCCGAGCTCGCTCTCCGCGACGTCGACGACGAAGACGAAGTAGAGCGTGGCGTAGCTCCGATACACGACGCGCAGCTTCTCGCCGTCGCTGTCCTTGGGCTTCAGGAACGCCTCCAGCTCAGGCGCGTCGAGGAAGTTGCACAGGCCGGGCTGGCGCGACGAGACGAGCGAGTAGATCTTCTCAACCAGGCCCTGCGCAGACTGCTCGATCGGCGAGTAGAACTTGGTGAGCCGGGGCACGCCCGACGTGTTGACTGCAGCGGACGGGGTGTGAGCGTGCGTGCACGGCGGTGAGGGAGGGCAGCGCTGACAGATGAGTACAGCGTGGATCATGGCTTGCGTGCGTTGGGGTCGTTACATTCGTCTGGTTCTTGGGTAAGATGAGATGATTTGACCGCCTGGGGCGGAGAGGAGCGAGTAATGGCAGTAATTGGTCGAAGTGGTCGCGAACAAGTGCGCTCGGGCTGTGTGCAAGCTCAAGCGCGCGCGAGGAAGTGCGGGACTGAGCGGCCCGAACTGGCCGACACAGACTTGTGGGCTTCAGCTTTAACTTGGCCGCAGATACCGTCCTCGACAGTTCTTCTGTCAGGTGGGCCCATCCGACCGAAGGTCTTGAGACAGTTCGATAGTTACGCAATCATCCAGGCGCTACTTCATGCCGACGCGACAACGCGGTACAATGACAAGAATATGCAAATTTTAGGTGTATGACTCGCGGGAGGAACCCGGTTACACTGCTGAAGGTACCAACATGAGTGGAAGCTATAAATGTCCGGCGCACGACAGCGCATAGCCACGTACAACACTGTACGTATGTGAAATGAGAACAAAGCCGAGCGGATGAGTCAGGTCAATGCAGCAACGCAGCATGTCCAACTCTGAGAAGTGAGATGGAGTAACGAGACCGCAGCACGAATGTAGAAAGGAGCCGGGTAGTCAGGTAGTATTGCTTCCGGACGGGAAATTTGGTGCCTCGCCGCGGGTGGGTTTGCACAGGTGCTGTCGACAGCGCGTTCGATCAGCGGCAGATGTAATTCAGCTGGCAGGACACGTACGTTCAGTCTCGCGGCATGTTGAGGGCGGTGAGTCATCGTCCGACAATTATATCCGTACCTATGGCGGTGAAGTTAGAGGGTGTCGCGCCGTGTGAGCACATCGGGCAGCTTACCAGCAGTCCTCTTGGTTTTGCATGCCCTCTGTTCAGAATCTCGGTCAGGACGCATGTCATGCAAGCATCGGCATCTAAACATCTTACTCTGACGCTTTGTCTCTCGCCACCACAGCATGAGGCGTTGTCTGAACAGATGCTTGACGCACTCTAAGCAGTACCAGTCATTGTTGGACCAGTGCTCGTTGTCCGCATCCTCGCCCTCCGGTTCCATGTCCATCAATTCGCGGACGAGGTGTTCGTCAGCAACGGGTTGGAGGTGGTCCCTGAGGTGCCCCACGAGCTGCCCTACTTCATCGTGATTGACCGAGAGGAGACCCGGAAGTAGTTTGACTTTCTCCCTGATGGTCACAAGCCCAGCGAGGAGCTGCATATCTGTGGCACGTTCAGGCGGCATCGTCAACAGAGTATCCATGACCGACGCACTGGTTGTTCCGAGTAGGTTGATACCACACACCGTATGGCAGCGTGAGCCTGTCATAGGGTAGCGTCAGTAAGGAATGACTTTGCGAACGAGTCTTGTATATGCACATGTATCATGCTCTCCACGAATGGTGTGAACGACCGCTTTCGCGTGCACGTTGGGGTCTGTTAGTCTTTCCTCGGAGACCTTGCGATCGCGAAGAATTTCCCGAGCCGCAGCAAGAGCTGGGTCTTCACCTATATAGATATAACGGGTTGATGTGAGGGGCCCGGTGCTACGCCAGAGTTCCTGGAGTATCTGTGTCAACATCATCGGATCAACGGGCGACATGCGCATTGCGGTAACTGAATATGCCGGCGCGTGAGCCGTGCCAGTAGAGAGACAAAAACAGCGCAGCGCACGGTGTATGGGATAGAGGCTTTCGACAGCACGGGTGTTCCAGCTTTCCGTCTCCAGACAGAACGTCGCGACCTCCTGCATTTCGAACAGTTCCTCATTTGTCAAGGGCTGCAGCATGGCAGTGATCCCGGAAGCGTTGTAGCTAAGCAGGTCCAACCCATCGTCATCTTCCTCTTCATCGTCGGAGCCGTCGTCTTGCTGCCGTAGAAAGCCTTCATGCACACTAATATCATAGAGGAGCCAGTAGCGGTACAATGCCCTCCTGAAGCGAACGGCTTCATGCTCGTCCAATGCGCTACAGGGCGAAGTGCGATCCTTGTGCCTGCGGCGAGTCACGTCCGCGACAACGCCCAAGTAACAATACGGGACAGCAGCGTACCTGAGGCTGTACAAGTCCACCAAAGTCTGGGCTGCCTTCGAACGTGTTTCCATGACGGTTATCATGTTCCTGTTCCACGACCACTCGATGCCCTGGAAGGCCTCCTCACTGGGCAGGTCGTCTACCCGCGGGTCGTCCATCGCCACACGATGGACTGCGTAGAAAGCGAGGCGTGCGGCCTGCGGCAACCCTGCACCGACCGCATTGCTGAGTACGGTGTGTGTGATCAGCCTAGGGTGGCCCTGAAAGACATCGTAGACACTCTTCGATGCACGGATTGTGGCGGCAAGGCTTGCAAAATCCGAAAGGCGGATGAGAATCTCGTGGATTACGTCGGGAGGCGCTCTTGACAAAGCCATGTCGGAAGTATGCCGCAGAGGAAGTGAAGGAGGGATAATGCAGCTCTTATAGCCAGAAACTGCGCTGAAGGCGAGGTGGAGGCAAGAGTCAGGGCCAGGTTCGGTACCGTGCGACCTCCTTCCGAGTCTGGCACATAGTGAGTGGCTGTACACCGACGCGACGGAGGCGACGCGGTCATGTGGCGGGAATCGCGTGGCAGTAGTGTGTCTGCAATATTGAGACATGATGACTTCGGTGTATTGCATCAAGGGAATGCACACACATGTGTAATGTCGTAGAAGCCATGTACTGATTGGGTCGCGTGAGGGGAAGCGATGGGCACAAAGAGCAGAATCTGTCTAACCATGGCGTTATACTACAGATTACAACTTGTGAACTGTTTCTTGGGATACAGTCACGACGATGTGGTACAGAAACAGTGAATCAAGTCCATCACAAGAGACTCGCCTCGTCCCGGACATCAGGTTTTAGATCTCCTGTCTGAACACAGTCAGCGTACTCTGTGCATGAGGACCAGCGCCTGTACAACCTACCTTGGTGCTTCATCGATCGCCACCACAGCATGAAGCGCTGTCGGAAGAGATGCTTGATACATTCCACGCAGTACCATCCATCTCTGGACCAATGCTCGAGATCTGCATCTGCACCGTCCAACTTCATCATATCGTAGACTACGATCTCGTCGGGGACGGGTTCAATGTTGGCTATGCCTCCGAAGTAGCCGACCATTTCTTTGAACTCGAGATCATCGATGAATGTTAGTAGCCTTAGTCTCTCCCTAGCGGCCACGATCCCGGAGAGGAGATGCATGTCTGTGATGCCGTATGTCAGTAATTCGACAGATCGTGAAGAACATAAATGACCAACGCACTGGTTGACCCCAGAAGGTTTACGCCGTACACCACGCCGCAGCGCGAGCCTGCGAACAGTTAGGTATCTGTCAGGGAACATCGTCGGGAAGCAGGCGATTCGCACGCACACTGATCATCTTGTCCGCAAACGGTGCGCACGATAGCATCTGGGTGCGCGTTGGGGTCCAGTATACGTTCCTCAGATACACCACGTTTTCGTAGTATGCTTTGAGTCGCAGTGACCGCTGGATCGTTGGCGAGATACTTGTAGCGCATGGATGTGAATGAGTTTGTCCCATGCTCCCTAAGCATTTCTGCAAGGGACATTGGGTCGGAGGGGGTGAACCGGAACCAGCGCACTGTGACTTCGTATGAGCATGAAGCGGAGGAGGAGGCCAGAACGACGTACCTTGCCGAGGAGCTATGTTTCCAGCAGCGCAAAGGTCCCAATCTTCTAGGTCTCTCAAGAATGCTGATATGTCCATGATTTCGAATAGTTCTTGGTTTGACAGGGGGTTCAACAATGCAGTGATTCCCGCAATATTCATGCTGAGCGTGACTGTTGCGTCTAGGTGCTGGTGATTGGCATGTTCGCCTTGCCGTATGAAACCGTTGTGCATGGCGGCGTCAAAGAGGAGCCAATAGCGATATAGTGCTCTCCTGAAGCGGGCAAGTTCTTGTGCGTCCAGTTGGCTCTGTAGCGAAGTACGATCCTTGCGCCTAGGGAGGGGGGAGGGGCTATCGCGCGGTGCGTCATGGTACAACGAGGGACGCGACGTACCTGAGACTATACCAGTCCTGTAGAGTCTGGGCGACGTCTGTACGTGCATTGATAGCGGACATCATGTCCCTGTTGAGCGACCAACCGGTACTCCTGAAGGCATCCTCGGTGGGCAGATTGTCCACCTGCGGGATGTGTATCCTGGCCGGATGGAGTGCGTAGAAGGCGAGACGCGCTACCTGGAGCAACCCTGCACCAACCACTCTGTTAAGGATAGTGTCCGTGATCAGCTGAGGATGAGCTCGAAAAACTTTGTAGAAGGTTTTCGAAGCATGGATTGTGGCCCCCAAATCTGCGGTGTCCGGGAGGTTGATGAGGATCTCGTGGATTACGTCGGGAGGTACTCTGTTCAAGGAAGCCATGTTGAGAGTGTGACACAGGGTAGGGGAGTGGACAATCGCTGCAGCTGTTCGGTGACCGGGGGAGGGAGAAGGAGAGGTACTGATAAGACAATCAAACAAAACAGTCCGTTCGAGAGCCCAACCCAACGCGGCAGTGCCACTCGGGTGCGCGCCCGCCAACTGTTAGCGACGCGACGGTCATGGGGCGAATAGCGTGACCACACAGCAGGACTGTGGGGTGTATGGATCGATGAGGGCAGACGAGCACATGCGTAACGGGTTTGCGGTGTTTGGCTGGGCGCGGATCTGTGGACGACTCTGCACACGAACATGAGTCGCACACTACGTGAGGATGCTCCTGGCGGGACGATGCTCCGAAGCGGACGACTTCCATCCTCGTCGGATGAATTGCGCACCGAAAGCCAATTGGGAAAGCCGCCGCAGAATATTCGCATTTCCGTCCAGGCGAATGAAACATGCACAGCGGCTATGTGTACCTCAAGTCGCGCAGGTGTACCATGTGATATGGGCTGATGGCGGACTCGATAGATGCAATTGCGCTTACAATGGAGTTAGACATGGGACATCTGAATGGCTTGCGCGGGAAAACGCGGAAGATATGGCGGAAGCTGAGAGGACTTGGCTCGCCTTGGCAGTAACAGCTCTAAATCTGGAGCAGAAACGTCTCTGATGCGCACGCGGGGGAGAGCGGTGGGAGGGGTGATGCGACTGAGGATGGTGAGGACGGAGGAGTCGGTCGGAGGCACACATGGGACGCGCACGGCTCGGATGAGTGTATGCTGGCGGCAGCGAGGGCAAGACGAGGCAGAGAGAGACCGTCCGCCGCCGTCTCAGACAGGAGCACGAAGGCGAGGATGCACAAAAATAGGCCCAGATTATATTGATGATAAGTGCGATGACAAGTTATCGCCTGCTGTTTTGGGAATGCCAAGCCCATCTGGTGTAAGAATAGGACCAACGCCGATGCTTATTTTCGGCAGACGCCACCATCCTCCTCCTCCTCCTCACTCTCTCTCCCCCATCTCGCCATGCTGCCCCCCATGCTCGCGCGCGATATGTCTTCGCGAACACACCAAATTGTGTCCCCGAGCGCGCAGATCGCCCGAGGGCAGATGGCGTCGCGCGAAGAGACCGGGATGAGCGGCGGAAGACCTGCGGTGGGATGGGTTCCGAGCAAGTCTTGGCACGCTAAAATTACTCTATGGACACTCGAGACGGAGAGTCAAAGATAGTCCATCGCCTTGGCTTTGCTCAAATACGCAGTTCTCCACACAAGCCCTCATCACCAAGCCCTTGCAAGCCCCCGCCGCCCCTCCTCGCCCCATGAGCGTCCTCCCATCCCCGCCTCACGCCCCCCTCTCACCAGAGCCCGCGTTCCCCCAGTACTACGTACAGAGACAACAGGACTCGAGCATGAAGACCATCCTGGCATCCTCCTGGCGGCTGGTCGAACAGGTCAGTACCGCAGGGGTAACTCTTCCAGTCCAAGAGTTGATCAGAGCTTGTGCAGCCTCCACCGCCTACCTTGCGCGAAATACTGGAGGCTTATAAAGCCAGAGGTGACGGCGACCGAGAAATGCTCCTCGCCATGCTGAATGCCAAGAGCTCTGAGGATCAGGTCAGTCTGCGCCGTGTGAATCGTTCCTGTACACCGGTGCTCACAATACATGTGATACAGCGTCTTGCCTCTATTGCGACCTTGCATCGCACAATGCTCGACATGTATCAAGCGCAACATGTACAGCAAGCTGCCCCTATGATCCCTCTGCACGTCCCCGATGCTCACCATCCGCATCCGTATTCGCATCCGCACCACTTCCCGTCTCCACCCGCATCTTACCACCACTCCCCGCATGCGCATATCCCTCAGCAATTACACAATGACACGCCGCGCCAGAGGCATCACCGTGGGGAATCTTCATCTTCGATGGCCGATCAGGGCCGAGAACGGAATTATGCCTCTTCGCCCGCGGGCCAGTCACCGCGCAAGCGTCGCCGTTCCTCTCATTCACCTCAGCCACAATACGAAGCACGCTCGCGCAACCGCATCTCTCAAGACTCGACATCAACGCACGAGCTTCCCCCTTCGCCGTATTCTTGCGCGTCTTCTGCGCAGAGCAGCGGTGGCTCGCCCCGCTCACGCGAGTCCATGGCCATCAACTCCTTGCTGCTCAGCTCGCACGGCGATCGAGCCGAGGAAATACCAAAGCGGAACACGAGCTCTGAGCGCAGCACGACGACTTCCCGCGACCGATGAGAACCGAGATACCTATGTTATTACCCTTTCCACTCACCCTCGCCATCCCGCACTCGATGTCTTGTTGATATGTAGGATACACTACCCCCTCTTAGTGGTTTCGCGGTGATCGACCCCCGTTCCACAGGCTGTAATATTCCGGGCTCCTTGTCGCATATCTCCCCCGCTGTCTTTGCATGTATCACGAGCCCTTCTCTCTGTTGTACGAGGACCCGCATGATAATCATATTCGTGTGCCCTGTACCGCCCTCCGTCTGTCAAGAATTGTTGCCGCCAACGCCACGCCGATACATCGACGGAGGATGGGCCGGCGCCGACGTCCGACCATCTGGGCCTCGTCGAATGGGCCTCGTCGGATACGATGTAGGCCGTCTGTCCAACGATTACCGAAACCCGCTGCCAGTGCCAGCCCAACCCCGCACACCTGCCGGAACGCGCCATTCCGGCGCGTCTGCGCGTCACAAGTACTCTGACCGCTGACCACGTATGGAGCGCCGAACCTGTGCACCTTGGGTACGTCCGCGCATATCTGGATACATGTCGCCACAGCCGCGTCCTGACCCGGAACACGCCCACCCACGGCAGGCCCGGATGGAGTGTCGTCTACCGTCTTGGCCGAGGCACCCATGCGCGGCATGCCCTCCTAGGACGCTGAGATGGTAGTGTTTTACGGCAGGGAGCGTGAGTGCAGCGGGCGGTGGGTGCGCGCGACGGGGGTCCATCGGGCTCGCCATGGCCACACACCCGCGATCCAGCCCACGACGCGAGAGGATCCGGGCGGGGCTGCTGCCAGATGTGGCCGGGGATGGTCCCCCGCGCGGCGCCCGTGTGCTGCGCGCATACTGCCAGTGGCAAGCGGCAGGCTCTGCGGAACAACCTGGAGGACTTCCCTTCGCGCCTGGCGCGTCCGGCACGCTAGCTGCTCCGTATATCCAGTGCGCCGTGGGGAGAAGGCGGTGAGTGGACGAACCGACCGGTCGGGCTGCGGTGGACATGCCACTGATCTTGTCGGGATTGGCAGGGTGGCTGCCTGTGGGGGCGGCGCATGCCTGCCTGCAGTGGTAGGGTCGCGGTCGGGGCGCCCCTGTGGTGCGCTACGGGGCTCGGGGCTGTGGAGGCGTTTTCTTGCTACGCCGTGTGGCGTTGAATGCGTACGGCATTGTTGCTGACTCCTCTCCACGTATGAGCAGAACCTACGCTGACAGTCGCCAGAGGCGAACTTGCCAACATTAACGGGGACCCGTCATGTGCGCATTGCGCCCCGCCGGCATGTTGACTTGCCGGCGTGTGTGCCCTCAAGGACATGTTCGCAATGGCTAACTCGGCAAGTACTCCCCTGCGGTGAGCAGGACGCCCGACCGGGATTGCGATAGGGTCCCGACGACGAGAAGATGTACGATAGTTTAAGGTCGGGCTGGCCGGGTAAGTCAGATTCCCCGACCTCGGTCCCGTGAGGACCCTGAGTAGTGTTCTTTTTGCAATGTCGAGGCATTTCATCGATGCATGAGCCCCCGGACAGGGTGTGTTTTTCTTCTTGCTTGAGGTTCTCCACATTGACGTTCGGCTGTGTCGGCTCAAGCACCACGCATGCGGGCCACAGACAACTGCCATGGCAGCACCCGACGCAGGTATCCTAACTGCTATCCTATTTCACCCGGTTTACTTTCATGACGCACGGTAACGCCATAGGCCCAGTCAGTTTGCGGATGAATAGGCGGCATACTGAGCTGGACATTGTGTGCAAGCTGGATGCTCACAACGACTGCCCTTCCGACGGTGACAGGTAAGCCACACATCCAAGCGACGCCGGACCTATCAGCTAACAGCACCTAGTTTTAGTGGCCCGGAAGGGGTGCATACAATCACAACTCCTACCAAAGCTGTTGACGCTTATTCGCCGACACACACATAGAACGCAGACCGTGTGAAGTCGTTAACACGACCTATGTATCGGAGCATGCCCTGCCCGATTCCTCCTCTACGAGCTCTGCAAGCGCGGCACCAAAGAGCGAGCGGACCGGTCTGGCCATCAAGGAGCTTGACTAGGAAACGAGCCAGCTTCTTCCACTGTGTCGCCGGCGCAGACAGATGGCCCGTCCGGTAGGCGTATGCCGGCCGCTTCAATGGCGAGGCAAGGAACTCGTAGGCTCCGGCCTTTACGTTCCCCCGCACGCCCACACCCCGCAATGCGTTGAATAACGGCAGAAGATGCATCTTCGAATTGCAGAAACGCCATGTAAATGCCCGAAACCTCGCACAATACAAATTCGATAGGGACCGCCCGTAGCCCTCAGAGGAGCGCAGGGCCGCTAAAACTACACTGCCAGGGCCATTTACACTGTGGCCAGAATCATCTCTTCTCGTAAATACATACAGCGCATCGTAGACACGTCTTACTACCCTTGTACCAGTCATTCGAGCAGTCTTCAAATACATCAATAAAAAGATAGATAACAGGCCGGGTTCCCGTACGGCGAGCGGGGCCTTGAGCCAAACTGGCAGATCTGGGGCCTTGTCGCCTTGCCTTGGCCTTGGCCTTGAACCTTACGAGCGATGGAGGACCCGGACAAGATCAGAAGCGGAAAATGCGCGAGGACGCGCGCGGGCGCACGGCAGCCGCGGTGGCTTCCGCCAGAACCTCTCGCTTGCTGCCCGAGCAGGGCCCGTCGTCCGTCCATACGCCAGCGGAACCTGCAGGGTGCGTTGGTGAGCGGGGTGCGATTTGATCGGGGCCGAAGAAGTCCTGACCTCCAGGGGTGTCCCCCTCCGTCCACCACTTTGCGGTCCACAGGTGGCCGCTGGGTTGGCATACCGCATCAACACGGGCTCGCGGAGCGTGGGCGGGGCACGAGGACGCACTTGTACGACACTTGCTGACCGCCCGTGTACACGGAGCCTGAGTTCCATGCCGAGACACCTCCGCAGCTACCTCCAGTTGGGGCACCACCGGGCCCGGTCGTTGTGGTTGTGGAAGACGGTCCGGAAGGTGCGCCCCCAGCACATGCGCTGACTGTATGCGGGCCATCAGGATTCGGTCGGAGCGAGGCGCAGTGTACCCACTCACTGGGCATCCAATCTCCGTTGGGATCCCCGCTTGGTGTAGACGACGCGTACCACTTGGACTGTAACCGAGAGTGGATCGTTAGCTTCTGACACTTCTGACCGGCTATGTCTGCACTACCGACCTCCCAGATATATCTACGCCACAGAATCAGAATCTCACGTAAAGCGAACCTATGCGAGTGCGGTATGCGCAAGGAACGTACCCGTTGTATGACACCTGACTGTTACCAGGGTAGTTATTACCCTTCACGTAGGCCTGGGCTGAACACGACGGAAACTCGAAGCCAGTTCCGCCTGCCGCGACCAGGGCGTTCTTAGCGGCCAGGTCATAGCGGTTGTTCTCTGCAGCATCAGACGAGTTGATGACCATTCAAGCTGACGAGGTGCAAGACGTGCGCTTACGATAGGCTTGAGACGCGTCCCACATCATGACACCTGCCCAGCCCATGTCACCAATCGAAGCTCAGCGGCGTCGCGAAGACGCACCCCCGAACGACGGAAATCGGTTCCGCGTCGTCTTCAGGATGTTCGCCAGCGTCGCAGCATCCTGATATCCCGATCCTGCCGCGGTGGATGACGCAGGGGCGCCGATGTACACCTTGACGTCGGGGTTCGGGCTGACAGTGCGGGCCCATATATCCCTGATGGACGAACCTTAGACACTGAATGCACGCAGCGGTCGGGAACCGAATCACCAGATACCGAAATTGAACCCCTATGTGACACGGAACCACCCCAGGGTCAAGGTAACCGCAGCGCCGTCAGGAACGCCATGGCAATAGTAGGCTCGGTTACTTACAGAGGCTGAGTTGAAGACTTGCAATCCACACGGGTTGTTGTCTGCACGCGGACCGGTGAGCATGAGACGGATCAGATAGCCAGGAGAGACGCACAGAATTGCACGTAGACGGCATCGAAGCCTACCGAGTTCAGCGTCGATCCGAGAGAGGCATCTGGATAGACACATTGGGGCGCGCCGGTGATGTAGTACCTGAACGGCGCAAGTATTAGACTGGCAGTCCTCGATCGCAAGACGTAAATCGCCACACTTTTTGCTCGCGCCGTTGAAATGAGAACGTAAGCGGGTCACGAACGCTGCGTACCCGGTGGTGGCCCCTCCTTCTATATCGAGGTCAACGCTGCAGAGGTATTCAATGTCTGCTTGTGCCCACACGGGAGAAGGAAATAGCCCACCCGTCGAGCACTGCGTTGCCGAATGGTCTAGTAGAGCTAGAGCCACCTAGAAAATCGTTCCATATGGTATCCGCGAAGGTCTCGGCCTGACTGTCGGATTGAAACCCAACACTGGCACCTCCACCACCGAGACTGAGCGTGAGGACCTTCCCCTTGGACTGGCACGTCTGTATATCGGACGCCAAGAACGAGCAATCAAGAAGACCTGTTCCTGGGAAAGTGGAGTCGGTCGTGGTGTTGCAAGTCTACATACACTACACTTAGTCTCCTGCATAAATGTAACAAGCAATACGCTCACATTGGCAAGATCGAGTACCGGTGCATTCCCGGTGCCGAAGAACTTGTTAATGAACGCGATGGGGATAACGTCGATCGCATCATCCTGGACCGTGCGCACACACGACGCGGTCAGGTTACGAGACCGCGCAAGACGGCGTTAATGCTCACTTGACAATAGAACGACAGTGTCTTCTGGAAATTCGCGACGTCGGTGTGAGTGGCACCGTATGAGTTCTGACCCCAATAACTGAGTATTGTCAGCATGCGGCGTCAGCACGCGCTCTGCAACAAGCATTCTCACATCGCAACCTAGAAGAGCGCGGAGAAGTAAGCTCGTCGACTCCAGTGAGATGACGCCGAGAGGCACGTACGTTGTCATATCTGGAGCCGTCGAACGCCACGACGCTCACCGCCGCCAGGCTTGCTACCAGCGCGGCCAACGCCCGGGGGGCGCGGATGAATGCATTCCAGGTCATTGCGTGTGCTGTGGTGCTCAATGGGAGGTGCTGCCGACAGCGAGCATCCTCACCTGTGCATGCTTATATTGTTGCAGTGCCCGAGATATCCAGGGACATAGCTGCCGCCAGAAGGGCCCGGGATCGAGTAGGCTTCATCACGGGATGGCGGACACGCATGCAGGCATGCGGGGAGCGGACGGGAGAGCGTGCGTTCTCGGCGCGCACTGGGCGGGTGTGGGATAAAAAAGGAGATACTTCGCGATAGAACAGGCAGAAAACATATGGCGCACTTGATCCTGCCCGCCCCCGTGCGTGTTGCATACAGCCGGGCAGCGCAAGGTTTGGCAGTCGAAGGCAGACACGTGCTGCTTGGCCGCCCATCGAGATAAGAATATAGTTAGATAGCGACACACCGCTCCTGCTGCCTTTAGTACACAGTATAATACCCGCTGTCCACATGCTCCCGGCACAGCGTCTCGTCTCGTACCTAATGCCTCATTGTCCGCGAGGAACTGCCGGCTCGACCGCCGCGGCGCTCTACGATGCTGTTGCGCCGTTCTCCTCGTGCAACGCCGCATTTCGAACAGGATCTGACAGCAGGCCATGAGGGTGCGACGCAACGTGACATGAAAAGTTTTTTCATACCGAAGTATGGGTGTGCCTGTGCTTCTCGCGCAGTGAGGCGCTCCTGATGATCATAGCGGAGGAGTCTGTCCAGCAAGTCGATTGCCTCGTTCGAGATGTACCTCTGGTTTTCGGAGGTCGTGAACCGAGCCCAGGCCTTCTTGGGATAGCTAGAGCATGGTGAGATTGGATGCTCAGATCGTCATGTGATCACACTTACTTTCCGAGCAACTCATCATACTGCGGGTCCAGCGCAATGTCGTACTTGTCTATGTATTGGTACAATCCTTCAGTGCCCAGCACCTTGGTAATCTTGACCAGCTGATCGTAATTGTCATGGCCGTGGAAGAACGGCTCCTTGCGGAAAATCTGGGTAACAAGTGATAAATCATATCGAAGGCACCCAACCTCACGATACACCCACCATTGAAGCGAACATGCAACCGTAGCTCCACATGTCAAGGCTGTAGTCGTACTCCTGGAAGTCAACCAAGAGCTCAGGCCCCTTGAAGTATCGAGAGGCCACGCGGACATTGTAGGCAGTCCTTGGATGGTAGAATTCAGCCAAGCCCCAGTCAATCAGACGAAGCTAGGAAGCCAGGCCCATTAGCAACGCGTGTACGACCGGAGGGAGTTCGTATACCTTCCGCCGCTCGTGATCTATCATGACGTTGTGAGGCTTGACGTCGCGATGCATGATTCCCTTGGAATGGCAATAATCCAGAGCCTGGCAGGAGTCACGTTAGCCTCTTGTGATGCTCAATGGGTCCATGCGCACCTTCAGCAGTTCGAACATGTAGAAGCGGACATCGTAGTCGGTAAAACGCGGGTACAAGACTTTGAAGTCGACATTATGGACGTATTCCGTGATCAGACTGGGGATTTTCGAGGATGGATCACGGACAACATCGAGGAGCGCGACGACATTAGGACCTCCTGCGAGGTTCTGGAGAATCTTGATCTCTCGCTTGATCTTTTTCTTCTTTACTGGCTTCAAGACCTTGATGATGGTCTTTTCATCGTTGACAATGTTGACTCCTTCGAAGACCTGCCCCGCATATGATCGGATTTAGCGCAGCGTCAACCACAATCGACTGTACACGCGCACCTCGGAGTACTTTCCCCGTCCTACCTTCCGCACGATCTCATAGTGATCTTGCGAGCCCCACTGCACCTGCAAGTTGTCTACATTGGCGTCAAGAGACGAGTCCGAAGGTGGGATAGGAATTTGACCCGACCATATTCATACCATGAAGGCCCGAGCTTGCTGTTCACGTCTGCGTATACACGCGCGACGGACTTGGTTGCCGTCCGCCCCATGCTGAAGGTACCCAGGTGGCACAGGAGGAATGGCGAGCGGGGAGTTGGAGATGAAGGTGCAAAGACTGCGGTGCCACTTGGAAGCGAAGGAGATCAGCCGTGCGTCCTGCGCGTGGCTATCGGCCTTCGCACGAGCGCTCCCCTTCTTTCTCCCATTCTCCGCGCACTTGGCAGGCGCACTCCTGGCTGCGCATCTTCAGCAATCCATCACTCCTCCTCCCTCTCCGTCAGACGACAAACGAAGGCGATGCCTCGTAAGACTGGCTCACGACATCCTCCACATTGGCCAGAAAACGTACGGTACATCACCGAACCACAATACCATGCATCTGTGCCACAGCAGATTCGCGACATCATACTACAGTTGCATACCACTAGCCCAACACCGCCAGCTACTACAGCACTTCCAGCTGTTGCGAAACCAGCGGTGATTATACAGCTGATATCTGATCCGTCACATCCAGCCCGGGGCCAGAACGGATTGTTTGCGGCGAAGAAGATCCCTCCGCGCACGTTGATACTGGACTACATCGGAGAAACACATTGCGATGACAGACCCCATTCTGACTACGACCTATCCCTCTACCGCTCTCCTGACCACATCAGTGTGGGGGTAGACGCACAACACGCGGGGAACGAGGCCAGGTTCATCAATGACTACAGGGGTGTAAAGGCCAGACCCAACGCGGTCTTCCAGGAGCGGAGAACTGACCACGGGGAGTTGCGAATGAGCGTCTGGAGCGGGAGCGAGACCATCAAGAAGGGTGAGGAACTCCTCGTCTCCTACGGGAAGTCATGGTGGCGGTCGCGGCAGGACCCGAACGCCTACGGAACGCCTGATTCAGCGGGGCCTGTAGTCGCTTGACCGTACCTGTGCAACCTTGCAGGTCGCGGGTACCTTGTGAGGCAGTAAGTTTTGTGCATGGTGAAGTCTGTTCCGACGCATTCTGAGAGCATTCCCAGGACTGGGTGGACGATCACATTCAGCGTTCGATCACAGTAATCGGTAACCGTCTAAACCTGCCCACGTTCATTCGCTCATGTCGTGATTGAAGTTGCTATGCATCACCGACCCAAGCGCAACGTAACGCAAGGAGCGCGCTTTGCTTACTCGAAACGTTGGGATGTAATACTCCATTCAACTGCACGTACGCGAAGCAAATGCGGGCGTTCGGCACTCTGTACGGACTCAGTAGTTCCATCGCTACACGGTGGTGAGTTCCGGAAGGACCAGTTAAGGTTATGCTGACTGAGGAACCGATACCCGTGAAGGTCTGGAGGCCTTGAGGCTGGCGTTCTCGCGGTTGATTCTCTGCCGTTACGTATACCCTATGGTCTTTTACCCGAATCAATGCAGAAGACTGGATGTCATGGTCTTTTCCATAGCTGCAATAACAAATACGCCTCGTGTCCAGTCGCGAGTCTAATGTTCTTACGGTGAGTGATCTACACGATCTCCCATGTCCGTTTTATAGAGCCCGACAACGAACTTGACATATCGTCTGTGGTGAGACTTGCCCATATATGGTCCTTTCCCCGGAGCACCGCGGGATTACTGTGATACCCATGCAGAGGGCGTGTGTTGCGTACGTACCATCAGAGCCAACAACTGGGGATGACGCGTGCTGGTTTACTACCGGCCAAGCCGAACACAAAGGTTGTAGTCATCCCATGTGGAGCAAGACTCAGCGGTGAGACTGAGTTCTGTTGTTCTACATAATCTCCGTCCACGAATCGAGGTCCGGCATGCACCTGATCCAGATATTTACCATCAATGCAGAAGAAGCGTAGCCAGATATCGCAGGACTTCCACGCACAGCGGTGGTAGCGCCAACTTTCTGGGAACTCAATTGGGTTGCCTGTTGTGTCGGTTGGCTATTGCAGCGGAGTTGACTGCCTCTGTCCGATTCTTCTTCCGCGAGGCCTCTGGAGACGAGGGGCACATTCCAAGCACATCCGGCTGATGTCCGAACGCCGTGCCGGGGAGGCATTTGAACGACGTGACCTGCCAAATGCGGCTCGGTTCACGAATTATCTGGAAAGCCGGGTGTAAGCGCTTGACACGTGACGTCCTCAAAATTCCGGGCAGCCCGACGTCAGAGTTGTCTGCTGCTGCTGCGTTCTGCTTGCTTTCTTGCTGTTCTGTCTTGTGCTCGTCTGCGCACACTCTAGATTACGTCCTTTAATGCCTCCTAGACTGCCTTCAAAGAGGGTCCTCTCCTTTTCCTCCGCACACACACGCCCGCAGCGAACGTCAATATCCCGTTCGCGCACTCTCATCACCTGTGCCAACCCGCGTCCCGCATCCGGATACAAGCAACCGTCATGTTCACTTGGTAAAGCGGGGCCCTCGGTTAGTGCTTTGGTACCTGAACACGCGCGCATACTGACTGCTACAGAGGTTATTCCATGCCTCTGCCATACATGCGGCACCCAAAGACCCTTACCAGGTCCTGGGTGTGAAGCGAGACGCAAGCCCTTCTGATATCAAGAAGACGTACTTCTCGGTGCGTTCAAAGGGCAATGGTACTCTCAACAATTGATGTCATACCTCCGCTAGCTCGCTAGGAAGTATCACCCTGACACGAACCCGGACAAGAACGCCCAGGAGAAGTTTGTAGAGATTCAAGAGGCGTACGATGTGTGTATCCCTGTCATATCCCCTAATCTTCTTGTTGCATTGACGCCGCGTGCAGATCTTGAAAGATCAGAAGAAGAGAGCTGAGTACGACAAGTACGGAGCTGCTTCGCAACAACCAGGCTTCGACGCCAACGCATACGAGAATGCCCGTTCCAACTTCGGATCAGGGGGCTTCCCCTACGGTGGCTTCAAGGACTTCTCCGGTGCATTTGGAGGTGGTGCATTTGGCAGCCGCGGGCGTGGCAATGCCGATATCTTCGAACAACTCTTCAACGCGTTCGGAGGTGGCAGCCCTGGAGCTGGCTTCACACAGAGCACTCGCGGCGCAGACATTGTCAGCGGCGTGTCCATCAGCTTCATGGAGGCCTGCAAGGGCACTTCACGAAATGTCACGATTCAGCCTGTGGTCAAGTGCGACACGTGCTCAGGATCCGGCCTGAAGGCAGGAGCACAACGGTCAACTTGCCCGACATGCCATGGCTCGGGCGTGCGAACATTCGTCATCGAAAGCGGCTTCCACATGCAATCGACGTGCAATACTTGCGGGGGCAGTGGTTCTGTCGTTCCGCCAGGCGGAAAGTGTGACACCTGCGCCGGCGCGGGACACGTCAGGGTGAAGAAGACGGTCAAGGTTGATATTCCTCCAGGTGGGTGCCAGAGTTCCATAACTGTCACACGGCTTATTGAATGAATGATTTGGCGAACAGGCGTGGAAGACGGAACGACCCTGAAGATCCGCGGTGCTGGCGACGTTGCCCATGACGGCGACGGCCGTGCAGGAGACCTGCTGGTCCGGATCGATGTCGCCCCCTCGAAGGTCTTCAAACGCCAGGGATCAAACCTGTACCATACAGCACGGATCCCGGTACATACCGCACTTCTCGGGGGCAGAGTGCGGGTTCCCACACTGGACGGCGAAGTGGACGTCCGGGTTCCCCCCGGGACGCAACCCGGCGAACAGATGGTGCTCAAAGGTCATGGCGTACTCCCCGCCTTCCAGAAGAGCAAAGGCGACATGTTCGTCACGTTTAATGTCCAGCTGCCGAGGTGCGTCGACCCTGTGTGGCAGTCTATCTCCGACACCTAATAGCCCCTCTAGATCATTGACTCCGCGACAACGCGAGATTCTGCAAGAGTTCGCTGATGACGTGGAGGGTAGGGCGTCCGCTTCACGTCAAGGCAGCTCACCCAACGCTTCTCCCGACGGGAACTCGTCGTCAGCCGGACAGTCTGCGAGCCAATCGGAAGCTACCTCAAACGGTACGGCCTCTTCTTCCTCCTCGTCCCCAGACAGCTGGGTCTCTCGTACGTGGAATGGGATTAGGAGACTCATCGGATTTTGATTTTACATGTGATGTTCAACTGTATCTGCACGTTTGGGCATCCCACACACAAAGACACGTCCGGGCCGTCAGATGAGCGCGACCCCGAAAAACGGAAACGCGACCAAGAGCGCAAGAAGACGCCGGCTTGAAGCGAGCTGTCCTGGACCCTCCCCGAGGATTACCGCGTCCCCCGCATGGCTGGACCCCGCAGGCTGCCAGTACCTACTAGGCTATATTTCCCCCAAACTAATAAGTACGTACTCCGCTACTCAGGACACGAGCCGCCAGACTGGTGACTATGTGTGTGTCTCGAGTGTCGTCGGCAGATTCTGTGCGGCACGTCGACCTTAGGTGTGCCCGGTGTCACGGTATGGGCCTTACCGTATTGGGGACTGCTCCATCCGGGACAGTGACCGAACTCATACTGCAGAGGAACGATGACTGGACTGGACTCGAGCCCGGAGAAACTTCCTGTCGATGCAGCAGCAAAGGCGCTCCGTTGATGTGATACACTCGTGGCCTTCTGATTTCCAAGCTTGATTGAGAACTGGGCGGCGAGTCTGGCGTGCGCATCGTGTGCGATACTTCCGACTTCGCACGGTTCGATTCAGACGCAGACGCAGGGGCGAACGCAAACGCGAGCTGGATGAGCAGCCAGGTCTGGCTCGCCGGTGGGCGTGGCAAGCGTTAGCGATAGGAAGAACTGCCCAGAAGGACGGAAGCGCACGAGAGCGCGAACGAGCGGAAAAGAGCCGATAAGGGGACGCGGGTTGGATATGGCAGGTGTGTTAGGCGTCGACGGGGGCGTGCTCTGGGAGAGGCTCACATGTTGCAGGTTGCTGGCTCGGACCTGCCGTCTGTTCTGATTCTAGTTTCTCCTTTGCAGCGTACGCGGGAAGAGCTTGCGTACAGATCGATCGGGGCGCGGCTACGTAAAGGCATAGAGGGGTCCGGGTGGAGCGCCCATATTCCCTCTGTGAGCTTCGTGCAGCCGCCTCTCAGT
The DNA here is from genome assembly GCA_022606155.1 of Trametes elegans. Classification (NCBI taxonomy): domain Eukaryota; kingdom Fungi; phylum Basidiomycota; class Agaricomycetes; order Polyporales; family Polyporaceae; genus Trametes; species Trametes elegans. Next base: position 266,529 of record JABYQO010000020.1, on the reverse strand, counting down.
CAGATCTCGCTCTCAGCCCTCGGCGCTCAGGGGGCAGGCCGCCAGCTCCCAGCTCCCCCGGCCTGCCGCCTGAGCTGCCTCAGGGCTCGAGCCTCGCGCGCATGCAGATGTTCTCTCATCATATCCGTCCCTGCATGACTGGTTCCTGGAGCTCACGCCGAGCCCAGATCCACTCTGCCGGACAAAGCAGTCTTCGCCTCCCGAACTCCGGGCCTCTCTAAGAACTTCTCTGGATCTTCTTCCCAACGCCTGCTTGTCGAATCCCCGACAAGCAGGAAAGAGGGTCCAAAGCCTCTCCGAGATCTGCAGTTCGCAGACAATCGACACAGATCCTTGCTTCGTCTTCGCTCCCGTCCGGTTTAGAGCCAGGCTGGCAATTCCTCGCCTATTGCAGCGTGTCAGGGTACTGCTCTCTTGACTGCACGCATATTACGCAGTCCGCACGTCAAGGATGGAACTTCTGCTCCGTATATATATGGCGCGCGTAATTGTATACCGCCCCGAGCACATTCATCAGCTCTCCAGACCAACAACTGTGCTCGTGCACACCTACCGCGCACCGCTCACTCGCACTCATGGCACACAGCCAAGCCGACACATCGCCTATGCACGAAAAATTCGCGGTCGCGATCGCGACGCCCCCGAGCTCGGGGGACACATCCATGATAGCCCCTCGTCCCGCCTTTCATACGACTCCTCCCACTCTAGCCAACTGTCCTCCCCAACCATCACCCCCACCCCCGGAACCGCGTCAAGCTCTACGCTGATCACACATGACACCCGAAAAGCCCCCAAACCTCTCTCAACAGCGCGACTCGTGGTCGCACATGCAGGGTGAGAGCTCTGGGAGGATTGCCATCGCACCGGAGTTCGCTGACCCGAACCCACTCAGCGCTGCGCTAACTCTATTCCTCGCAACGACGGACTCGGTGCGATCCACACTCCAGGTTGACGTGCGCGCACACACTCTCGGCTGACGCGGACCGATCACGACAGACAATCGTATCCACCGCCCTTCCCACAATTACGAGCGAATTCCACGCCAATCAGGCGGAATACACCTGGGTGTCCGTGACGTACATGCTCACCCAGACCGCGTTCCAACCATTATACGGGAAGCTCTCGGACCTGATTGGACGGATGGTAAGTCATTCTCCCGTCTCGTGGGCGCCGGCCACTCGTGATGTGCGTCCCGTTTGTTCTTTGTTCTGATTCGCCCGCTGCAGGCGGTCCTGTATGGCAGTATCTTCATTTTTGCCGTAGGTTCTCTGCTCTGTGGGGCAGCGCAGGTAAGTCGCTCCTGGCGCCGTGACGTTCTGGCCGCCGTCATCTGACGCCGAGGGCGGTTGTGGTGTTGCAGAGCATTGAGTGGCTAATTATTGCGAGAGCGATCGCTGGAGTTGGTGGCGGCGGTATCGTTTCCTTGGTATGGACCATTACGTCAGAGATCGTCAACGTCCACAACCAGGCGAAATGGTCACAAGCGCTCAGCGTTACCTGGGCCTGCTCGGCCGTCGCGGGGCCCCTACTTGGCGGAGTGTTCAGCGGTGAGTGAATATCTTACCTGCGTTGACTTGGAAAAACATGCTCACTTATCTCACAGGGCGCAGCGGGCCGCTGAACTGGAGATGGGCCTGTAAGCCGCGGTGTTGCACTCACCACAAGGCACGCGACGTCTGACCATTGCCTCCGCGCCCGCAGTCTACATGAACCTGCCAATCTGCGCGGTCTCGTCCGTGACGCTGTGGTTATCGCTACGCCATATGTACGTCGGACGGGCTTCTGACGTCTCGTGGAGAACTTTCGGTCGAACGTTCGACTTCGTCGGACTGTGAGCATCCCACACATACTCTCGGCCCCGTCGCAGCTGACTGGCCCGCTTGCCTAACAGATTCCTCTTCATGGGAGGAAGCAGCTGCATCGTGATCGGCTTCAATTTTGCCACCCAGCTCGGATGTCCGTCTCGCTTATACCCCGTTTGCTTCTTTGCGGTCTAACTGGTTGTTCCTCAGGGACGGCGCCTTCCACGCTTGCGCTGATTGTCATTGGCGTATTTGTTCTCGCCGCTGCCGCTATTTACGAAGTACGCACGACGCGCGACGCACTCTTTCCCCCGATTGCCTTTAGAGATCGTACGATCGGTAAGTCTGCACGCCAGCCTATGTCGCGAAACCTTGCTAATATTGGAAGAAGTCATCACCCTTGCGACCACTTTTCTACACAACTTTGCATTCAATGCAGGCACGTTCTATCTCGCACTGTACTTCCAGGTCAGTCAGCCATTCCACCCGACAGTGGTCGTCTGATCGCTGATCGGTCGCCAGGCCGTAAATGGCCTCTCCCCGCTCCAAGCTGGAATCACTATGCTGCCGTATTCTTTGGGCTCGTCTCTGGCGTCGATGCCGAGTGAGTCGAGTTTGTCTGTCACCTTCGCATGTCATGCTAATTCAGCCGGATTCCAGCGGCTTGGCTCATCGGCTACTGGTCGAGGCGCAGATGTGATACGGCCTGTCAAAAGTACCTCATATGCGCCGGGCTCGCGCTGTCGTCCGTCGGGTTCGGTGCGAACTATGTCTCACTCCTCCGCGGACGAAACGGCTGAGACGCACGCAGGCGTGATGATGCTCATGTCTGAGCACAGTTCCCGAGCGCAACAGGTCTCGTTCCCCCTAATCGCCGGCGTGGGCTTGGGGATGCTCTTCCATGCACCGTATCAGGTCTTCACGCGCGCGCTACGGCGGCAAGAAGTCGCGTCAGGGACGAGCGCGTTCTTCCTCGTCCGCTTCACGGGCGCGACAGTGGGGCTGGTGCGTGCTTAGGTGTTCTCCGCCCTCGAATGTCCGCAGCGACTCACCGCAGGGTTGCCCCCCTCCCTTCCTTCCTTCTTCAGGCCGTCGCTGGGGCCGTGTTCCTCGGCCAGCTCTCGCATACGCTGCCGCCCGGCGTCGACGGCTCTGTTGTTCTGGAATCGGTCGACGCGCTCCGCGCGCGGAGCGACTGGGCGGACATCCTGCACGCCCTCTCGTCCGCAATCAAGGTGCGCCCGCCGCGCTCTGCCCGCACTGCTGCCGTATACCGCCGGGTGCTGACCGGATGCCATTGTTTGTGCCGCAGGCGATTTGGGCGGTGTGCTGCCCATGCCTCGGCGTCGCTCTCCTGGTCGGTGTCTTTCTGCTTGGGCCGCGGCGACGGCTCCAGATGCGCTGACCTGACCATCTCACAAAACAGATCTCAATATGCACTCGCACCATCTCCGTCGACAGCAACGACGGCACGGCGCCGGGCGAGGAGAAGTCCGCCCCGGTGCCCTCCAGTACGGCTGCGGCCGCGGTCGCGGGTGCGCTGGAGGGAGTGTGAGCCGTTCTGGCGGTCGGAAACGGCTAGTGCGCCTCGTGGGCTTCGCGCATTCAGTCCTTGTCGCAGTTCTCGCAGCTCTCTCGGTATCCTTATTGCCCCCCTCGCCTCTCCCGCCCCTGCTCTATCGCACACTCTGAGACCGCACGTACTGTAGAGTTTTGGCCGCAATAGATTCGGACAGTCGTATTCTACGCACGGCGCGCACACCTGACTCTGCAGACACCCCAGCGTGCTCCCATGCGCCCCTCCTGAGGCCTGAAGCACGGGAGGATCGATCGAGAAGCGGCCCCGATGCAAGGGCAGGAGACCCAGCGTCTCCACTTCCCACCCGCCTCAAGCGCAGATACAGATCACCATCGATCTCTGTCGTCGATCCGTTGTGCACGCTGGACAACCCCTCCTGATGCAGCTACTTCGGGCGGGTGCAGGGGCCTGTGGCCTGGCGCAACAGAACGGCGCGGTGGCGCGCCGTCGGAACCCGTGCTTGCCAATGGCGCCGCGCCGCGCACAACACCCCCCCCCCCCTTTTCGCCGACGCGCACGCGGCCGGAGGCAGGCTGGTGCGCGAGCAGATGCTAGTCGCCTGCGAAGCTTTAAGCATGGCGGATACATAGCGGATACATAATAACGGTCGGATGTGCTTCCGCGAAAGCGGACGGGCGCTGCCGCGTGGCCGGGGAGGCGAGACGGAGAAACGGACGGCGGCCCGGTGCGCGTTTGGCGAGCGCAGGAATGGCCGCGGAGCACTGGGCTTTTGGCCATTGCAGACGCGGGACGCCCGAGGGGGAAGCCAGGGACGGACAGCCGCAGTCGGACGGCGCGCGCTGGACAATTGCAATCCTCGCCGAGGCCTGGACCCGGAGAAGCCAGGGGGCGGCGCGGGGACTGCTCCCGCAAGCTTCGCCAACCAGCCAGATACGCACGGCGATAAAGTTTGTAGAGAGGGAGGCATGGTGGCGCACGGCTGAGACTCGCCGGGGAGCTTGTCGATGGACGCCGTAGGGGCGGATGGCCACCACGGGAGACAGGCGACCGCTGGTCGGGGAATTAGGCAGTTCCACGCCGGTGCGCGGTCGTGATTCGACCTTGTCCTCGCGACCCCCGTTCGGAGGTTTTATGCAGAAGCAGAGGAAGGCCGGGAGAGAGACATGCACGACATCGCGCGGGCGGTGTGGAACGTTCTGCATCGTCGCCCGGATGGCGTCGTCTGTGAGGCTTGTGAAGATCGAAGGACGTTGATGGCAAGCGCAGACCAGGGGCAGAGCAACATGACGTGTACGTTCGCGGCCTGGATCTCGGAATTGCCGTAGCAGTAGGGGTGGGACGTGTGCGGTGCATCGTGGTGCCGCAACCGACTTCGGCCAGTGAACGAGTTTGTGCATCTGGCTCGGGACTGCCGGGATGGTAGGCCTTCTAGGCTCGGTCAATGCTTGGACATTACTTGACGAATCGTCAGCCGAGTTGATGGTGCGGCTGGTACGGAACGGTGTGGCAGGTTTTACGACATTGACAGGTGCGCCCCCCTATGGGCTAATAGGAGCAGCCGCAGGCTAGAAAGGGACGGAAGGGTGCAGTCGGATCCTGGTCCTCGAGGGGGCGCTGGGCAGGATCGGTCTGTCAGAACACACGCCAGACAAAGCGACATCGGGTCGGGTGGTACGCACCGTGGTACAAATCCGGGAAGCGACGGCACAACCTGCGCACACATAGGAAGGAGCAGCTGGGCAGCTGAGTGAGTGTGATTGCATCAGCGCGCACCGAGTACCTGCGACTGAATGTACACGAAGCTACAAACTTCGAGAACGCAAGTCGCAAAGTGACAGCGGTCCCAATAGCCGCCTAAATGATACTGGATGCATGAACGATGACCTCCGCACAACGCTCCTTTGGAATATGGAACGCAGTAGGATGGCCTGGGGTTACCGCTTCAGCACGCACGAGGCGGTCATGATGGACCGCAGAAGAGGCGAATGACGCAGACTGCGGCGTTAGAAAGCCTGGCGGACATGAACGTCCACACAAATCCGTGGACTTGCCTGCTCGCCCCGCGGCCAGAATCCTGGGAGGTGGTGTATGTTATGCACGTGCACCCGAACCCCGGCGTAGCGAAGTGGTGGTGAATACTTGCCGCGTTCGTCAACGTCAAATTGGAGCTCCCTTTCTTTAGTGGGGTCAACTCGAACCGCTGAACTTGTTAGTGGTAAGTAGTACAAGCGAAGGCCACAGCTGACGGTAAGCACTGTGCGCAAGTACTGGTAGAGTACAGTACTTACCCACTTGCTTACCGGCTACTTGTCGACAGTTGATGTGGATAAGGCCAATTTGATGTGTTAACCAGCCCGATATGGCCAAGCGGGGCCCGTGATAACTGCTGATATGGCCGAAATTCGCACGACGCATTGTGGCTCTGTGCACTGCACTGCACCTCTCCCTCTCTTCTCCTCCTCCTCCTCCCGCTCGTGTGACATCCGCCTTTTCTCCCCCTTCCGCGCAAGCCCCCTCTCGCGCCCTCCAGTGTTAGAGAAAGAGATCGTAGTGAAACAGTTCGTGGTGAATGGCAAGGTTGCCGTCGAATCCCCGCACTGCGACGTCCCTATTCAGCAAACTTCTTCACGCCCTTCGCGAAGCGGGCATCGTGCCTCGTTCCAGCGACACCACCATGTCGCCCACAATCGGCCCTGACCTCGCCCCCTCCTCCTCTCTGGGCCCGTTCAGACCGAACGGATTATCCCTGAAGAGGTCTTCCACCAGCTCCTCGCACTCGCTCCCAGAGAACGCGTCCATCGGCACCTCACCTGCCTATTCCTCCTCGTCCCTCTCCATCCCCTTCGAAGACGGAGATGTCGATGTTGTTCGGGTAGAGGGGCTTCGTCATGCGAACCAAAGACTGGAAGCACGGTGAGTATCTGAGCACAGCTCACTCGTGGCCAGGCTCGGACGCCCTCCGGCAAGCTAACCACTTGTGGAACAGGACGGAGTTCTCTATCCTGGTCTGGCGTCCGTATGCTCTTGCTTCAGTCACTTATGCTAATACCTTTCCGCCTCCAGACGCTACAAGACTGCACCCTTTGCGGAACAGCTCCTCCGGATTTTGCACACTATCCGCGCCCCGACCTGGTTTGAGCAAGGAATCGCACCAGAGCGCATCACCATTCAGAAGGTCTCAGGCTCTCTCACGAACGCCGTTTTCTTTGTCTCTTGCACTTCCGTGCCAAAGACACGCACGCTGCTCCTTCGCATCTACGGCCCCTCTTCTGGCACCCTCATCTCGCGCCCGCGCGAGCTGCACACACTTCACGTGCTCTCGTCGCGCTACCACATCGGTCCGCGTGTCTATGGCACGTTTGAGAACGGGCGTGTAGAGGAGTACTTTGACTCCACTGCGCTTACCGCGGCCGACATGCGCGACCCCGTCATCAGCTCGTGGATCGGCGCCCGCATGGCTGAGCTGCACGGCGTCGACATCGACGCCGTCATGTACGACCCGCCTACACCCGATGGTCCAGAAAGAGGTCAGCCGGGAGTGGTCAAGAACGTCAACTCGTGGCTTCCCAATGCGCGGGAGGTGCTCGCGCTTCCAGGTGCCCCTGCCGCAGTGCGCGAGGCCCTTGACCTGGACAAATTTGAGCAAGAATGGGGTCTGTACCTGCAATGGCTGCATCAGAACGAGAAGACCGAGGGCAGCAGCCGGACGGTGTTCTCGCACAATGACGCCCAGTACGGCAACCTCTTGCGTCTGCGGACGCTCGCAGAAGGGCAGCCTGCCCACCGCCAGGTACGCCGCACGCAATCACCACGGCCATCCGAGGCACACCCACTCACTCACCCACGCCCCCGCGCGTGCGCCCACAGATCATCGTCGTCGACTTCGAGTACGCCGCACCCAACCCGGCCGCGTACGACATCGCGAACCACTTCCACGAGTGGACCGCGGACTACCACGGGCCGACGCCGCACCTGCTCGACCCGCGCCGGTACCCCACCGGGGCCGAGCGCGAGAACTACTACCGCGCGTACCTCACGCACACGCAGTGCGCGCTGGACGCGCCCGCCGGCGCCCCCGTGCCCCCGCGCGCGCCCGACCTCGCCCCAGACGCGCTCGCGGCGGCGATGCGCGCGCTCGAGCGCGACGTGCGCGCGTGGAGCCCCGCGTCGCACGCGATGTGGGCCGTCTGGGGCGTCGTCCAGGCGCGCGAGGCCGTCGAGGGCGCCGACGCCGAGCCCGAATTCGACTACCTCGGGTACGCGCAGTGCCGCGTGGACGGCTTCCGCCGCGAGCTCCGCGCGCTCGGCGTACTCCCCACGGCGTAAACCTCACACGCGCGCGGTTTTGTGTCGTGCCGTGTGTCCGGCCGTCGACTCTCTCGACGGCCGGGTGCGGAAGCCCTCAACGTCGGCTACCGCCCCTTCTTTCCCCCACCCGATTTCCCATACCGAACCGAGCTGCGAGCTCGAGAAGACCCCCGCTTGCTGCTGGGGTCGCGGTGCATGTCTTCTTGGTTTATCGCGTCCGTGCATTATACCTATCTGGCTTCGCAGACAATGTTGTGCTCTCCTGCGCCGTAGAGCGCGCTACAGTAGATGTGACGTACCTTACGACGCTGTATATACCGCTATTATATAACAAGGAGGCAATGTGAATCACGCCAAGGTGAACTTGAATGAGTAGCGAGCATCGGACAGGGCGTGGCTTGGTTTTTACAAGGAGAGCGCTCCGTCAAGGAGTACGAGAGGCGTAAGCATGATGTATTAATGTCATAAGATAACATGTGTGGGCGTCGACGATGTGCGGGAGCGAGAGATGTGGTAGGTGATCGGTGTGTGGTGTGGTGGGCTATCCGGATTGTCAAGAGAATAAGTCAGACTTGCTTCGACGAGATGAGCGGACGGACGGACGGACGGAGGGTTTGAAACAGAGACAGAGAGGGGAGAGAGAGAAGCTGCGCGAACGAGACGAGGAGCGGGAGGGCAGAACGCAAAAAACGACACAAAACACAAGCGAAGACGTCAGTAGGTAGGGATCGATAGCGTGTCCGGCGGGCCACTGCATCTAAAGACGGAGCGCCATCACTGATTCGACTCGCAGCACAGAAGGACCGGCGCCCCCGACAGCAGCACAGACGCGACGGCGCGGTGCCGACGCGGCTCCACTGCCGCACACGAGGCGTGCACGACAGCCAGCGCGCGCGAGTGCGCTTACGCCCAGTTTTTCTCCGCCAGGCGGGTGCCGACGCCGTAGTCCGCCCAAGGCGAGCTCGCCTTGAGCTCGCTCCCGGGGATGGAGGAGAGCGGGTACGCGGCGAGGTGGCTGCTGCGCGTCGCGCTGCCCCAGTTGCCCGCGCTGCCGGAGCGCACATGGCCGTTGATGCGCGACACCTTCGGCGCTTCGGGCGACGCGTTCAGCTGCTGCTGCTGCGCGCCCGGGTTCGCCGCGGTGGGCGTGACGACGGAGGACAGGTCGAGCTGGATCTCGCTCCCGTTGAATGAGTGGCGCACGTTCGGGTTCACCGCCGTCTTCGGGCCGCCGCGCTGTGGGGGGAGGGGGGGGGGCATGCGGTGAGCGATATGTCGTCAGAAGAGAACCGCACATCACGGCATGCACGTACCTGCGAGCCCACGATGTCCAGCCTGGAACTCGCATGCCTGCCGAAGTCAGGCCCAGCGGTCACCGGGCCTGGCGACCTCGCGCCGCCGTCCTCGCTGGCGGCCATGAGGACGCCGTTGTGCGCGAACGTGGGGAAGGCAGACTTGTTTTGTTTCGCGACCGCCGCCGTGTCCGCCACGTTCGTGTTGACACGCAGGTGGTCAGGCCGGCCGTTCACCTGGAAGCCCGCCGACGGCGGCGTCGTGCTGAGGCTGCCCGAGCCCGAGTTAATCGCGTTCTCCTGCGTGCGCTTCGCCGAGATCCGCGCGAGGAGCGAGCTCGAGGACACGTCGTTCGGATCGCTGTTCGTGCTCGAGGACCGTGCACGACCATCGGGGTTGCTCGGTGGTGGCGTGCCGTCAGCGCCAGGAGCGGCGCCGTTGGCAGGGAGCTCCGTGTGGATGAAGCAGCATCGCTTTCCATATGGGCATGAGCCAGATACCCAGAACGTCTGATAAGGGTACGGTGAGTTGTGAGAGCTTCCAAGAACTGCTGATGGAAAAACCTACCCTGCAGATCTCGGTCTTGTACTGCAAGGGCACAAAAAGACACCGAGGCGTTAGCATGCTGAACCTTGCCAGCCGGCAGTGAAAAGAGGTACGAACCTTGGGGTGTCGTTGAACCTTCCGCAATTCCTCCTCACCGTGGGCGAATTGGCACTTTGCCCCGTAGCGACAGCTTCCCTTCTCCTCCCAGCTCCTGCACAACTCAGTCTTGTATAGACCAAGCTTGCGGTTGTTCGCGCTGGGGCCCGTTCCCGTCGAGTTACTGGCGATCGAAGAACCAGTGTTTGTCAACGAAACGCCCTGGCCAGGAAGAGGGACACCATACGGTCCGGTATACTGCGCTTGGAGTTGCGCCATCATTTGCGCCGCGAGCTCCGGGGACGGGTACGGTTCCGCCGGTGCGGGATAGAACTGGTTCGTGAACATCGACAACGCAGGCGGGGGCCCCATCGCAGGCGCGTACATCTGTCCAGCGGCAAACGCATTGTTCAGCAGTGCGAGCGTAGCAGGGTCACGGAGCGAAGCAGGGTCGGATGCAGAATGCTGGTGAGTACGCTGGAAGACGCCAGATTGCTGTTGAAGACGTGCCATCGTGGGGTTTTCGAGCGGAGGCGTCGGCAGCATCATGTTGTACAGCTCTTGTTGCGGGCCGCCCACGGGCATCGCGCCTGGAGGAATGGGGGTGGGATAGCCAGCAAAGTTCGTCGGGCTGGGGACCACGGGCGGCATTCCAGGGTTGAAGCTCCGGGGAGGCGCCTGGCGGTAAGGGATGTTCGTCGCCACGTTCGGCGGTCGGGCATGGACGAATGGCCCAGGAACAGCGGTCTGCGGTGGAGACACCCCATTATACTGACGTTGCTGCTGACCCTGGAATTCAGCGGAAAACTCCTCCTGTGGGCGCGGCATGGCGCTCGGTTGCAAGGGCTGCTCGGACAGGCGCGGCGCAGGGCCATTGTGGGAACCCAGAAGGGAGGGGTACGTCAACTGCTCGGCCTGTTGCTGTTGTCGCTCCGGAGTTCCGTTCGGAGACGTCCAAGACTCGGTGTTACCAGGACTGCCGCCGGCTTGCTGCAGCCGGATGAGGTCGGTGCTGGATAGGCCGCCGCTGTAGGAGTGCGGGCGGTTCCTTGATTCGCCTACGGCGCCTACTTTGAGTGGTGTGACAGGCGGAGCGCGCAGGGTCTGGCTGTTTGACGAGAGGGCAGAGCCATGAGAACCGGTGGTGTCTGCAGAAGATTCGCGCGAATGAGATGCGAGATTGGCGTTCTGTTTCAAGGAGTTAGCGGGGGAGGAATCAAGACTGGCCTGCGACGCAGTGCCCAGCGGGGAGGATTCCTGCACAGACACTGGTCCAGAAAAAGACAATTGAGAGTGTGGGGGAGTACGAACCTGGGTATCAGTCCCGTCTCCGCCGATCTGGAGCTTGACGAGCTCGTCGGACAAATCCCAGTCGGATGAGTCGACGAGCTGTCCGTTGGAGTCGAGACGCCAGTGACCGGCGCCATTGGGGGGCGTGACGATATTTCTGTCGGAGAGATCTGCTGCGACGCGTCAATCGCGGTCAGGCATAGCATAGAGCGGAAGAGGGGAGAGACGCGTACCCTTGCCCAAGGCTGAGATTGGGGTCCGTCGAGTGGCCATAGTGGATAACATGTACACTGGACTGAGTAGTAGGGATGATTTTGCGGTGATGGGTGGGAGAGGGTCGTGAAAGGAGAAGTTCGTCGCGTCGATGAAGGGAGTCGTAACTGTTTCAAGCATGATGGGAGGGGGGTTGGGTGAGAACGCGTGTGGTGGTGCACGAGGTTTTAAGGGATCTGGAGAGAGAGAGAGATGCTTACGAATTAGCAATAAGTTGCCGAAACCACGTCCTTAGTGCTTGATGGATAAAAACGGGCTGGGGAGCTTGAGGGTAGTCGAGAGGACTTTGCCTTGCGTGGGTCGTGCGCGCGGGGACGGGGGGGAAAGATAACGACTGAGCCTGGCCCTAAGGATGGCTTGGTCGCGGATGGCGATGGAACCAAAAGGACTAGGATATCTAGTGGGCGAAGGAAATGGTATAAACAATTTGGAAGATGGAGAACCGCGCGGGGGGGTCGTGATGGAATGCGAGGGAGATGGGGGATAGATAGGATGGAGTGATGCCGGGATTGCGAAGGCTGGAGGCGAGGGGGACCCAGACGGCTTGTTCGTCGTGGATGGAGGGAGAGGAGAGGGAGGAGGGGGAGCGGCGGAGGTGGGGAGAGCCTTGCGCCTGCCTTACGGAAGAAGGTCAGGGTCTGATTGCAACGTGCCCGTCTTGCGGCGGCGATTGCCAACCCTTCACTCGACCCGCGACGACGACTGCAGTCCGCTGCCGCTGCACACTCGCCCTCTTTTCCATGCTTTGCGCTCGTGTATCTCGAATCCACACCCTCTTGTTCTCAATCGATCCCCCCCCAGTCCTCTGCGCATCCACCCCGAGCTGAGACAGTCTCCCGTGCAATGCAGTGTCCCACATTTTACCACGTGGGGCGGCGCTGCTAGCCGCCAATATTCGTTAGACGCCCACACCTGATCCCGAGCCAGGCGAGAACGTCCTCGGAACTGCTCTGCCGCTCCCTTGTTCCCTCGAGCGCACCTTTGTGCGTATCCCAGCGGGCGTATAACCTGCAGCGATCAAAGGGACGCACTCGCCGGTGCTTGCTGTCGGGAGGCGGCGTTTCCTCATTCAGACGGCAGGATCACCACGCCTCCACTCGTCCGTTTCATCGCAGTCCGTACTTCGACATCCTTTCTTAGTTAACCCCCGTCCTTTGCGCCTCTTGCTTCTCGGCAGAGGTTTTCTTCATGGCTGAGGCATGCTCCGAGTGTCCCTCGCCAACGTGCTAGCACTCCTGAACACACTTCCATTGATTAGGAAACACCCTCTCCGCCTTATAAAAACAGCCCGAGTCCCCCAATGGCACCGACAGTGCACCCCCTCCGCAGCCAAAGTTGGAGATCGATGGTCCGTCGCCAGCTCGACCCGCGCCGATCCATCTCACCTCCTTACGTCTTCACCTCGCGCGGCCGGAGCACGGAGAACGTCACCACCGTCCCACTGCTGGCCTGCAAACTCAACCCAACTCGTCCCCGCATGCAGCGTATGCTCGGCTCTGACTCGGTGCACAGTCCTCGCCGTGGACGACCTTCGTATCTCGTAATGACAGAGGCGTGCCCGCCTTCTATAACCCTGTGGTCTCAGCGCCGTCCTGTCCATTCATGCTGATAGGCGGCAGCATCGCGGGTGCCATCCATCCAACCATCCCCACCCACCACCTAAATCTTACCTCCCAGTCCGAGCACGAGCCCCGCGCCTCGGAGTCCTGCGCCAGAGCAGCCCCCGCCTGGTCTCTTCTCCCGCCGACCGCTGCCCCACGGGCCGCCCGCTCGCCCTCGCCGCAGTCTGCCTCTTGAGGAGTGGGACGAGCGCACGTCCAGAGCGCTGCGCGCTGCTCCGGCGATCTGCACGAACGGCCCATCGAAGCTCAAGAACGTCCGTACCCCAGCCTCGCGTCCGCCGCATGGCCACCCTCCTGATCCCGCAGACGCGCTGCGTGCACGTGTCCGCGTCCGCGTCCGCGCCCGGCGTGGACGCTGACCCGACGCGGCTCGCGTCCGTCGGCGCAAGCGGCAGAAGGGGGCGACGGTGCGTGCGTCACCGAGGCCCGTTTGCATGCGCCCGAACGCGGGCTTGGGCTGGAGGCTGTGGCCGGTGTGGTGGCTCCCCATGTCATATCGACTGCTGGCAGGATGCGTATCGCAGACTTGCTCACCTCCGCTCATATACGCTATCGATGCGCGCTGGCGTGCACACGCCTCGTCCCATGGCCGAGCTTGACTGCGTGCGTGATCGATGTGCGAACGCGAACGCAGCTGTGCGGGTGCGTGACAGACTTGGCCTGCCGCGCGTGCGTGCTCATCCCATTGAGTCGCCGATCCCTCAGGCCTCAGCTCTCGCCCAGCCTGCTTCACCCGGCACTTCAAGCCCATGTAGAGTGCAGAGATGTGGCCTGGAGGCAGTAGCCATCCGCCTGGGCAGGACACTGCATGCCGCCGAGTATCTGCTCGCGCGAGGGCCTTCGCCTCCTGCGTTTGTATGCGCGAAGCCCTCACGCGGCCATCTCTAGCTCGCGGTGACACGTCTCCCATGGGATATCCGTCGCCCTGCGCGCGGTCTCCGGCCTTCATAGGCTCGCGCGGCCAGGCCCCCCGAACTCTGCTAGAAACTATCAGCCAAGGCCTTCGTCGAGCTCGCGAGGCGCAGGGTCGCGTCCGACCGTTGAGCCTGCTTCGGCCTGTCTGATTGGCGTCCGACAGCGGCTGGATATGCGTTGCATATGGAGGAGCCGTTCCCGGAGCAAGCCGTCTTACCACCCGTGACTCTTCTCCCGCTCGTATATGGGCGGAGGCGTTCGCTTCCGTGCCGATGACCAAGCGGAGGTACAAGCACCATCGGGAAATGACTACGCAGGCGACCCCATCTCCGGGTAACTGCGGGAAAGCTGTAGATAGAGCGGACGCGGATGACTGTTCGTGATATACGGGCGCGCAGTGCAGTGCTGACCATGGGAACGAACCACGTACGAACAAGGAGGCGATTCATCTACTTCTGGGGTGCTCTGCGCAGTACGAAATGCACGGCATGTCTTCCACTTCCTAAAAGGGATCGTCAGGGCCACTGTGGTACGGACCCGAAAATTTTTGAGCGAAGAATCAGAAATGAGAAGATCAGGGTACTGCAGCGCAGATTGGCCCCTGGGTCTCCGGGAGCTGTAAATGAGAAGCATCCTGCCAGTCTGAGTCAGAGGACTGCAGTGTCAATTACCGCCGTCGTCGTGTCACCCGCTCTGGATTGAGGGAAGGATGGGATTGCTGTGATAGAGATACATACAGTGGTGATGCAACGAATGGACATGATACAACGGTGAAGGCACGGAAAGTCTGACTGCCGAGCTCATGCGTCTGAAGGTACGATAAATCGTGAGCAAGCACCGACGGCACGGAACATTCAACATACAGTAGGATGTGCCGACGAGCATGGTCGACAAACTCTGCAGCTGGTCCTCGTTGAAGGCAAGCTGATCCTTGTGCCAGGTGTCCTACAGCCATTCTTATGAGCACAGAAGATACACAAGCTGATGGCGCCGAACATACCTGGTGTGTCTATGCGCAGACAATGGGGAGAGTAAGAGATGTCATTCAACGCAAATAACGGCTGGTAAGGCACAAACCTTCTTGAACTCCGATGCGCACTTGCGGATGGTCTTCGAGATGGGTAGAGGGTCGGTCGCATGGTTCGCCAGTACTAGACCCGGCGTCAGTGACGGACATTGCCACAGTGCGGTGTCCTTATACCTTCTGTGAGCGGTGGCATCCACGGTTCCACCGAGTACGGAAAGCTCTCGATCAACGCGCATATACCAAGGATCGCGGAGTGCAATGCCCGCAGTGACTCTTGGTATGCCGGGTCACCTCGTTTGGGCAGCCGCGTTTTCCTCAGGGCACTGACGAAGCGGTCCTAAGGGTGGTGCATCAGCCCTACTCGTACACTGACAAATCTTGCTTTTTACCTTCAGAGGAACGATGCTCTGGCGTTGTGAGCATCGCACCACGCCAGACAGCATCTTCGAGGCCATCTCCCGAACCTCGATGTTCTCATCCGAGAGACACTCGAGCAAAACACTCATAAGCCTCGAGACGAGCTCGCTCGACATGCTTAGGAGGTTCCGGTAGAAGAATACGATCAACGTCGGCAGCGCATTCACGCGGATTCGCCATGACTAGCATATGAAGTCAATCACGGAACGAGACAAGAGTGGTTGACGGCACTCACAGTGGACGACTTGATCGCATTGATGAAGTTGTCGGCGATTACTTCTATGAATTCCGGTGGGGGCGTGACGGCAGACAACACGTAGAGAACGGCCGAGCTATAGGTTTGTAGCTCGGAGCTGTCGTTGAGCTCCGACATGCGGATGATCTCAGGGCTAGGTATGCTGTGGTTAGCGCAAGCGGGGCAGGCAACGATGTGAAAACGTACAGCAGGACCACCATGTAGGGGAAAATCAATGGAGCTTGTGGCCCATGTGCGAAGTCCCAGACCCATTGCAGAACTTCGCAGATGTGAGTACTGTTATGAAATGATGGAATGACGGTCGAGACATACGGGTCAATCCCACTTTGTCGTACTGCGACTGGCTCACGCGAGGTGGTGGCAATCGCTCTTCCCTCCAAGCCGGAAGCTGGCCCACAATCTGCGAAACCCGTGCTATGTACGTCGCCTCACTGCTAGCTCGTCAGCAAGAGGCAATACAACATACATCAAATCACCAACCGTATGCGCAATGGGTCACTGGAAGTCTCGCAAGCAGCAATGAACGCTCGTGCAGATGGATAGACCGGACGCCATTGTATGTTGATGATGGCATAGATGTTCTGCGCGATTTGCGACCGAATCTATACCCGGGTGATCAACGCATGTTCACGCGTAGCAGCGCACGAAGCTCATACCTCAGCGTAGCCAGTATTGGCGTTGTCCAAAAATAGGTTGATGTACTGATCAGCCAAAGGAAGGAACCGCAGATCGAGGCAGTCGACCAAGATGTTGAAGATAGACAAGGATTTGCTCACTGCAGTGTAATGAGCGACACAAGGCAGCAACGCGGATCATGCATGACGTACTAGCGAAAGCGGAGTCTCCGTGGAACTCGAGAGGAAGGGAGAGGATCCACTTGACCAAGGGTGCAGTACGCCGAGGATCGCGGTCAACCAGTTGCTCCTACACGAAGACGATCAGAACAAACCCTCCACAGACGGCAGGCAAACGTACACTCAGCAGATTCTCCCAGAACGAAACCGTGTCAGGCTTCATCTGAGCGTAAATCCGATCAAGCCGTGACGCAATCCAGTCCCACAAGTAGTCCGCGTGTTGCTTAGGCCAATGTTTCGAACCTTGCGGAGATGAGCATCGTGCCACTGGACTCAACGTACGACTCACCTCGTGACAAGCCAGCAAGGAGCTCGGCACCAGACCGTTGCTTGTAGCGGTCTCCGTCTGCAAGGAGTGGGTCGATAGTATCCAACACTGTCTTCAATTTCTCGTGCTCAAACATCTTGGCTGCACCTGCATTGAGTTTCCATGTGCGGTGATGGTGTGCATGGACATACCGATTGATTTCATGAACGTGACGTTCTCTGCCCGCAATTCCGGAGCCGTGCTGTTCTTCATCGACTCCTGGCCCCACAGTAGTGCCAATAGAGTAAAGAAGTTGCCCTGGTTCATGACTTCGCTCATCGCAGTAAGGATCGGCTTCGACTCCTCTTCCCACGAGAAGGCTGATGGTCCTGCGGGCACTGCTCGGTAGGCCTTCACAAGGGGCGTCCAGACCAAGAAGCCTGTCTCAACTTTGTCCACACGAAGGTCCCTGGATAAACGGTCAGTCACACTTGGCCCCCAGTAAAGCGCCAGTATGAACGCACCCTTCTTGTCCAGCGGGCCATCTGGGTCGAGCGTGTCGCCGCAAGAAGTCCGAGGGGTCGTCCATTGGTATGTCAACTCTCAAAGGGTTACTCCATTCATCCAGCCAAAGTTGATCGCTTGACTGAGAGAATGAGCGGATCTTGACATGCGCACAGACCTTCACGACTGCCCTATGATCCCCCACGTCAGCAAAGTTCCCGAACAAGGAACATGGGAGACTAGTTACTTCTGCGCTGTTACTCGGATCGCTGTGTGGGGGCTTATGCTCTGCTTTAGGAAAAACGCTGCTAGGGCTGGCGGAGGAGCGGAGTCTCTCCGAAGCAGCCCGTAGAGGAAGCGGATAGCGAATTGAACGTATCTCCACTATCATACGGTTAGCGAGTCAGTGTGGATGTGTCTCAGAATAGTTCTTACGTGTGTTCCGGGTCGTTCTGCGAGTTCGAGCACCGCCTTGACCTGCATAGCGAGTTGTGGATCAAATCGAAAAAGGCCCTCGATATTGCTACCATACCGTTTCCGTGTATCGCTGGTTCTTCAGGATGATCCGCGCCTGCGATTTCGCCACAGCCTGATGTAGGATGTCCTGATGGACGGCGGACATCGGGAACTCCTGCTTCAGTTCACCCAACGCACGCAGTACACCGGGGACTTCTTCGGTGAACGCATCGGTGTGGCATGACTCCTCGTTGAGGTACACAAGCGCATCTTGTGCCACGTTTCCAACCAGCTTCTGCACGGACGGCTAATCGCAAGTATCAGCATACCAAGAAGGGTACCAAGTCGCATGGCACATACCTTCTCCTCGTGTTGACAGCTGAGCAGCGCGACGAGGTACTGGCCATGGAAGTTGATATCTGCAGCGCGTCCCTCAGTCGGAAAGGCGGTATGTAGTATACGTGGTCTTACCTGCCAGCGCATACGCAGCGGTCCCCTTGTTCCATAGGATGTACAACGCGCCCTTCATGCGGTCTGGGTCGTTCTTCTGCTCCAGCGCTCGGAACAGGTAAGGCAGTGTGAACCTTGTCGACCGCACAAAGTACTAGAAGCCAGTTAGGGCAGTGTTTGCAAAGTTGATGTGCTCTTCACTCACGCCGCATGCATTGTGGAGGACGGCCTGTGCGTGTCTATCGTCATAGACGTTAGCGTGATTGAAGCTTCACAATGATGGCGCATATACCTGCGGACTCTCGTGTACGGTGAGAGAGACATTTCGATAAGGTCCTCGAGGAGCTGGTCATCGAGCGCATCTCGTCTGCGGTACAAGGCATGCATATACAGCCGGCCAGCATTGTAAACCTGTGCGCGCTTCAAGAACACAACTCGGGAGTTCTCCTTCTGCTTAGGCCAGACGCGGTTCGAGCTGTGGCATAGCCATTAGTGATCCCTCTGGACCGGAACACAACACAGCTCACTCCCGGGACTGTCTATACGCCTTCGTCAAGCTCTCGAAGTTGCTCCGCGTAATCGCATACTCGAGCAAGTACACGTCGATCGCACGAGACACGCCGATCACGGCGTCGATGTGGTCCTCGCCCTCGGACTCCCGATGCAGCACATTCGCCGCCTTATGCACGATGGTACCAAACCGTGTCCGGTGCGCCATAGCACGCTTGTACTGCGGGCTGTTGGGGTCTGTGAGTACGAAGCCCGCCTTGACGTCCAATGGGGTGACCAGGAGCTCGGGAACCTCGATATCTGTGTTCATGCATGGGTTGATTACGTCCTTCGCTCCTTGGAGGAGGAAGGTGGGTAGACCACCCCACACCGAGCGCGCAGCATGGAGGTATCTGTTCAACGGGGTGAGTGGTTTCGCGTCAGAACGCTCAAATCCCGACGCACCGGCAGAAGTCGTTACGGGCGACGCTGTCCCATTTCCCGACGGTCTCGAGCAGAGACTCGACCTTATCGAGAGCGGGAGCGGCGATCTTGTCAAGAATTTCGAGCACGAACTCGATCTCGTTGTGGTTCGGCACTATCGGAAGTCGTCAATACCAGCGCAAGTCTAGAAAAGAACGACGCACCATGCCACACGACCTTGACTTCGTCCGCGTCGTACATTTTCCCCCATTGGGTCGTCAAGTTCTGGTTGAACTCTGCCGCGAACGGTTAGCACGGTGTCTGTACAGGGTCACGATGCTGCTGCCAACCTGGCGAGTTCCATTCGTCGGGGTTCACGTAGCGCGAGTCGACGGTGTAGATCGTCGCAGACGAGTGAAGGACGCGATTGATCAGGCGACCTGTCCCAGTGTAACCGCGCTCGCTCTTCGTCTTCTCGACGAGGAGGGCCATGAGGCCGAGCAGCTGATCCTTGTATTTCAGGGTCTGCATCGGCGGTCGTCAGGCATCGGCAGCAGCCACGGCAGCTAACGCTAACTTACTGTGGCGCCCCCGTAGCCAAAGCAACCGCGAAGGATGGACATGTCTACATGCCGAATGAGCGAGCAAGCACCGATGACAGGACTTGTACGTACTCCAGTGCAGAGTCGTGTCCGAAGGCACAGCCTCGTGCGTCGACGTCGTGCGGATGCTCGACGCGCCGTGCCTGAGCTCCTCCTGGATCTGCGAGATGCAGAACGGGAGGAAGCGGTCGACTGTCTGCTCGGGGCGTGCGCGCGCGAGGCACGACACGAGCTGCCCGAACGCGCGGACGGCGTTCGACTTCGCATTCGTGCTCGCGTACTCGAACACGAGCTTCAGGACGAGGTCGAAAAGCGAGTCAGACAGGTGCAGGCACACGGTGTCGAGCGTGCTCTTGATCGACTTCAGTACGGCCTCTTCCATCTTGCCTCCCGTCGTGCCCTTCTTCCCGCCCTCTTCGGGCAGGTTCTCGAACAAGGCGAGGACGCGGCGGAATAGGGACGTCACCCAGTCCGCCCAAGCAGCAGTGCTCTCCCGGGTGAGAGCACGCTCCTCCTCCCGACTGAGGGTCGGCATTCCTGGAGCCTCGACGCCAGCAGGAAGCTGCTGCTCGTGGGCAGGGTCGACGTCCATGACGTCCTCCGCAGGCGCGTCGCTGGTTAAGTCGACACCGACCTGGTGCATCGAAACGTCGGCGATCTTCAGATGCTGCACGACCGATGTAATGAACATCGTCGCGCAGATCGTTTTGACCGGGTCGTTCTACATAGAGTACGGCTTAGCAAGCCGTATGATAACTCACCAGTATTGCGACTGCTTACAAGGTCAATGCCAGGGATGCACAGTTCCAGTAGGGGGACGATGTGCTTCTGCCCGCCAAGATAGATCCTCTCGCTAACAAGCGGCAACGCGACAGCAGACAGCATAGTCATGACAGAGGTCGTCCGGTGAGTCTCGTTTACAACCTCGAGGCCACTGTATGCGCGCTCGAGAATCTCTGGCATTACGAGCGCAGGCTCGAGCAACGCCATTGCGCGGATGGCTGCTTGTGAATAACTGATCGTAAACGGGTCCTTGGAGAACATGGACAGCAACACCGGAGTGCGGAGGATCGTGATGAAGTTTCGCCGGATTTCGGGGGTCAGGCGGCGTGTCTGTGGACAGATGAATGCTGTAGCATGAACACCGCGATGGGGGACATACCACTGGTGTCTTGCAATTCGATTGCTGCTCCTCTTTCCACCGCTTCGAGAACTCGGCCATTAGGCGTTGCACAAAGTGAGTGAGCTAGCGACAAGAGGTGAGCGACGCTGCCACCTGCGACAATCGAGATCTCACATTCAAGCTCCAAATACCGTAGTTGGAGGGGTGGAAGAACGACTCTACACTTGTGATCAGTTTGTCCAGTGAGTCAAGCGCCCTCGAGCCAGCAACAAATCCTTCGGAGGAGGGAGCTTTGCTGTCGCGCACCGGCCCATCTAGGGAGAGCGAGTATACGATCAGCTTGGCAAGCGAACCTGTAGACGGCACATCAGGAAATTGGGTAGGCATTTTGGAGCTGTATATACACACTGCTTCTGTTGATGAGCTTCTTGATTCTCAGCGACTGCTTGTCAGCCATTGTGTCGGCGTGGCCGGCGGTGGTACTTGCACCCTGTCCTCATCTATCAAACCTGCTGTCCATGTGCCAAAGCCCTGACATACCCGTGTGGCCCCGACGGGAACATCTGTAGCAGATGATGTCAATAGTCAGTAATCGGATGAGCATTTCTACTCACTCATGGACCCCAACGCCTTGCCGACCAAAAAGGTCCACTCAGCTTCGCTCCATAGACCTACAGTCTTCCATTCCGCGGCGCCCTCGGGTCCGTACTCGCTGTACTGTCCGGCAACATGGTCTTCAGATAGCTCTCCGCACAGCTCAATGAACCTATCGTCTATCACGGACGAGTTGAAGGCCTCCCATAGCTTGAACACGACAGGCATATAAAGGCGACTGTGAGAAGGCGGTAGGAATGACGTTAGGACGGGAATCATAGTCAAGACGCTCTACAGGGTCTGTGAATAATGCTGTCTCGTAGATGAAGCAGCGGGTAGCAACTTACGTCCTTGGTCAACTTGGGAAGAAATGTCGACAGCATCTCCGGTATCTCGCTAGGCGGGAAGTACCTCCGGCATTGCTCCGCGACGAAGAGTAGAATGTTTACAACGTTGCGCCTAGGCCGATGTATGAATTTCGAAGGTCCTCTTCGGACCACACGAGCGACATACGAGGAATCGTGCATCCGCTTCTTCGGCCATAGTTCCTTCTGGAGCACACGCCAAAGAGGCTGCCACGGCAATTGCAAATCAGTGGGGTCGAGTTTGCGCCGGCTGTCTGGCTTGTTGCAGATGAGCCGGGAGAGCATGTCCGCCCAGCTCCTCATGACGCGGGGTTCTATGCCAGGCACGAGGCACAGCTCGAAGTAGAGCCGGGTCAACTTGGCACGGATGGGCTTCGTCATGGGATAGCGCATGAGCAGCCAACTGCAGAGGATATCCATGAGTCTAGTATGCGATAGTTAATTGTGGCTGAACGCGCCATTGGAGCATGCCATCCCAGGTGGTGAGGACAAGCCAGTTCTTGGTTTCGGCACAGACAGAGAGGCGTCCCACTATGTATTCAAGCTTGGTCTGCATCTCCTCCGGCGACTCACACTCATACGGGAGGGCATTGAGATAGGACTGGAGAGAGGCGCGCTGCTTCTCAAGGGAACCTGGAGAGAGCGTACCAGACTCGGAGGAAGGGGAGTCCGGGACGGAGACATCGTCGTCCTCCATTCCGAGGTGACTAGCGGGGACCGAGGATAAGTCTAGATGAAACGAGCTGAGGAGACTGTTCATTGTGGCGTGTGTGAGCGAGCGGTTGGTAGCATGCGGGAAGAGTGGGAAAGAGCGAGGACGAACATGCGTGCGATTATATGCGGATTGGGGGGCTTACGAGTCTATGGCTGACGCGTACAAGGACCGCAGTCAAATGGCCAGTGCCGAGTGTGGGTGGCTGAGAGAGACTGGAGAGATGGTGTGGCCTGCCCCGAGCTAGCGCAGGCGACGCGTACCCTCCCCGGACTACACACAGGCGCCCATCGCGTCCTCCTGCACGTGCCCCGTTCCCGGCTCCAGCACCGCGATCGGCGCGTCGGCGCGTCGCGACTCTGTCCAGGCCACCCACTGCCGGTACTGCACTCCTGCCACCTTCCCCCGCGCAGACACCGCTTCACTCACGACAACACCACCATGAGCTGGTTCCAACCCTTACTGGCGCGAACAGTCGCTCACAACTGTCGCTCCTTCTCTGCATCCGCCTGCTCGCATGTCGCGTCCCGCTCAAATGCTCTCGCTCTTTCCGCCGTGCAGAAGCGAAGGTCATTCGCTTCTTCTGCCTTGTTCTGGGGTTCTGCCTTCGCTGTAGCGGTTGGTCTGACGACTGCGAACGCAACCATACACCTCGATGGCGAAGCTCTGCCAGAGTCGGCGGAGGAGACCCGTGGTTCGTGCAGGGAATCCGGCGAGTTGTGTGGCCCGAGTACTCACTCCGGAGCCAGTTGACCCCGCAACATCTATATCGTTCCCCACCACTCTCAAGATTCAGTCCAAGACGCCTTTGCCCACGTTCACTCTCATGGGTGTTGGTGTGAGGACCGTGTCGTTCCTTGGACTCAAGGTGTACTCTGTGGGATTCTATGCCGACTTGTCCAGCCCCAGTCTCGCCGCGGTACGTCTTCTCAACAACGTTCTCCGTCAGAAATTGCGTACATACTGAGACCTTACTTAGATTCCTCAAGACGCAACACCGGACGAGAAGATTGAATACATTGTCAGGAACGCTGCATGCGTACTCCGCATCAGTACGTCTCTTGCTCGTTCCTACGAATCGCAGAATCACTCATGCATTGATCCAGTTCCTACGCGGTCGACTTCGTACAGCCACTTGAGGGATGGATTCCTCCGCGCACTACAGGCCCGCCAGGTCCTCTCTCGGCAACGCGGTCAGCTGACGCCCGAGGACGAGCTCGCGATCCAGTCGCCACTACGGAAGCTCAAGTCGATGTTCCCCAACACCCCGTTGACGAAGCATACGCCTCTTGACATCTTGATCACTACCCCGACCACGAAGCAGCCCCGCACGCTCATTGTCCGTGACCTCGGTGCCCTCCAGAACGATTGGGTCGCGAACGAGTTCGTTCTTGCCTACTTCGAAGGCAAGGGACTCAGCCCTCCGGTACGTCAATCCTACATGCTCATGTCTGCTCCTCGTGGACTGACATCCGCGTAGCTGAAGGAGTCGGTTGTTGAATACGTTCAGACACATTTCTAAGCTTTGGATGTACTTTACACGTAGCATCTAGTCGCTTACGGATAATCCACTGACTATCGACTGAGTCTCACACACGTTCGGCGTACGCTATGCTCTCTTGACGCACTTCCGAGTGTCCTCGACGCGTTCCGGGCGGGAGCAGATGCTTGTGAATACGCGCCGAGGCGCACGTGGTTGCGCCCCGCGTCAGAGCCGCGACTGGCAGATCGAGCACAAGCTTTCTGCAGTCATCCAGGCTGAGCTCGCTCGAGCCAGTGCCCGTCCCGCCGCCATGAACCTCCCGCGGACACAGTCTCTGATCCATCGCGCACTCAGGCTCTGTGCATCCGCCCCGCAGCCGGCGCGGATCATCCTCGTCCCGCGCACGTACGCCACGCACGCGCAGAACGTCAATGTGAACCCCGCCCCGGGCAGCAGGCCCTCCTCCGCCTCCCTCCTCTCGAGCGCACTCGACCAGCGGCAGCGCGCCGCGCGCAGAGAAGACAGCGCGGGCCCGTTCCAGTTGGGCATAACCCCACAGCGTGCGGACGAGGTGCCCCCGGAGAAGAAGTGGTCGGAGCTGAGCGTGGGCGGTAAAGGTGCGTCTGCTATGCCCAATTTGTCTTCCATGTGTGGACATTGAATAGTTCCATGATGCACTTGCGAAGTTGTGCGCACGACGGTTAGGACGTCGAACTTGGCCGTCATCCTCGCGGGCGCGGGTCTCTCGATTGTGCTCATATACGCCCTGACGTCCGAGTTGTTCTCGCGCAACTCGCCCACGGTGCTCTACAACAAGGCATGCGACCTTATCAAGGCGTCGCCACAGGTATGTCGCCCTTTCACTCGTCCATGTCTGCTGTAATACATGTATTGCGAACGTAGGTGCACCAGTACCTGCAAGACCCCTTGGTGTTCCATAACCACCCACCTACCGTGTCCCGACCACGGCATCGGAACCACTTCGTCTCCTCGCAGATATTCGTGGACTCTACCGGGCGCGAGCACATGCTCCTGAACTTCTACGTGCAGGGCCGGCCTCCGGGATCCGGGCCTGCCCCCGCAGACACCGACGAAGGCGTGTTCGCGCGCCTCTCACGCAAAGCACAGGAGAAGGTCGGCGCCCTGCAGGCGATGTCGTGGGATGAGGTCAAGGACGTGGTAGAGAGGCGGGGCGAGCGCGCAATGGAGGCGGCGAAGGACCTGTTCCGGTTCTTGAGTGGTGAGGAGGTCGCGCGGCCGAAGCCTCTGCCGTTGCCGGTGCAAGAAAAGAAGGAGGAGCAGGAGAAGAAGGGCTGGTTCTCGTCCGTGACCGGCCTCTTCTCTGGCATCAAGGGCTCTGCGAGCGGTGTCGCCGGGGCTGCGGCTGAGGCGTGGAACGGACCTGCGTTTACCGAGGGCGAGGTGCATGCGGACCTGGTCATGGTGCGTTACCTGCCTCGACCTCGCTGTGAGAACCTCGTGCTGATTAAAATCCTGCACAGAACGACCAAGGATACTACGAGTTCCGCTATCTTCTCATCGACATGCCTAGTGAGTGTTCGCGCAAAATGTCCCGTCCCTCTGCCGATACTAATACCCTTGTAGACTCCAATGCGAGGAATCCTCGTCGGATCTTCATCCACAAAGGTGAAGGGGTGCGCGAGGCGGAGCCGATAGTACGCTGGTACCGGTAGCAGAGTCTCGCAGTGACAAGTGATCCCGGGACCAGCTCATACTATATGCCGCTCGTAGTGACCACACACCGCTCATACTGCAGGGAGCCAGTTAGGGTATACCGCAGTTGTACATGTATCAAGGTGCTAATTACAATACAGATGCCGAAACGTCCTGCCGGTGGGCTAATCGGAGGTCGACTGTCCCGCGACTTCATCACTGAGATGATCATTCGCCGAAGAGCTTCTGTACGCGCTTGAGTATAGAGTCCTTATTAGGATCTGTCGACACAGTTGAGCTTGGCGGTCGCGGTAATATGTGAACGCACGCACCGTATGGGTGATCCTTGGAGGGTATCTCGAGCAATGCAGGGAACGGTTCTTGGTACTTATCGACCATAGGACGGATCTTCTCAGCAATCTGCAAACTCGTTAGGGCACCAGTCATTCGCAATCGGACGAAGACGTACATGCTGGTTTATGAGGAGGATAGCGATGTCCTTCCGCTGCGTGAACTCTTCGAAGGCCGCCTCGATGTTAGGTATTTGCGTCTCTGCAAACCGATTGCCGTCAACCGGTGTAGAGCATGGTCCCATTATCATACGGCTACGCACTGGAATCAACGACCAAGAAGTTCTTCTTCTGGTTTTGGCCGACATTGCCTATGCCCGCCAGGAGCATACCGGTGACAGTATCCTGCGTTCATGAGTACGGATGCGCGGTACCCATACAAGCAGGCGTACCTCATCCCCTATCACAGCAAGGAGGTTCCTCTCTTGAGTGGCCGCCGCCATCGTGTAACGACTAGCTGGTCGAGTAGCAGGATGCGTTCGCCGCCGTGCTCGAGTGCCTCGACGCCGCCACCGTGCCACGAAAGGCAACACCGTCGCACCACGTGATATGACGCGCCATGCGATCGAGATTTCTGGACTCGGACTGAATCTGCGCTGCTTACTGTTCACCGCACTCGCTCGATTTCCTCTGGACGTACACCTCAACTCATATCCCTGGCTAGGACACCTCGAAACACCCTGGGATGGTATCCATCAACGACATATTCAACCGTCCCCCAACAATTTCGGAGGATACTCTCCAGTACATCCTCTATCCTCCCCCAGACCAGACAGACCGTGTCTCCGCAACCGCCCTTGCTACACTCGCGACCGAGTACACACAGTCACTCCTTCCTGGGCATCTATGGCATCGCGACTCGTTTGAGCTCAAGGTAGCGCCAGATCCGGAGGGGAACAAGGACTCCTGGGTACTCGAGGGCACAATGCGGGTCGGGGACTGCATTGACGACGAATGGTGTACAGTCTGGCTCCTGCGTGAGATCAGCAAGAAGTGGGATGTTGTAATTAGGTGGGTAACTTCTTCAGTATTAGCAGTCAGGTGTGCTCACCTAAGAAATCAGCGTCTGGGACTCGGACGGCGAGTTCTTGCTTATCGAGGCGGCGGACGATCTGCCCTCATGGGTTACGCCCACGAATGCCGAGAACAGGGTAGGCTTATTGGTTTTCAATCCACCGGTGTTGTCTCTGACATGCGCATGCCAGGTCTGGATCCATAACTCCCGCCTTCACCTAGTTCCGCTCTCACACGTCTCTGCACCGTCTAGCAAAACCCGCAGGCGGAGGTACCTGCCCCACCAGGGTGACGATGAAGAGGCCGGATTGAACGACGCCGAGGACGAAGAAGACTTCATCACCGCTACCGACGCCGTTAAGCTCGTCCGAGATCCGCTCATTCAGACAACCGCCCCAGAGAAGGTCGAGCAAACAGTCTGGCAACGAATCTCTGGGTAAGCCGCACTTTGTGTGCATTTTCCCGCACCTTCATACTAATACCACGCCTTTAGGTATCCCGCAGCGTTGCGTCAACACGTTCATGTAACGAAAGCGTATCTACCCCTTGATGTCGCGAAGGCGCTCGCTGTGAATCCGCCGCTGGTGCAGAAGGCAGTGGAGGCGTTCTACACTCGCGACGCCCTCCAACTGCGAGTAAGCATATGTTCTACGTTTTTATAGGGTACCGTCATCTGATGTCCCTCCAGGCGGCCCAGAAAATGGCGCGCTTCCCACCTGAACCGGCGGTCCTCGTGTCCGTCAAGATGACTCGGACTGCTTACGCGCAGTTGGTTGGCCAAAAGTTTCACCCGCCCAAGGCGTTTGGCCGATGGGTCGAGAAAGAAGGCACCAAGGAGTGGCGGTGGAGGGATATTGGCATGAAAATCGTCAGTAGGAGCACTGTAATACTCTGGGATAAGCTCGCTCACGACGGCATGGACAGGCATGCGGGTTCGAGATGCTGTACCAGGAGAGCAAGAATCGAAAGGAGACGTTGACCGCCAACTTCGACGGCTCATCGGCCTCGGTATGTGGTTCGGGTCGGCTTTGCGTGAGTGGGATGCTGACCGGCATGCAGCTGAATGCCCTGAAGGACAACTTGCGCCGCAACCCCGAGTATGCGGAGTATATCCAGCGCCTCTTGTCTGTCGGGTACTTCAAGGGCGAGCTCGAGGGCTCCCAGCGGTGGACGGACCTCGAGAACCAGGCCGCAGCCGCGTTCGTTGCCGCCCGCAAGGAAGAGTGCGTGCATCGTCCTAGATTGGGGTCCCAGACGTGCTGACATCCGCCACAGCGACGCATCTAGGCCATCGTTTGCGACCGTCGTACAGGGCGCACTTGGAGAGTACACCGACGATCGTGGTCTGCCCTCCGGGGAAGAAGACTCGGACGATTGGCTCAACGTCGATGCCGCTGACTTCGACGCCATGCTCGAGAAGACGGCCGGCGACAAGAAGGGCAAGGGCAAGGCCACCGAGGCGATGGACGTGGACAGCCCCGAGGACGAGGAGGAGCGCGTCGCCAAGGCGCAGGCGGCACGACTCAAAGACCTCGCGCAAAAGGTTGAGGAGTTCGTCGAAGGCGAGGGTGACGTCGAGGGTGCTCGTTTTGCAGAGTAGGTGCCTCGACCGCTACGCACTATCAACTGCTAACCTAGGCCCCAGCGAGGCGTTTTCCGACGACGGCGACAGCGATGATACAGACGACGAGGCACTGAGCGAAGACAGCGATGCCATGGCCGAAGACGAGCCTGCTCGACCACTGCCGACCTCCCAGCTCACCGAGGAGCAGCGCAAAGCTCGACAGGAAGCGATGGACAAGCTCGTCCCGGGCATTGACCCGTCAGAGTACGGCCAGATGCCTCCCTCGTTTCACCAAAATTCGCAACGGACAGCCCCCGTCACGCTCGATACGGAAGTGCGCGATCAGCTCCCGCCTGCCGGCTCCGGCTCGGACGCGGTCGAAGCGGCGCAGAAGCGGTCAATCCGTCCGCCGATTCTCCCTCGTGACAAGTACGATGGCGTTGATTCCGATGACGAGACGGATGAGGACGACGACAATGGAGACGAGGAAGATGATGAGGACCACCCGCAAGTCGTTGGCGACGTTGAAATTGATATGGCCGAGGAAGAGGACGAATTTATCGAGTTTGCGCGGCAAGCATTGGGTGTAAGCGACGAACAGTGGAGAGATATCTTGCAGGAACGTGGAGAACGTGGAGGTACGTACATATCGAGCAGGCATGTGGAGACTACAATAACTTCAATATGCCATAGCCTATGTGCCCACTCACGTAACATCCGAGAACAAGACCACATCGAAGACGAAAACTGTGCCATCATCTACCGCAGAAAAGCCTAAAGCACCAGGTCCTTCGGTCGACGCCGATCCTAGCCTCGACTCGTTCGAAGCTGTCATGCGCGCGATGGATGCGGAACTTGCTCGAGCGCGTGGAGGTCAGCCTTCAGCAGATCCTGTGGATTCCGCCACGCAGCGCCAAGGCAAAGGCAAGGCAAAGGCGGAAGATGGTGACGACATGGATATTGAAGCTGCGATGGAGGCCGAACTTCAAGCGTCTCTTGATCACGGCGAGGAGGAAGGTGAAGAGGGTGAAGGTGGAGAAGCCGATTACCGGTTGATCAAAAACTTCTTGGAGAGTTTCAAGAGCCAAGCAGGCACTTCTGGGCCAGTGAGTAACCTTGTCGGGCGGTTACAGCAGGGATGGACGCTCCCGCGAGACGAGTCCTGATGTAAACGATAGCACTGTATCATTACCTGTAATACAAAACCTGTAGCCCAAGTCTAAGCTGCATTCCGTTGGGTTTAAACACCACTCTTCATACGGTATTTCTCCCAGACCGTTTGAGAGTAACAGATGCATCAGAGAATGTGGGTATAGACTGTCAACCACCTGATAGATACTAATCGTGAAACACCGTAAAGATTCTCTGCGACGCGGCAAACCCTTAAGCCCTTCCACCAGTAGCGTCGCCAGTCTCGCTGACACCGCCGCCACCAGCAGCGTCTGTATACGGATTGTCAGCATCGCAGTTGCGCATGGTGGGTGGAGCACCTACTCGAGTCCGCCGCGTTGTCGATGGTACCACCGTAGTTGTAGACACCGCCACCAACGGCGGGGCCCGACGAACCGCTGTACGCGTTACCGC
The DNA here is from genome assembly GCA_022606155.1 of Trametes elegans. Classification (NCBI taxonomy): domain Eukaryota; kingdom Fungi; phylum Basidiomycota; class Agaricomycetes; order Polyporales; family Polyporaceae; genus Trametes; species Trametes elegans. The sequence goes on along the minus strand of JABYQO010000020.1, from coordinate 236,656 downwards.
CGGGACCGAGACCATTGCCATTGCCACCGTCAGCGTCACCAGAGAACGTCGTGCCAGCACCGCCGGCAGTGTCTACGTTATGTACATGTGAGTTCGCAGTGCTCATGAGACACGGTCAAATACTCACTGCCGCCGTTGTTGGTCACGGTGCCCTCATCATCCGCCGCGTTGACAACCGAACCACCGGACACGTCCTGGGTAGCACCACTGTACGCGTTACCACCGGCAGTGCCCGCGTCGCCCGCGCGCCTCTGGATGCCGTTGGGGATCTGAGGACCACTGGCGTCACCACCCTCAGCGCTGCCGCTCTCCGAGAAGCCTCCACCACCAGCGTTGTCTGTACAAGCGAGTGAGCCCTCTCCTCGACTGGCTGGCTGATAGAAGACACTCACTAGCAGTGGTGTTTTCGATACCGTCGACGTTGTCGTCGCCCCCGGCTGCGGCACCCGCGCCGTTGCCCTCAGAGCTGTTGACAACGTTGCCACCACGGGAAGAACCAGTAGCACCGGTGTACGCGTTACCACCGGGACCGTGGCCGTTGCCGTTGCCGCCGAAGGCGAAACCGCTGAAGGACGAACCGGCACCGCCGGCCGCGTCTGTGACAAGTGTCAACCAAGGCCCAAGGACATAACCGACTACTTACTGGAGCCGTCGGCATTGGTCATCCCACCCCTGGTCGATTCGTTGGCGATGTCTCCGCCGGAAGAGTCGCTCGCAGCACCAGAGTACGCGTTACCGCCAGCCGTCCTGTTGTCTCCAGCACGCTTTGACTTGTGGGCAGCAGCGGCGGCAGGAACCGCGGGGCCCTTGCCCTGCTGAGCCTGCTCCTTGGCCTTCTTCATTGCCTGGGTGCGGTGAACGGGGTCATCCTGGTTACCGGTGGACGGTGGTGCAGGGGCGGACCCGAGGATGCCGCTGAGAGGAGTGTCAGGAAGGGGAGCAGGAGTCTGCGGCAGAGCACGGATTTGGTGAGCCGCGGACTCCGAAGTGTGGACGATAGCATTGTCGAGCTTGGGCGAAGCCGGAGCACCAGAAACGAGAGTGGGGCTGACTGCAGCAGCAATGAGGGAGAACGCGATGACGGGGCTACGCATGTTGACGGCGATAGATGTCGACGAGGAGGTCTTGACGGCGATTAGACGAGACTAGGCTAGAAGAGGAGTGGTGAGAAAAGGTGGATAGGGAGCTGGGGGGTTCTGGACTGGTTTATATACTCGCAGGAAGCTAGCATTCAATCCCCGCCCCAAGTCGCTGGAGATGTGCTAAGGATCGCAGAGCGACTGAATGACTCTAGTTTCACGCGGGACGATCGTCGCCGAGAAGGGACTCCAGTTTGCCGGACGTCGGTTCCACACTGACGATGACCGAAAGCAGACCAGAGAGACTCAGAAGGCCGCAAGGAAGACTCCGTGCCCGACGGTGGGATACACCTCACGCTTCCATCGGAGTCCTAGCAGATCACACTTCAAGGCTTTACGGTTCGATTTTCTGCTGCTCGGCTCTCGAGTGCGAGAAGGTGATATCCTTAGCTTCTCGCCAGCCACGGTTGGTGTCAGCCGCTTGTAAACCACGACGTGAAAGAGAGCAGCGCACCTGGGAAGCGAGTGGAAACAGGTCAACCTCTGTCGGCTGCCCACTGAAAGGCATCACATGTCATGGGTGAAGGAACATACCGCCCGATCCGGAAAGGCCTGTATGTCAGTCGCCTGAGGCTGTTTCGGGCAAATGCCAGACGACGTGTTGAGCACATAGTGCTGAGAGAAACTGGTATGAGACAGAGGACTAGCCCACATCTTGCAAACGACGGGCAGTCCCCCGCCGGCACCGTGCGCCACAGCTTGAGTGCGGGCGGTTGGTGTTGTGATCGGCGAGAATCGGCGGGCCGAAGAGTGACAGGGCGCTAGTTGTGGCTAAGATTCTGTGACCACGCGTCACGTTTGTGTAGGTGGGGTGCGCGCTTCCAGCTTCTCTCGACTTGCCTTCACACTCCCATGCTTCGCATCCTCCCTCCCTCGCCCGGCGCGTTTCTAGGGGAGCCCACGTAACACTAACTCACACGCTCCTACCTACGAGCACATGGCGTCTTCCCAGGCCTCAGGGGACGAGTTCGACAACTTGCCCAATCCCTTCGAGGGCATAGACTTTGATCAAATCGCCGAGTTGTCGACGGTTGCGGTTGCGGGTGCGGTCGACAAACCAGCCGCGGCCGAGGGTTCGGATAGCGAAGTGGATTACGATTCTTTCTTTGACGAGATCGACCCCCGTGCCCTTGACGGGGTGCCGCATCTCGGGCCCGTCGATCCCCCGGCCCTGCCGCCTCCAACCCAGCCCCCCGCTCCCGCTCCCGCCCCCGCCCCCGCCGATCCTTCCGAGCAAGGCGCAGTCGCTGATGCGTCTGCAGCGGCCCCGGACCGCAACCTGCCCGCCCGATCCCAGGCGCTGTCCATGATCTCAACGCAGTACAGCTTCGATGATATAGACGACGCGTACTTGGAGCAAGTCAGGGACATTGAGAGGCAGGCGATGGCGCCTACCCTCGCAGACAATGGTAGGACGTGCTGTACGCATATGCACCGTATGAAGCTGTAGGCTGATGGTGCACTTTAGCTCCGGTCAATTTGCAGCGCAGTGTGCCGTCTTCCAAGTCTGCAGGCAGTACTCAGGTCAGGCGGATCGGTAACTATCGCTTATCGTTCCTTGACCGCGCACTTGACACTAACAATCGCTCGCGACAGAATGTTCGATCTCCTTCGCCTCGTCCGTCGCGTCTCTCAAGGATGGAGAGCTGAAGCGGAAGCGCTCCGATGTCTCTTGTACGCCTCAGACGCCTACCAAACGCGCCAAGTTCAGCAGGGTGCCGTCAAAGTCATACAAGGAATTCGCGCTCAAGATGCTCCTCAAGCTGGAGCCAGACATCACTTGCTCAATGTGAGTCTTTGCGACGCTCTGTATCGTCAAGCACCCGTTGTTGACGTCCACTTCCAGTTGTCGCGACGTCATGTGAGTACCCTACCGCCCACGGACCCTGCCCTCGATCCTGACCACCCCCGGGAATAGCGTCGCCGCCCAGTGTACGAACCCTTGCGGTCATTCGTTTTGCGCCCATTGTTTCATGGAACACATGAAGGGACCGGTACGCAAAAGGCCCCATCCACCTGGTCGTGTCTCTCAATTCTGACGTTATTTATGTAGATGACTGGCGATTGTCTCCAGTGCCCACTATGCCGCGGGAAGTTGGATGTAAGGCGTCCGATCATTTCCAACTTCGCCATCGACAACACCGTGCGCGACTACGTCGCGGGCATGGCGGAGGTGGGCGACAAGGCTTGGAAGCCCTCGGGCGAGAATTACAAATTCTACGAGGTTCGCAAAGAGTAAGTCCTACTCCTATTATCCCCTACCTGAGAACGAACTGCTCACCTTAGCGTTAAACCATAGGGCCTCGGTGCAGGCGCTCCAAGAGATCGCTCAGTATCAGAAGAGGAACCTCACGCCTCGCGAACTTGAGCTGTTGATCTCCGATAGAGACAGCAGCGATACAGGGGACGACATTTACGATAGCGATTCGTCCACGTACGGCGACTAAGGAGCCACCTCATGAACCGCGACGATCTGGACGCACTCACAGTGTATCAGATAGCCCGATCAGCCTCGACACACTGGTCCCTTCTGCGGAAAGGAGGGAATAGGTCACGGATATGTAGCACTACTCACGGTATCGGAGGAACGGCCATTGAAGGATTAGAACATTGTAGCATAGCTCCCGGATTCACATATGCGCTCCCATCTGCTATGATTTGTTGTCACCATCGTCTATATGCTCTCGCAATTATATACGCTCTCGCGTTTGCTTCGGAATGCACGGACTGTCGTAATCATTCTGATACTCTAAACAGGGAGTCGTGGCGTACATATCGGTCGTGAGGACAAACAGCTGGTGTTGACTACAGATCATGATTTACAGACAAACAAACGCGTGTGCGCGCGCGGAGGGGAAACAAATGAGGGATTGGGCCTGCCGATACGAGTACAAATCGAGAAGTCTGAGAAATGCGTAGTCCGAATAGGATAGCAGGGAAACAAGGCTGAGGGAGCGCGGGAGATTTAGAGGTCAAGGGTGATTTCGAGCTGCCCGCCCGTAGCCACTGGCATGAGCCTAAGCAAACGATCACCGCTATCGAGCGAGGTGATCGACGGCGACGGGGAGGCTTTGCCATCCACCGTCGTACGGACTTCTTTGATCGACGGTTCGCCCGCGAGGAACACCACAGGGCTTTCGGGGAGCTGCGAGGGAAGGATAGCGGATAGGACCACACGCTGGCGCGTCTGCACGCTCGGAGAAGCCTTGGGCGAAGCATCCGACAGGACTTGGATGGCGGGTACTGACTCGATGATGCGCTCCGCCGGCACCTCCGTCGCAGCGTCGGCGTCATGCGCGGCGTGTTCGGCCTGAACGTCTTCGTCCTCCTCCTCGTCAGTCTCGTCCAGCACCTCCGGCCGGTCTTCAGCAGAAGCCCGGGGCACCGCAGGGGGCGCCGTCTTCAGCAACGCCAGGCCGAGGAAACCAGTGACCCGACGAGTGGTGGACTCGCCCACGATCCGGGTGGCGACCGCCCTGACGAACCCACTCCAGAACCAGACGAAGACGTTGAGAACCATGTGGATGTACCGACGGATCACGCTAGTTGGCTGTCGGCGTATGAGGGCTGATGAGGTCGAGCGGACGGGGAGCGGGGTAGCGGGGCGGACCCGCTTCTGCCGCGGAGTCGACGGCTGAGCGGGCGAACTGGGCGAGTTACGCGGTTGCGTTCTAGGGTGGGACACTGAAGAGGCCGGCGAGGGCTCCCTGGAACGCGGTGGGGAGGGTGGAGGCGTAGGCAGAGTGTGCGTGACGGACCTGTCGACCCTCACATCCAGCTTCTCATGGGACGTGAGGATGGCAACATGTACCTTGCTGTCATCGACTACAACCGCGTGATAAGGAGCAACAATGACATGGCGGCTTGCAGCTCCGAGCCAGGCGAGCTCGCCCTCCGCGATAGGCTGAGGCACGGCCTTCACGTAGTGCACGTCGGGAGACGCCAGCACAAGACCGTCCCACTCTGACGCTTCCTTGGGCAAAGCATCGTGCCTGAGAGGTAGGACGGCTCTCCCGGTTACGTCGTCAGCCATCGGCAGCACGAGTAAATGAACGGGATAGCCGGCGTCGGTAAGGCGGGACGCAACGACAGCCGAGTTGCGATCAAACGCGAGCAGTTCGCCATGGGACAACGCCGCGACGCCGTTCAGCAGCTCCTTGGAATGCTCAAGCACGCTGAAGGAGACGCGCGCGAATGGACTGGAGGAGTTCAAGATGATCGTGCCGCGTTCCGTGATCTTGAGGGACGTCGAGTGACTCGCGACGAACACGAGCGGTCTGGGGACGTTGACCGCGTGTGTGTCCGGTCGCGGCAAGAGCACCAACGCAAACGCGCCGTCGACCTCGGTCGCCTGCGTGAAGGCTGGTACACTGCATGCATGCATGAGATCTTCCCCGGCGCTCTGCCTGAGAAAACGGGACCTACCTCGACGCCTTCCATGACCAGCTTGACCAGATGTTCGGGTCCGTCAAGTGTCCAAGAACGCGCTCGCCAGGGAAAGCATGGGTACGGTATGTGCCGTCTTCGGTGATGTTCCAGCCCTCGCGGAGATCCACGCCAGGAAGCCCTTGCTCGACCACGAGCTCTCCGTTCCGTCCGTACTCTCCCAGCCACTGCACATGGCCCGAAGGGTGCACGAGCCTGTAAGTGAACGAGAAACGCGCACCAACGTGGTCATGGAGAGGAACTCGGAGGGGTATGTAGAGCGAGTTTTCCTGGGCCGCACCCGAGTCGCGTTCCTCCACGCTTCCCGGCGAGAAGATCTGCGCCCCCTCAGGCAACACGGTCTCTGGTTCCAAACTCCCAAACTCCACCGCACCCCATTCTCCCGACGGCCGCCCAAAGACAGGAACGTCCGACCAGAGCTCGACCTTGATGCCGTCCGCGCAATGGTTGAGGAGGGACTCGCGACTATCAAAAGTCGCCTTGAATAGGACGGTCTGGGCTGCGAACTGATCGGAGGCTTTTGGAGCGACCTTGAGAACAGTCTGCTCGCCGAGTGCAGGGGAGAATGTGAGCGGCATGGTGGAACGGTGTGTGGCCCGCCAGGGGTGTCGTCGAAAACTGACCGCGGAGGAGAAGATGAAGAAGGGGTTGAGGGATGCCGCAGTGGGTCGCCTAGACAAGGATAAGAGCCAATCGAGCCAGGGTAACCCGCGCGGTGTACCGTGATTATCAGTTACGTGCTGCCTGCAGGAGACAACGAGGCTCGGAACGAGGGCGGCACCAGGATGCGGACCAGTGAGGTGTGTCTGGATTCGCCTGCACTCAACATGCGGGATGCAGCCGCACCGAATGCAGTGCACCTGCAGCTACTTCAGTTACCAGTACACCGGTACCTAGCCACTGGGCCTGGGACCTGAATGCACATGGTACCAGTACTAGGAAACATTTGTGGCTATATGCTATACACCAGGTTCACCGATGTTACCAGATACTACGATATGTATCCATATAGTGATCGCCCCGGGCCCCTGCAACTGGCGGGGATCTCTCCCGGTCAGTGTACGTACACACAAACCCATCCTGATAGGGGCTTCTTATCATACAATTACCAGTACAGTGATATTACGAGTACAGGTTGGTTGCAGGATACGCAGAGCACACAACATGTCAATCCTCTTCCATGTCATAGTCGGCATCTCTCGTTCTTTTGCGCCTTATTTCTTCCCCAAAGTTGCTGTGATCGGCGGCACGCGAGAGTGTTTGGGCGACAAGATCGTCCAGCAGCTCTGGCGGCAAGTCGTACTCCGAGGTTCGTACCACGACGGCGTATGTCGCTATGACAAGGTCAGCATGATGTGAGGGAAGCAACACCCTTGAGAACGAACCATCTTCGATCTTTGCCAGAGACTGAGTGGTGACAGATTGCTTTTTCCGTAGCTCCTTGAAGTAGGGCGTCAAACCCTCGAAATCTGAACACTGGCGGTCAACATGGGTGCCTGACTAGCACAGACGACCTTACCTGCTTTGCACGATCGAACAAAGCTGCAGACCTCGCTCGCTTTCTGGCGCCCGCCCCGCCTCGGGATTGCGGCAATGGCGAATCGCATGAGTTCTCCGGTCAGATCTGCGAGTCCAAGGAGGTAATCTTCCAAAGGCAAGGGAAAGAACTGTGAGAGAGCGTGTGAGTGGACGAATGCGCACATGTTGAGCCTGGCAATCACTCACCGCATTGCCATCCGCGTCGCAAAGGGTAGCCTGCACTTGGTCGTAGGATATCAAGGACCGGTGCTCGAGGTAGTGGGCGAAGCTGAGGGCCTCGATGTACTCCTGGAGGCCAGGAGAGACGTTTCGTTGGTAACGCCAAAAGCGGTCACCGACCAACTCGTCGCGGATGGCTGAAAAAAGCGACTGTATCTCCTTCAATTTGCCTTTTGCGCGTGTAGCAGCCCGCTGGCCGAGGACGCGGTCATCAGACTCTGTGGCATCCTCGGTGAGGGTGCGATGGAGGAGAAAGATGAGTTTCTTGGATAGGTTTGTGATGTCGCGACTGGACTGGCGAGGACACGGGCCTCAGACCGGGTAAAGCGACGGCTGAGAGGCCGGGAGCCGGAGAGGACGTGTACCGACCTTGATCAGTCGCTCTCTCCTGTCGTTGTGGTCGTCGAGCTCTCCTCTGAATGTCTCAAAGGCAGCGAGAATGGAGTCGCGTGAGTCGAGTGTTTTCGGTGAGGTCATGGCGGACGAGAGAGAGGCGGGGCACGGGGTCGCACGCAAGCAGTCACGACCCCGTGACGAGAGTAAATATGGATGCGCAGAGATGCTGCGTTGCCCGTGCCAGCAGCGCGGGTGGGGCAGTAGGCATGTCAGGCGGTGGTGAACAGAGAGGACCTGGCGCCGCCGGAAGAAGGGGACACTGCCACTCTGACTGGGCGCCAAGCTCGTCGACGACGAGAGCGGAGGGTTTGGCGCGGGCGAGACTGGAGAGCGGAAGCAGGCTCTGTCGTCCGGTGTCACTCCCTCTCGCTCTCTCCCAAGCTCCCACCCTCCCTTCCTCCGTCGTCCTCCTCGCCTCCGCCTTTGCCCTCTCCCATCTTCCTCGCACTCCCCCTGTGCCCCCCCCCAGTCTGCCCAAAGACACCACGCCCACCAGCAGCCACAGCGTCCGTGTGGCGAACAGCCTCTCCTCTCTCTTCGCACCATGGCCTTCGCTCCCAAGCCAGGCTGCCCCATGTGTGGCATCGTCTCCGAAGCCACCGCAGCTGCGCTCTCCGTCTCTCCATCCACCCGCTCTTCCTCGCACGAGATCCTCTGGAGAGACGACAACTTCACCATATACCGCGAGACCGCCAACCCCGTCTCGAGCAAGGGTCACATCGTCATAGTATTCAAGTAGGTCTCAACTCGCGCCTCTCTCGCCGTCCATTCGTTCTCACTGCTTCTAGCCTACACGTTCCTTCACTATATACCCTCGTGAGGAACCTTTGTCCTCTTTCAACCAATCCGGGCTGACTGCGCATGCTCTCCGCAGTCGTCTAGCGACCTCCCTCTCCTCGTCAGCCTTCGCGACATCGCCGCCCGCCTTCTCGCATCCCTCCAGAGTCCTACATCCCCATTAGCCTCACCCGTCTCCCTCTCACGGAGCCCGCTGACCACAAGCCAGCCCCCGCGCGTCGCTCGCGACACATACCGGATTGGCTTCATCACGCCCCCCTTCAAGGACAACAAAATCCCTGTCACCGACCACCTCCACGCGCACGGCTACATCCTCCCCGCCGACCGCATGGGCTGGTGGCGGAGCGTCGCGTACAGCTCCGTGGCTTGGTACGACGTCGATGACCTCATTGCCGAGATTCGGTGAGCACCCTCTCTCCCCCGCCCCTCCTATATTGACCGCGCCCTAACCGCCCATCTGCCCGCGCCACGCCATCATCAACGTCGCGACATGTCGCGTCCGCCGATCCCGAACCTTAGCGAGGAGACGTCCAACAACCGCGTTCGTTCAGGCGCCAACCCACGGCCAATCGACGACGTCCCCGATGCCGGAGCGCGGCGCGGCACCGCGGACGGGGTCGAGACAACTGATCCGGGTCTCCTTGTCGTCGATCCTGAGCTCGGCGCAACCAGCCCTAGTCTCCTGCCGCCCACCCCTGGCTCGGAGGAGCAAGCGCGACGGTCGTCATCCTCGGACGCTTCGATACCCCACCTGCAAGTTTAGTCGCCCGCGCCGGCACGATACCTTACGCGCTAGTTGTACTCCGTCCATAATGTGCCCCGGAATGTTTCATCTCCTCTGGTCGAACGCTTGTTTGCTTTACCTGGTTGCCATTGTAGAACTCTTCGCTGTTGCGGGCAAGCGTCGCGCGTCCGAGAACAAGGTGTACATAGAGATTACAGGCATGTGGTGCGTAGGCTACGCCGAGCACACGGTGCTGGTAGAGCAAGAAATCCGTCCGAATAAATGACATTCGTTCACGCATCGTGGGTGGCCGTGAGATCGTTAAGCGTCTAAAGCGAGCATTCAGTGGCGGCCGAGAGGAATTGAGAATATCACTCACAGTACGACGACCCGGAGAGGAGCGCAGAGAGAGCAGCGAGTTGCTCCTCCGTGAACTTCTTCGAGTCCTCGTGCCAGGTATCCTGGTGTGTCTTGCGGAACATGCTCGCGCACTTCCGCACCGTCGTAGAGACGGGAATCTACCTGAGGTGAGCAGTCGCCCAACGCATGTCCGTATCTCAACTCACAGGGTCGTAGGTGTGCTCAGCAAGGACGTTGGTCAGCAAATCCGGCATCCACCGCTCGATGGTGTACGGGTAGCTGTCAATGAGCGCGCAAACGCCGAGGATGGCCGCGTGCAGTTGCCGCAACGCAGGGTTGTACGCAGGCGACTTCTTGTCCTGTGGGAGCCTGCTGTTCTTGATCAAGCGGACGAAGCGATCCTACAAGTAACGGTTAGTATCTCGCCCGCCGACCTGGAGAGAGTGAGGCGCACCTTGAGGGCAATGACACTGCGGCGCGGCGACAAGCGTAGAATGCCAGACAAAGTCCTGGAATAGAGGGTTAGTAACCCGCACAGACACCACCGCAAAGGAACTCACGTGGCAGCCATTTCTCGGACCTCGACAACTTCGTCGTCCAAGCATCGACAGATGACCTTTCGCGACCTGATGAGCGAATCGGAGCAATTGGCGGAAACCGCTTGTTCGACACGCACCTCCACCATTTCCACCAGCTTCCCGTCGCCGATCATGGACGACTGGCGGAAGTAGAATACTGGGGACGTACATGAGCAAACCGGAAGAGGAACCTTGGTTTCTCATCACAAACCTTGTACCAGTGGGAGGATCTTCAGTCGGACCTTCCATGACTGTGAATCCATCAGCGACGGCTCCCGCGACTCTACTGATTTGCACTTACAGGAGACGAGGTGATAGCAGTGAAGATTTCGTCCAGCAGGGGATCAATAAACTGACGGGGAATGATGACGCCGCACATGCGGACCATCAGGAGCTTCGCGCGGTAGGTAAGCTCATCGTTGTCGTTCACTGCGGATTGATCAGTCCCTGTCAGAGTGTAAATCGACGCTTCACCAACCTTCCGTGAAGTGGATCAACTCAGGCTGTGCGTGTCTATCAGGGACAGCCGAACTTTGAGATGGTGAAACGGCTCACCATCAGGGGCAGAATGCAGTCGAAAGCGGAGACGGCGTTCGTGTCGTGAATCAGCTGGAATAGCCACTTACAAACCAGCACGCCAACACTGTACGGAAATTAGTTTCTGCCCCACTGCACGTTCACGGCGATGCCGAACATACCGGTCGTAGGTAGACTGGAATGCCCGCACGCCCGGCAGCCGCTCTTTGCGCCATACCGGGAACTGCTTTACTAAGTACATGACGCGCTCTTCATGGAACACACCGCGTGCGCCCATGATGTCGGCGAACCTTGGGAGCGTCCTGCATTCACGCACGAAAGTCTCAGGCGTCAGATCAGAGGGATTCGGGCGCCACTATTGGGAGTCAGTCATCGTCTTCTCGGGAACAGTACTTGTACGCACCATGATCTTGCCGCAGAACGCCAAGATCTCGCTGAAGTACGCTAGAACCTGTGAATCCTCGTGAGCAAAGATGTATACGGGTGAGGTAAAGTCAACAAACATCCTCGTGTTCGCACTTCAGTTGGGACCAACACCTTTCGAGCACGTCTTCCACCCAAGGAGTAAACTTGATCCCAAGTTGCTCATAGAACGCGCGGAAGAAACAGAGGACCTGGATAATCTCGAAGGTCGACTCGCCGTTGAAGTCCACAGTCTTGAACTCCTCCATGATGTAGTCCACGATCGGCTGTAGACGGCGAGGATCCTTATTGTAGAACACGTGCTGGAGACGAGGCCGGTCAATATCTCCGAAAAACGGGGAAAATGGGACCGACGGACCTCGAAGAACGAAGCCCAGACAGAGAGTGACTCGTTGCTCTTCTGACTGAAGATGGTCTTCATGTGCGGCGTGAACCACTTCCAGAGCTCGGCTTGCGCGTTTACAGGCCAATGCTTGGACCCTGAACGGATGACCAATATGAGCGTCCATAAGTATCATGTGGAGAACGGATAATACCAGAAATGACGCCAGAAAGGAATTCGGCTGCCGCGCGTTGCTTATTTTTATCCTTGTTTGCGAGTAGTTCTTCCACGACTGGCTTCAGAGCCTCCAGTGGCTCATCATCTAGGAGTTGGACTAGGCGCGGGGCGTACCATCAGTAATGCTCGAACTAGACAGACTGAGAGGAACTCACATATCGACTTCACACAGCAGAGGTTGTCTTGCAGAATGACGTCTGAACTGTTCTCCGCGGAGTAATGAGTCGACAGACTCCTCCAGAACGACTCATCCTTCACCATCTCGCGGATGGTTGCGACGGCTTCATCACTATCAGCATCCCAAGGCTGGAAGGTAGACTTCGTCGTATGAGGCGCCAAGAAGTAGTCTATCGTCTTGTCCAGTGCAACCCAACCGGATCCGACCTTGTCACGGATCAACCTATACGAAGACAACGAAAAATCAGGAAAAACCGTCGGTGGCTTGACGGTACTACTTACGGCTGTTTGCGAGCATATTCCAGGTCCAATGGCTTCCGGTATTCTTGCAAAGCGCGTTCTGCAGCCTCTCGCGTGTATTCCTGAACCGGAACTTTCCTCCGCAACGGGTTGTGGTTCTGCTCTAACACAATGTCTACAGGATTATGAGCCAGCGACCGAAGTTTGATGAACCTAGAGATCTTCATGACGGCTCGCTGGGAGTACTATCGAAGAGGTGAGCAATGAGCTGCGCTTCATGGAAAGACGGCTTACATAACGCTATCCAAAGTCGAGGATGTCAGCGACAAGTTGAGGCAACTGTGCGTACTACTCACCATGCTTGCGTTCGAGTCGTAGGTCTTGCTCAGAATATAACGCACGTGGGCCGCTTTCAAGGGAGCGTCGCGCCTGAGCAGTGCACGAAGACATCTGACAGCCACAATGGCATATCTCCAGTGGGTATTGGCATCGTTTGCGATGTTCAAGAGCGTGTCAGTCTGTCAAAATACGTCAGTATCACCACGCGCATGTCAGATTAATGGGCATACGGTGGTCGAGATGGCTTCGTTGGCAACAGAGATACGCTTGACTCGTTGTACTCTGCACCTCTCTGTGAGCTCATCACCTTCTACTTTGACAGACAGAAGCGCTCTGAGATTGCGGGACGTGACGATGAGATCGTCGTTGTCGATATTATAGATGACGTGGGATGGTTCTGCAAGGTTGTTCAGGCCTGTTGCCGTATCAGAGTGCTGTCGTATGATCGAATACTGATGCTACACACAGGTTTCCGCAAGAGACCCAACAGAGTCTTGTATTGAGGCCTGACAAACATGTCAGTCGACCGCCGAAACAGGTGCGTTCCAAACGTGTACCTTCTCGTTATGTTGGCAGCTGAATAGCCTCTTCACGAATTCGATCGTGAGAGTCGGTTCTTCCTCAGAGGTCAGCGAATTTGTCGTGCATCGGGCGTTGGCACATACCTCCTACAGCATACTTGGCTATGCCACCCTGTCAGCGTGATGTACCACACACTTTCTGCAGCAGGCTCACCGAACACGGAAAGGTTCAATGTCCATAGAGCACCCTTCATGCGATCGTCTTCGGTGCCCGGCTCTAAAGCCTTGTATAGGACTGGAAGGCAACGGCGCCTCACACCGTCGAAAGTCTACGGCGTAATGGTTATGTCTGCGCGACACAGGCCGGCAAGGCGGAAGGCTTACGTTGCAAAGGCTCTCCAGCAACGCTTGACTCGATCTGACCAATGACTTGAATACCGATCGTGGAGAACACGCGGCTCAGACTTACTCTCGCACTGAGCAGGTAATCAGCATAAATAAACGACGCATGAAACTCAAGACTTACCTGTCGCATAGTTCCACATGGACCATTGCGTGACGTCGTCAATCAACAAGTCCTCTAGTCGCCCTCGCTTCCTCTCGATGGAGTTCCACCGAAGCCGTGCCGCGTGGTAGAGCCTGGAGACCCTTGTGAGTTTGACACATGTTGGTGCACCGATGTGAGCATACCTCGCTCGTCTGACGAAGAGCGCCCGCGGCCACACTTTCTGGCCTGCGTAGTGTCGCGCGATGTTCAACTCGCTCTGATACCGATCAGACTGCAAGTAGTAGCTGTGTAGGGCCGGTCAACAAGCGTAACACACGCGACGATACGCGCCAGCGCCTACCTGTCTCTGCTGTCACCGTACTCTAGCATGTACGTGCGGATGGAGCGCAGCTACCGTAGGTGTGAGTGTTTGCAACGTGAGCCTGGGACGTGCGACGATGCAACGTACCAGCCCATGGACTGCATCCACAGTATTCTCGCTACCTTGCTTCTGCAACGAAACAGAGGCCTTGTGTAGGAACTCGCCGAACTTATGTCGAAGGCCCGTGATGTACTGATGACGAGGGTCGTTAGAATCTGACAGCGCAAAGCCAGAGTTCAGCGGCTCAATGGTCGCGATCATCTCCGGGATTTCGAACCTATGAAATTATGAGTGAGGAAGAGGTCTAGAGAGCGTTGACGCAAAGGCTCACAGGATGTCACTCGACTCCATTGCTGCTTGGTGTTCTTCAGGCGAAGTGACTTCTTGCGCCAGAGTCGGGATGCCCGAGAACGCGTTCCGGACGAAGCTCAGGTGTCTGGCCCGTTCATGAAGTGTTGTCACTACGGATGTGTCTAAGATGTCCACATACCTGCAGAAATCGTTCCTCCATATCTCGTCTCGCACAACACCTGTGACTCGTCAGATACGGCGACGGATTGCGGAAGACATACTAACCGGGCTCGAGAAGACTGTGAAGCGTGTCAAGGATCGGCTCAATCACCTCTCTGAAGATGCGCAAGACAAAGTCAATCTCTTCCGGGTTAGGGATATGCCACGTTAGCTGCGAGGAAGGGATGAGTTGATGCCGAGATCCGTGAGACACACGGCACACCTTTATGTCTTCAGGGCGGTACAGCTTGCCCCAATACTGATGGTGGTTGGCTTTGAACTCTGTGCACACAGGAGGTGAGTGACATCCTAAAACCTTCGAGGGGTACACAACCTTCGGAGTCCCACTCGTCGGGGTTCACGAACTTGTTCTCGAGGGGGTAAGTGTGGCTGAGGGTCAAAAGCGTACTCGATAACAGCTTGCCACTGGACGAGTATCCGCGCTTCGAGAACGTCTTCTCGTTCAGGAGCTTGAACAACGATATCAGCCGGTCGGAGTACTTCAGCGTCTGTCCCAAAACTTCAGCGGTCTTCTCATGCTCATGCAACGTGGCAAACTGACCGCCCGGCCATCACTGTAGAACCCATAAATTCAGTGTGAGCTATATATATGCCTTGTAAGGCAGCAGGTCCTCACTTATACATGGCGCCCCTCAGGATCGCAAGGTCTGCAGAAGTGTGAGCACGCGACAGTCGCAGGCACGCAGACCAGATGAACACTCACTCCAATGAAGCGTGGCATCCGATGGCAGCGGAGTTGACCGCGAGGACGTGATACGTAGCGAGCTTGCACCATGTTCCAGCTCCGTCCTGATGCTCTGCTCGCAGAAGGGGAGGAAACGGTCTAGGGTCTTCGCTGGGTTCGCGTTCGCCACGCACTCTACAAGCTGGTGGATGGCGCGCACGGCGTTCGACCGAACGTTCTGGGTTGCGTAGTCGACGATCTGTCCGAGCACCATGTCGTACAATGGCTCGGACAGATGAACGCAAATCTGACTGAAGGCACCAGATACGGCATCGACAAGTTGCACTGGAAAATGGTAAGTTCCTTTTCATACTCAATACTCTCCGTACTGACCTTCTGTCGCACCTCCGGCCGCGCCGTTGGGACCCTCCTCAGGCAAGTTCTCGAACAGCAGTATGACACGGCGCAGGAAAGCCGCAACCCAGTCGGCGAACGTGCCCGAGGTATCTCGGAGGATGGCATCTTCCTCTCCCTTGGACAGTTGCGCCTCGCTTCCTGATTCAATGCCGTCGGGGAATTGCTCAATCTCAAGCGCAGGCAAGTCTCCCGGAGTCCGGGAGGCCTGGTCAACTCCATCACCCATAGCAGTGTCGCTGGTGGCTAGCTCGCCGAACTTAATGTACTGGGCGACCTCAGAGATGAACGACGTAGTGCAGAACTAGATCTCCATAGTCACTACAGCAGACAACGCTGGTAAGGGTGAGTCACGTACCGTCTTGGGTGGATCGTTCTAAGAAAGAACAGGACTGTGAGCATGACGATGGCTTACTTAAGTGTTCGGGAGCATACCAGATCAATCCCTGGAAGCAGGAGGTCGAGGATCGGGATGAGGTGTTTCGCACCGGGGTAGTACACATGACGACAAACCATCGCCGGAGCAACCGCCCCCAGGGCCTTGATCACAGCCGTCGTGCGGTGCGTCTGCGACAGGTCAGACGGGAGAAGATCTGCCCATGTTTAGGAACGTACCTCAACCAACGCCTCCAGAGCGGGCTCCGCACGCTGCAAGATGGGGTGGAGGATGAGATCAGGCTCCATGATACTCATCGACTTCATGCAACTCTGGATGTTAGAGACCGTCGAGCTATCCTGAGAGAACATGGCCAACAAAGTGACGGTCCGCAAGCTCTTAACGAGCTCGCGCTTGATCTCACGGGTCAAGCGCCGATGCTGAAAAGCAGTGTCAGACGAGTCGCATCCATTGAGCTGCTGCGGGCTTACCATGGGCGTCTTACAATCAGGCTGCTGCTCCTCGTACCACCCTGTAACCAATGAGCACAGAGCAGATGTTGGACAAGAGATACTTACGTTTGTTGAAATCGTAGACGATATACTTGATGAACGCGCTCAACTATGCCATCCCGTCAGTGCGATGGGTCCCTGTACCCATGAATGGCTTAGCACGCACATCGGACGTCCAACTCCCAGAGTTGGTAGGGTGGAAGAAACTTTCTGTGGACGCAATCAACTTGACCAGCGAGTCAAGGGCTTTGGACCCAGCGAGGTAGGTCTTCGTCTTGAGACGACCACCTTTGCCGAGAGGGGCAGACAAATAGTCACCGAGCCCTCCGTTGTGCTGTGGAAGTGGAGTGCTGGTCCCCGACGCCAAAGGCGTAAACAGCGGCGTGGGCGCGTTTGAAGATGGACTCGGCATCCCGTCGGGCGCCATGGAGTAAACGATGATGCGAGCGAGCGAAGCTACCGTACGTTGGTGAGAATGATATCAACGTACTGACTCGTCGGTGCATACCGATTCGCCAAGTTGGCTTTGGCAACCTGTTCATCTCGAAGGTCGCCTGACCGTCCGCATTCGGACCAGTCGTCAGAGACCCGGAGTCGGCCAGAGGGATCTCTGAGTTATGGTCTCGTGAGCACTTGTAGCGCACCGCCGTGGCATGGACGTACCCATGGACGCCATGCACTTGGCCATGATGAAGTTCCACTCCGACTCTGAGAAGATGCCAACCTCAGAGAAGAGGCCTGACCAGCGCCACTTCGTCTCAAGGTCCTCCTTAGGCCAGTTCGGCCGGCCTTCCCCCTCCGACCTTGCGTCGTCGGGGATATCTGCGATTCTCTGAGGATCACTCACGATGGGGTCCACGTGCATCTCCGCAAGCCTCGAGAGGAATTGCAGGATGCGGTCGTCGAACATGTATGAGTTGACAGACTGCCAGATGCGAAAGAGCATAGGGAGGTATGATTGAGGGTGTGAGAGGGGCAAGAAAGTCAACATGTAGTATTGTGAGGCGAGGATGCTCTACGTAGGGGGCGTCAACGGCATGCGACACTAGACGCCACACCGCACTTACGTTCAGGCTGGTGCCGTTCATCATAGGTAGGAAAGTAGCAAGCATCTCGTCAATTGCGGCGGGATGAAAGAAGCGCCGGACATTCTCAGCGATGTAACCCATGTACCATGAGGTTTGACTGTGCATCGGCAATTCCGAGGTGAATACGTCGACACTTAAGGGCTGAACGGGTCGACTCGCCTAATCTCGAACTGCCGCCGGGTCAAAAACAAGTCCTTGCTGAGGATCTTGTATATCGGCATCCAAGGAAGCCTGAGGTCATCTATGGACAGCTTCTTCTTCGAGCGCGAGAGCACTTGTAGGCCGTCGGAGCAAGCAGCCACTATGTGGCTGGGCATGCCCGGCGTGGTACAGACATGAAAGTAAATCTTGATGATGGCGATTCGCTTTTCTTTCGGGATGGGGTACTTGAGCATGCACCAACTGAATCCTGCCGTCAGCAAGTGCGCACACGGGCCGTATATGACAGCGCTTACTAGGTGAGCATGCTGTCCCATTGCATAAGACCCGGGTCGTAGTCCTTGGCCTCGATGCTCTGTGTTATGCGGAGCAGAATGAAGTCTAGCATCTGCTGCATCTTCGAGTTGGGCTCGACAGAGTACGGCAACGATTGTGCATAGCTTCGGAGCTTGACCATGTAACGGTCCGAACCTTGCATGATGTCGTCCGGGATGGGGGGCGAGGAGGACGGTGGTGGCCCTGTGTCGCGGATGGAGAGCGTTGAGGCGTCTGGTATGTGCATTACGTGTATGTGCAGAAGAGCGAGGAGGATGGAAAGTGCTGAGCGGAGGCAACGAGCGAGCAACCGTGGCCTCCTTGTACGACGTCAGAGCCGCCGGCCAACCACCGGCAGTGCACAGGTGGCGCTCCGCGTTGGGCGGACGCATAATCCTCATCCGCGCCCGCACAACAAACCCTCCGTTCTCGTGCTCCTTCCCGCAACGCCGCGCTCGCTGTTTCCGCAATGCCCGTCGCGAATGCGCAGGGTTCGGAGCAAGGAGGCCATAATTCAAATCTTACGACGCGGGTACAATACAGTCTAAAGACGTGAGATCGGCGGCCAGTACATACACCGGGAACCAGGGTCTACTATGAAACACGCGAGGCACACCGGCGTGCCTATGATACCGTTGCGGAAGCAGCCACTTCTTGCAGCTCCTGAATCGCCTTCTTCCTCACAAGGTCCCACATACCGCCCCTCTGCGTCCTGACTTCGCCCAGCCCTTCCCGGATTTCCTCTAGACGCTCGACATACTCCCGCCCATCGTCTTGGAGCTCGCGCAGCGTGGCGAGCGACTTCTCCAGGGTCTCGAGTTGCAGTTCCGCATGGGAGAACTGCGTGTTGTCGAAGATTGACTCCCGGTTGGGTGTCAAAAACAACTTATGGACAACCGGCGTTAGGTCTGGCGCTCTCGCGAAGCGATTGTCCGGGTCGTGGTCTTCGCCGTCTTCATCTTCGCGTTTGGGCACCAAGGACGTTCCGACGCCGACCTCGTCGGGATTCTCGCTCATGACTTGCCACAGTCTCCCGAGGGCCATTCGAAGGCTGGTTTCCCCTTCGATGAGGGTGTTGGTGGAGTCTTCCAATTCATCAAACACGTCCGACCGAAACGAATGCGTTGTTGCCTTGTCCATGACAAGGGATGTGTACGAGTAGTGGTGGAGTTGCGGATTCGGATATGGGGCCATAAGCGGGGGAGACGGTGATCGCAGGTGAGGGAGGGTGAGGGGCACGTCGTCATCTTCTGGACCTGGGAGCAGCTCTCGTATGCGTTTCCTTGCACGATCTTCAGACTAAGGCTAAAGTCAGGGTTTCGTCTCGAGAAATTGGAGGCCTGGTACCCACCTCCCAGTCCTCCATCCACGGTGCCCACGCAGTCATCTTGCCTTTCCGCACCCATTTCGCCTCGTTGTATGTTTTCATACCCCAATTGCCTCTGAGGGGCGGATGAGGTAGCCCTTCCTCGTTCGGTTCGAAACCATACGATGGATAATACCAAGCGTCGTTGTCGTTGGAGGGCAGGCTCATGTAACTAGAAGATGTACTCCTTAACCACCGTAGCGCGGCTAAAATAGCGGGATAACACACCTGGGATCTTCATATCGTGCCTCATCTAGCTGGGTAAAGCTGCGTTTCACCCCATTGACCTGGGTGGTGATGTGCTGCCCGCTCGTGGAGGGTCGCGAGGACGAGGGGTCGTGGATCGCGAGTTCAGACATTATGTTCGCGCGCACCGCAGGTACAGTGTCTGACAACTTGGATATCGATGAAGAAGGGTGCGATGAGGCGGCGGCGGAGGCGGACTGGACGCGACAGAGGGCGAAGAGCCTGCGGTGGCTTGAATGTGGGGAGTGGGCGTCTATGGCAGCAGCAGCGAGCGTTCGGCGGATGCCGTGGGCGGCTTTGCACTTGGACTTTGGCTGGTCGACGGCGAGCAGCATCTCGCTCCTCCTGAGCTCGCTGGGACGCACGGCCCATACCGCGTTGTACATTCCTCCCGCCTTGGTCCGTCACTCTCACCTACGGACCGCCATCCCAATCATCTCTGTCACTCGATTTCCACGTCTGTGCGTCTCCAGACGCGTCTATGGCCAGTACCGACGCCGCAGACCAAGTCCAGCATTCTCTGAAGGAGGAACCTACCGATGTCAAGCAAACGGACCTGACATCCCTCAAGCCATCCAGTCCGAGTGGACATGGTGTGTCGGACGCGGGCAAAGATGCCGGAGAACACACCGGCGAGGCCAGTCCGGTCCCATCGTCTCCGGCTTCAGGCTTGTCCACGACCAAAGGTGGCACACAGTCTCCCTCCGTGGCCGGACAGGCTGCCACGCCTCCTCTCAGTATGCCTCATCCAAAGAAATTCAGCCATGTCAACATCAACAAGAAGTTCCTCGAGAAGACATCGGCGTCTACCCCCAGCCACACCCTTTCCTCATCGCCGGTGACGAAATCGGCCAGTACCAGCCGTAAGTCTCATAACGCATATCGGAACCCTTTGTAACGTCTGTGCCCATGCAGAGAAGCCTGTGCTTCAGACATCTAATTCGCATCCGCGTCTGGTGACGGCCAAGCTCACAGCGACCCCGCAACCAAGTACCACCACCGGTCCCGGATGGTCGCGTCCTTCGTCTGCGGTGCCGTCTGCTGCCTCACCTGTTGGTAGTTCGAAAGCGTCGCCTGCACCCATCGCTCCTCCTGGAGGGACAGCTGTTCCCCCTCCTGGAGGCAAGGTCATACAACCGCAGCCCCGTGCATCCTCAGATGCTGTGCCACAGAGGAGAGATACGTCGACAAGACCAGTTTGGGGGAACGCCAAGGGAAGCGCCGTGAATTCATCCAGCCTTGACGGCGCGCCGTCCGACTTTCCAACAGCTGCGGAAGTAGCGCAAGGTTTGTGCAAGGCTGTAATAATGTTGCGGGGATGTAGCTGACCTGCCTCAAGCAGGCAGGGCAGCAAAAGGGACAGACAAGCCCGTCTCATCTGATGCTGCTACTGTACACAAGCAAACTGTGATGGCTGAGCTCGCGGCGGAAGAAGACACCTTCCGTGGCGTGCACTTAGATCCCAATGCGCACCACTGGGACGAGGTTTGTTTACTACTTCAGTTGCATAGGGCCATCCTGATAAACGTTGCTTCAGATGGAAGAAGACGATGACAACTTCTTGGGCGGTGTCATCGAATTTGAAGATGGACGCCAGTACAAGGTCCAAGCTACCGATCCGTCTCAACAACTCCAGTTGGATCCCAAGCAACCACTCCCTCAAGGTGGTTCGGAATCACGCCACGCAGGATTGTCCGACCAACCTGTAAGCAAGGAGGATCGTTTCGCGGATGACTTCGACAGGAGTTGGCCTCGCTCACGACCACTTCATCATGCCCCGGGCCAACATCGCGACCAGCGTCAAGACGGGATTCCGACATCCCCAGCTACGTCATCGCATTCGCCACAGGAGTCGTCCAGAGTTCTTTTCAACGAACGCTCAAATCGTCTTGAACCATATTCTCACCAACGGCATGGGACGCCGGGCGTACCTTTCAACCGAAGAGGCAGCCGGTCCGAGCATGGTCTATCGCCTACCGAACCCCGACGAGACGCGCCGCCTCACACGCACACGCCCGGCGTTCAGCTCCTTCAGAAAGGTCCACACCACGATGGATCGTCTTTCTCGAAAGCACCAGGAGATCGAACGCCTTTGTCACCGCAGGACGGTTCTCGCTTTCGCGAACGGCCACCGTTCCAGCGTGAACACAATGCATGGCAGGGTTCTGGACCACAAGGACCTGACCATGGTCGTCACAATGGGCCATTCGGGTCGCCTCAGATGTCTCGACATGTCCCCTTGGACGACCGGACACGCCGACCAGGGCCTGAGACACCGTCTACACCAGGAGGCTCGGATCACCGGAGACAACTCCCTCCACACCTGGCAGCTCTCAGTCCGAGGCATCCTCCTGCCCATATTGAGGATCATGTGCCGATCCAGCCATCACCTACACCTTCTTCTCACCGTGAGCTCGCCCCGCCATCCGCGAGCTCGCAAGTGGCCCCGTCGCCTGTGGTATCTGAAACGGCTCTTCCCACACCTACGACACCCGCTGCGGACATGGAAGACGCGCGTAAGCTTGCCATGCACGCTGCTGCCGAGCGTGCCAAGTTGCGACGTCAGCGGGAGGAAGAGGAACGGGAGAAAGAGCGGGAACGCGCACGCAGGAAAGCGGCAGAGCTGGAGGAGAAGATCAAGGCCATGGAACAGGACAAGGCTCGTGAGCGCGAGAAGGCAGAAGCTGAGAAGAGGCGCACCGAAGATGAAGTGAGTCTATCAATGTCGGGTGCAAACGGATTTAGCTCATGCATACCAGGCCGTCGGCTTCATCGAAAACGCAGTGTCATCCCTCGATGCGGGTGAGAACAAGCCAGCAAATGCAGAAGTGCATCCTCAACGTCACCTGGAGACTCGCCCTTCCATGGGACGGACGCCCTCGGCGAGGGGTGGCGCGCGGCCATTCAGCAATAGGCGAACATCCTTCACGCCTTCCACGCACCCCGCAAGCCCGGTCATACAACCCTCTACGGCCTCAGAGACGGAATCGTGGCGGCGTAAGAATCCCCCAAGCTCTGCTGCATCGGTGCAAGCAGAGTCCGAGAAGTCGCCCGCTCCTCTTGCCCCTCTTTTGCCGCCTTCCGTGTTCTCTCATGCTGACCTGGAGGTGAAAGCGGGGGAAGAGGTCGAGGTTATCGACTTCTCTGATCACGGGAAGCTTGCTGGCCCCGAGGCACAACCACACGATTCTGTTGCGTCCAATGGCCGTCCGCCCCGAGCTGTCGCCTCCGACTACTTCAGCGATGCGCCCGTGCCTCCCCAACATGCATACAACCAGCATGTCAGAGCGGAGGAAGACCCTTGGAGGAGAGCTTCGGCGCCAAGCAGGCCAGTCACGCACCAGGAAGACGGCAAGCCTGGCGGTTATCCCGCTCAATTCACTTCCTATCATCAGGACGGTTCGTTCCAGGCAGCGGCACCGCATTCTCCAGCGCACGACGACCATGCACGACGGATGTCATCTCATTATCAGAACGGGGTACTTCGGCCACCACCGTTAGGACCGTCGTATCGTGAGGCACCCATGTCCACGCTGAACGATGTGATCTCACGCATCAAGGGCGCCCTCGACGGTATGCACCACGAGGCCGAACCACCCAAGCCCCCAAAGTGGTTACCTCCAGCACTGCGCTCGAAACCTGCTCAACCAGACTTTGCTCCTCTTGAGGAGGTGTTCGATGTGACGTCCGCGGAACCGCCGAAGTCCCCAAAGCCTGCATGGAACGTGTTTCATGTGAAGCTCCCACACGTCACCCGCGAGGTCGCTGCGCCGCCCAGGACAGAGCTAGTCTGGCCGCGAGGTGTGCGGAGCTTCCGTCTCGAGGTCTACTCGTTCAACCCGCCTGTAGAAGTCCTCAGCCGCAGGGAGGGCACAGTGAACGATGCTATCTTCAGTCGGCCCCGTCTCGTACGGGGGCAGCCCAAGTACTACGTGTCCATCCCTCGACGTCGCATCAACCCTCGAACATCTACACTCGACACGTCGGCCTCGCCCGTGGTCAACATCCCGTCCACCCCTACGCGTCCCCGGGTACCGCCTCTTCCCAAAGAATCCGCTGCATCTGCCGCATCGACTTGGCGGAAACCTCCGCCTTCGCCTACCGCAGCGCGGCGTCCTGAAGCTGACGAGTTGCCACAACAGGTTGGCCTCAACACCGTCAGCCGCTCACCTCCTCCAGTGGTGCCATCAGGATTGTCTGCGGCACCCTCTCTGCCCAAAGCTATTGATTCAGTGGCGGTGTCCTCTCCCGCAGCTCCGTCCGTCCCGCTCAAAGTGAAAACCGAGCCCAAGATGCCGGCAGGCTCTGACGTGGCGTTCTACCGCAACGCACGGGTTGAGACGCCCGTTGAGTCCCACTCGCCCGTACAGTTCATCGTCACGAGCGAGCTCGAGAGCCAGTCTAGGAGACCTTCAAACGCCGGGACACCCACTGAGGTGCAGCCCATGAAGTCCGCGGACATCAGGAATGGCACCGTTGTACCCGCATCACAAAGCGAGCGGACACAAGGACAAGGCGCTCCAAACACTCGTGGTATCACGGTGAGTTTTGTGGGAATGCCATAAGCAGCACATTACTCATCGTTGTTGCAATCTAGAATGGAGTCTCTACGCCTCCTATAGAGCCGCAGAGTAATGTGTCGCCATGGTCGAAGTCACCCAAAGCGTTCGCATTGAAGGACTCTCCTGCCCGTGCTCCAGATCCTGAGCATCTCAAGGCTGTCTGGTCGCAGACTCCCGAAAAGGCTCAGATCCAGCCAGTCAACTCGCTGAAGGGCATCGCAGACGACCTCACCGGGGTTCCATTCACATTACAGGACGTGAAGTCCGACGATGGTGGGACACCCCCGCCTTCGGGGTCGGGCACTTGGTCCAGAATGTCTTCCCACGAAGTCACTCGCGCGTTCCAACAAGTCCCATCATCGTCTTCGAGCTCTTCGCAACGCCCTGCGCCGATTGCCTCGACCACATCCTCTTCCACGAATGGTTCCGCTACTCGTCACCCAGGGTTCGCATTCTCTCCGCCGCCAATGGCTCAGCCCGGCCTCAGACCTGGGTATCCGACCTATTCCCCCATGCTCAGCCATTCGCCAAGCCCCACCGTCATGTACCCGCAAGCCAGCCCAGTACCGCGACCAATGGTCGTCAACGGTGGTGCACCTGCGTACGGCCAAGCTGTCTGGATGCCCGCTATGCCCGGCGCCGCGCCGCCCGCCGGGGGGATGATGCGGTCGCCGTATCCTCAGATGATGCCCTACCCTTCTCCCGGCGGCGGAGTCCCCATGTACGCCCAGCCGATGCCCATGCAAAACGCGCCGCAGCAAAACGGAGTCCAGGGCCGCCCGCCGAGCATGGCCATGATGAGCCCCGTCATGCAGCCCGCGATGGCGCAAATGTATCCGAGCAGCCCGATGCTCGTGCAGACCCCGATCATGCCCCCGGGCCAGGGTTATCCCATGCCGTCGAACCAGGGAAACCGCGCTCCCATGCGCCCCTACGACCAGAACCCGGCGAACGGCGCACAGATGCTGCCCCCTCCGATGCGCCAGCCGCCCCAGAACGGGTACAACCCGATCCCTTCGAACTACGCACGACCGCCATGGTGAACAATTGTACTTAGCCTGTCGCATCTGTATCCTACTTGTTCGCATTGCTGTCTTTTGGTATTTTCATCTAATTATACCCGCTGGGAGCGAATACCATGCCAGGGCCCACATTAGCGTGCTTGGGATATCTCTATGGCTAGGACAAACAACAAGAGCAATGGGATACTACAGCGCGACAGATTTCAACTCATACCGCCAGCTTGACAGCGTTCTGCGCAGCCTCGTCGAGATCGTCAAAGGGTATTATCTTGAGGCCGGACTGGCGAATCATCCTAGGGATGCAGTTAGAAACATGCCCATTCGTACTGAGATCAAGGTGCTTACTCCTTCGCCTCGGTCTCCTTCGTGCCCTTCAGACGGACAATGAGAGGGACCTTGAGGGACAGCTCCTTGGCAGCGTTGATGACACCCTCAGCGATGTAGTCGCAACGCATAATACCTGTAGAGCAAGTTACATGCCGTCCAGACATACATGCAGAGTTCGCAACGTACCACCGAAGATGTTGATGAAGATACTCTTGACCTTAGGGTCGCCAACGAGGATCTCAAAGGCCTTCTTGACAGTCTCGGGGTGGCACCACTGAGATTTGAGTTCAGCCCAGCACAGAAATTTCAATGCGACGTATCATACTTACCCTCCGACATCAAGGAAGTTGGCGGGATTGCCTCCGTGGAGCGCGAGGACATCCATGGTGGCCATAGCAAGGCCAGCACCGTTCACTAGGCAGCCGATGCTACCATCGAGCTTGATGAAGTTAAGGTCGTACTTCTGCGCCTCGACTTCGGAGGGCTCCTCCTGGGAGATGTCGCGCAAGGCGAAGATGTCCTTCTGACGGAACGCCGCGTTGTCGTCGAATCCGAACTTGGCGTCCATGCTGCACCATTGTATGAGCGCAATGTCATCGTCACCTGGTCAGAACACTTACCAGAGGACGTGACCATCAGAGGTCTCCCCGAGAGGGTTGATCTCAATCTGGGTAGCATCCTTATCCTTGAAGATTTTGTACAGCCGAATGAAGATGTCCGCGGCCTCGTTCTGAGCGCCCTCACTCTTGAAACCCAACTTCTTCGCGAGGTCAAGAGCCTCAGCCTTGCTAAGGCCGTTCTCGAAGTCGATGGGCGTAGTGATGATGGCTTTGGGGTCCTTTGCCGCGACCTCCTCGATGTTCATACCACCCTGAGAAGACGCGACGAGGACAGGGCCACCAATGTTGCGGTCGTTCAGGACGGCGACGTAGTACTCGTGCGAGGGGTCGCGACGTTCCGCCAACATCACCTGTTAGAAACACATGTCAGAACACATAGACGCGTGCGACTAGAGCTGCATACAGCGTTGCAGATGCGGCCGGCAGCACCTGTCTGCTTGGTGATGAGCTTCGCACCAATCATCTTGCCAGCGTAGTCCTTTGCTTGCTCAGGACTGCAACATTGTCACTTAGTATGGTGGCATGCACATCCGACCCGTGCAACTCACTTCTGGACGACATGCACACCACCCTGCAGTCCATTGTCAAAGTGGCCCTTACCGCGACCGCCCGCCAGAACCTGCGCCTTGATCACGCACCCGGTGGCAGCTATGCGGTGCGTCAGACAGAGACCACCGGACCAATAGTGCGAGAGCGCATACCGAGCTCCTTCGCGGCCTCGTAAGCCTCCTCCGGAGTCTTGGCGGCAATGCTTTTGGGTGTGGGAATGCCGTACTAATGCTTCAGGTTCATCCTGACGCGTCCCGCATCGAGAGCGAAACAGGCGACGTACCGAGTTCAGCAGCTTCACTGATTGGTACTCATGGATGGAGAGAAAGCGCCTCTGACCCGCAGACGCGGCCTGTGGTGTATCGGGTTGGCAGAGTACGTTCAGGACAGTGGACGACACGTACACGAGCCAAAGAACCGGCTTTCCTGAGGGACGCAAGCATTGGAGGATGAGGGGAGGAGGGAGGGAGGAGATGCTGGCAGGAGCCCGCGGTGAGCCGTCCGAGTGATTCTCGGGACGGAGGGCTGCTTAGTCAGCAGCGGTAGGGTTTTAGAGCGGTCCGTGCTGCTGATGATGTTCTTCATCCAGGACGACGACGACGGTTGATTTGCTTGTGCCAGTGGTCTGCCTGTCTCTCACCGCGGTGGCCTCCATGGCTCCTCGCGCGATGTTCTGGGAGATGGATGCTATCCTCGCTTTGAGTTCGGGCTGCTCACACCAAGGAGTCGCTCGAAATTGTGCAGAGGGACATACACTGTATCGTACCTCGGAATCTCCGCTCATGTACGCTGCTCCGATACTCGAATCGAGACTTCTTCTGGCCTGCACAACCAACTGGCCTGGCTGACGAGCTGGGGTGGAACGCCTTTTCCCGCGAGCGCGGACCTCGTGTGAGCCGCGCGCACTCACCTGACTCTTTCCGCTTGCTGTCACTCACCTCTGCGGAGCACCTTTTCGTTCCCGACTACGACGACCATGTCCTCCGCACTCTCATCCTCTTCCGTCTCTTCGGAACAGATTTTCCACACGGACGAGGCGGCTGCCCGTTCCCGCTTGCTGGAGGTCTCTACAATAATCCTGCGCCAAGCAGTCGATCTCATTCAAGGCGGTCTCACTACTGACGATCAGCTCACTACACCCTCGAACTTCATACCGGGTTCGACCATAGGTATGTCTCCGTGATCTTACGGGCCTTCTTCTCTCTGACTTGCCCCCTCACAGGCAAGCATCTCAGGCATGCACGAGATCACTTCGTACTGCTTTTGGAAGCAATGGCCGGCCCTCCGCCTCGCGTGTTAAACTACGATCGGAGGGCACGGAACACACCCATGGAAGGCAGCCGTAGAGCTGCTCTAGAAGCTCTGAATGATGCTATCGCGCAATTGCAAGAAGTTGTCCCAAAGGCAAAGATGACGGAGCCTATCACGTTGCATGCCGTCACCCCTTACCCTCAAGTCCTCGAGACCACATTCGGAAGAGAGGTAGGAACAATACTCGGTATTCTCGCGGCTTGAAGCCTTATGCCCGCAACAGCTCTGGTTTGCAGGTCTGCATGCGATTCACCACTGGTCCATGGTAAGTGGCCCTTGACGCTGTCAAGATGGTTCTACAGCTTAACCCCACTTGGGCACAGGTCCGCGTGATCGCCGGCGAGCTTGTGAGTCTGTTCTGCCCGTCCGCAACCTGTGCGCACTAATGCCGCAGGATAGGGCATCGCAATGGAAGAGTCGTTCGGCTTCGCCCCTTCGACCCTTGTACACATGGAATCCAACGCTCCTCTCGGGAAGCCGAAGATATGACGGGTGTTGGATCGAAACGAGCTTGTCCAAGCAATGGATGGCTTGTACAGGTCGTCGATTTTCTATATCATCTCCGGTGTATGCGGGTTTCCTCCAAGTTTGTCCTCTACACTACGTATCAGCGACGTAATGTCTATGTTACCCAGGTGATCGTGTTGTGCCTCTCGACAGTTGATTCATTGTGGCATATATTACACTGTAGTTACAATTTGGGTCAATGTAATGGTGAATGAGGATTGTTGCAGCCACAGTCCTTCCCGTGCACAACCTCAGAGCCAGGGTTGGTGCGGTACTTGTTACCACTGAACCCCCCCTCCCCCCGGCCCTAAGGGCAGAATAGGCGCCCAGAGCGTTGTCTGTAAGCGCTGCCAGATTGATCGGGAAGCTCTTGTGTGGCGCGCCGCGCGGACGAGCAGTGTTTACCAACTTGGCTTCCTACTAACCACTACTTTGCCAGAGTCAACACTGGCGACCCAGAGGTCTCTAAATTTCCCATATTTGAGTTCAGCATGCCACCAGAAATGATTCCCATTGATGGGGAGGAGAAGAAACGCGTGGTAAGTTGCGGGAATCATCCCTCACTGGTGAGCAGCCTACTAACCTCATCCTGCATGCAGTGCTACTTCTTCGACTCAGACGTCAGTGGATTCCACTACGGACCAGGCCATCCGTATGCAAATTTATAACCACTATGGAGGATATCAACTGAGCGTTTCACAGGATGAAACCGACGCGTATACGGATGTGCCATTCACTTGTTATGAACTACGGCTTATACAAGCGGATGGAGATTTTCGTGAGTCGACCTTCACACCCAACCATCAATAAGCAACCCCATCACTGATATCGCGTTAATTAATTCTTCCTAGCGCGCCAAACCTGCGACGAAGCGCGAGATGACCCAGTTTCACTCAGACGAGTATGTCGACTTCCTCAACAAGATTTCGCCAGTCAACATGAATTCCTTTATCAAAGAACAACATAAATGTGATGCAGGCTCGGATGCGTTTGTGCTGGGCGGAATGGCTGACGCGTTGATACAGACAACGTTGGAGACGACTGCCCAGTATTCGACGGCTTGTTCGACTACTGCGCTATTTCTGCAGGCGGGTCAATGGGTGCGCTTCAATGGCGTCACTCCTCCGCTCAGACTGTCTAATTGGCATGGTTCAGAGGGTGCTGCGAGGCTCAGTCGAGACAAGTGCGATATCGCGGTAAATTGGGCGGGCGGCCTCCACCACGCGAAGAAAAGCGAAGCAAGCGGATTCTGCTACGTCAATGGTGTGTAGAGAGAGTCCAATCACCTTGCGTTCAACTGACACAGGTCCTTCCAGACATCGTGTTAGGTATCCTGGAGCTTCTCAGGTGAGCGCTTGTGGCAGCAATCCGTGTCAAGCGGGAGCCTCACCCAAGTCCAGGTATCATACGCGAGTCCTCTATATCGACATCGACGTCCACCACGGTGACGGCGTCGAGGAAGCGTTCTACACCACCGACCGCGTCATGACTGTCAGCTTCCACAAGTATGGCGAGTACTTCCCTGGAACAGGCGAGCTACGCGTAAGAATTTGGTGATTAGCCAGGTCCGACACAAACCCTCACTCCTCGTTCCAGGATGTTGGTATAGGCAAGGGCAAATATTACGCTCTCAATTTCCCACTCCGAGATGGGGTCACCAATGAGAATTACAAGAGTGTATTCGAACCCGTGGGTGTGTTGACGCGATATGCTGTCCCCCGCTAATCCCCTATATAGGTGATGCGACAAGTGATGGAATCCTTCGACCCCGGCGCTGTCGTGTTGCAATGTGGCACAGACTCTCTATCAGGAGACAAGCTTGGTTGCTTCAATCTGTCTATGCGAGGTGTGTTGGATGCACCTGTGAGACCTCACATGGCCTTGACCTTGTCCAAGGTCACGCAAATTGCGTGAAGTTCATCAAGTCATTCAACAAGCCCTTATTGCTTGTCGGTGGCGGAGGCTATACCATGCGTAACGTGAGCCGGTGTTGGGCCTACGAAACGGGTCTTGCTGCCGGTGTTGAGCTGGGAAAGGGTACGGTTGCCAATACGGCGCCTCGAATACTCCACTGACAACCCGCTCAGAGATCCCCATGAATGAGTACTACGAGTACTTCGGCCCAGATTACGAGCTGGATGTGAAGTCTTCGAATATGGACGACATGAACTCGCCTGAATACCTGGACCGCGTCAAGAACATCGTCCTGGAGCATTTACGCCAGGTTGGTGGACCACCCAGTGTCCAGATGACTGGTACGTCTATATACACTCGTCTAGAGCTTGTCATCATGTCCCAAATCAGACGTACCCCGCATGCCTGTGGACGACATGGTAGAGGATGACCCTGACGAAGACATGATCAACCCCAACGAGCGACGGCCCATGCGCTTGCTAGATTCACGTAGGCAGGCAGACGGCGAGCTCTCCGACTCCGACGACGAAGGCGAAGGCGGCAGGCGTAACCACGCAAGCCATAAGGAGGCAGACTCGCTCGCGACTGGACGGCGCACGGCCGTTGGGATCATGAGCACTGGCACCACGCACGGTGTTGGGCCAAGTGGCGCGGGCGCTGTTGCTGGCGGTTCCACCACCCCTGCTGCAGGGCAGGCGTCCGCGGCGGACCAGTCGGACATGGACGTTGACGACGGAATTCCACTGGCACAGCTCGCCAAGGGCAAGACTACATCTACAACGGTTACAACGAATGGCACAGGCCCCGCGCCTCAGGATGAATCGCGTTCTTGATCGTTGTGTTGTATTTCCTAGCTGTTGTCGCACACTTGTCTCTTCACTGTACTACTGTCTATCTCTTGCCCGAGCCCCAATCTTGCGGAAAGAACGCTGGTTGTGTCTATGTTCTTCCTTCCCCAGAGTATAAGCTGTCTTTACGCACACTGAGCATCCATGATCCAGCTACCAAGCGTTTGAGGGGATCCGGTGCACATCACGTGCCACGACGCGTCCCCCAATGAATAAGACGCGACGCGGATGTGGCTGTGGTAACATCTCTTTACTCCACCACCAGCATCTACCGCAGTGTACTGTGCTACGTCCACTACTCCGGTACTAGTTTCTTGCTATGGAAACACCAGGCGCTTCTAGCTCTAGATACACGACGCCGCCTCCGAGGGAGCCTCAGAATAATCTGGACCTAACCCCTGAACAAGTGAAGCGCGTGGAGCTGAACCGCCTCAAAGGTGAGAGGATCCTCGTCGCCAACATCTGGGCGTACTCATAACGGGTCAGCCAAGGCGAGACAACGTGAACGGGAGGAACAACAATCTTCTTCATCGACCAATGCGAATGGGAAACGGCCCCTAGGGGTCATACCTGCGACGTCGGCCTCACCAACTGCGCCAAAACCCCCTCCCAAGCTGAAGCGCGACTCACGCCTCGGGAAGTACTTTGAGTATGACCTCTCCAAGATGGTCAACTCGAAGGGAGGCTTCTTGGTCGAGGACGGCAAGGAGATAGACGAGGAGGTTCGAGCGAAAGAGAAGGAGCGTGAACGCCAGAGGGCACAGCAGAATCTGGAGCCTCGTGAGTACATACATGCCCCTCCTATATTGCGTAGCACTAGTAAACGACACTGTTATAGCGATACATTTGGACCCAAAGCTCAATCCACGCTGTAAGGAGTGTAACTCGATGGACATCGACCCGACCTTCAAGCGAGTCTTCGGCTGTCTCGTCTGCAATAAGTGCAAGAACGAGAAGCCGGAGAAGTACAGCCTCCTCACCAAGACGGAATGCAAAGAGGTTAGTGAAGTATAGCCTTGTCGGCCATAACATCGCTCACGTACTTGGTAGGATTACCTGCTCACAGATGGTGAAAGCAATTGTAAGATTCCTACGCTTCGTCGAGCTGACAGTTTTGCCAGCGGAGCTCCGGGATCAAGAGCTTATGCCTCATCTACTCAAAGCGAATCCGCACAAATCCACCTTCGCGAACATGATGCTCTTCTTGCGGTGCCAAGTAGAGGACTTTGCCTGGAAGAAGTGGGGCTCGCCCGAGGCTCTGGACGCCGAATGGCAGAGGCGGGTGGATGAGAAGAAGAAGAAAAAGAACAAGAAGTTTGAAGAGAGCCTGAAGGAGCTACGTCGGCGGACGAGGGAGACGGTTTGGCAGAAGCGGAAGGACCAGGAACACAAACACATCTTCGGCGTGGTAGAGAAGGGGCCCGACGGCGTTGGGAAACAGGTCTGTCATGAATGTGGATTTACTATCGACGTAGAGGAGTTTTGATACCTTTTCTATGCGACCTGCATGTGTTGATATGTGCATATTTCTTGTTGGCTCCTGCAACCGGTGTGTCCCCGACGCCGACGGCCCAAGGGTACTGAACGGGTTGACGTTGAGATGATCACCGACCGGCTACCGGTGACGCCCATAGCCGGAACCGATCACCATGGAGGACCGTCTTGCTCGAGCCTCTGTGGCTGATACCGGACGGAGAGCGCCCCGACGTCGATGCCCATCCCAACTCGTCGCCGTGTTGTTCTTATATAAGGCGGTCGTCACATCAGCCGTCGTACCTTCCAACACCCTCACACCGCTGCCCACACATCTTGCTAGGCACCAAACCATACACCACTGAGCAGCATTGGTTCATCATGGCGGACGCCGACAGTCAGTGGTCCCATGAACAAATCTCCTCTGCACTTGAGGTAGAACAGCTCGACGTAAACCTCTACCGGTCCAAGACGCTCTATCTGCCGCCACGGGCACGGGGTGTATTTGGAGGGCAGGTTATATCGCAAGCCTTGGTGTCAGCAAGCAACTGTGTCGATCCCGCGTTTGGTCTGCACGTACGTTGACCCGATTGCCACCGCTCAGTATACCTTGCCTCACCATTGGTCTGGATGTCGCCATTCTATCAGTCCCTTCATGTGAGTATCACATTACATCCACAGAACCGTTCGGAGTGTCGGGTCTAAACGGTGTTGCGCTACAGTGTTACTTCCTCCTGAGCGCGTCCGCCGCCGTCCCCATCCTCTACAACGTGGATCGCGTCCGCGATGGCCGTTCATACGTGACGCGTTCCGTCCGCGCCGTGCAGCGGGGACGGACGATATTCCTCATGCTTTGTTCCTTCCAGCGTCCCGAGCCTCGGCAGCCTGCCTTCCAGCTGCCCATGCCGCCGCACGTCCCTGCGCCTGACGCTTGCGAAGGCATAGAGGTTATCTATGAGCGGTTGTTCAAAGAGACCACGGACGTCAAGGTCAAGGAGTTCTGTTTGACCTCTCTGGAGGTAAACAGATACTGTCCCCGTTCCTTCTGCTCGCGCTGATTTGGGGGATTGTACCAGGAACGGCGCCGCAGTCCCATCGAAGTCAAGCTCGCCGGCGTGAGGGACTCCAAAGACGGTATCCCTGTCTTCCTGTACTGGCACAAAGCGAGAAATACACCTATCCGTTACGATGCCGCTTTCCAGAAGGTGTGTGAGCTCCGCCATTCGGAGCGGTCAACACTCACATTCTCTGTGAAGTGCATTCTCAGCTACATCTCCGACTCGCAATTGTAAGACTTGCTGCGTCTCTACCTTTTTTCACTACGCTAAAGCGGGGTGCTGCATCTATCAGTATCAGCGCTGGCCGCCGGACGCTGACGTACGTCAATCAGGGTGGAAAGGGCTCTACAAAGGTTGTTATGCAGGTCCGTTGTCTCTCCCATTGTCCGGCTCCTCCGCCGACTAATGTGGGGCTTGTCCGCAGACGTCTCTAGACCACAACATCAGTTTCTACGAGTTAGTGTGACGACGTCAATCTTGAGTGTCGTACTAACCAAGTTGCATAGTGACGACTTCGACTGTGGCGACTGGTTGCTCTACGTCGTAAGTGCCACCTGTCGCCAAACAGGCTTCGATTTGCTAACGTTGTCGCAGATCATCAGCGAACGTGCCGCGAGCGGGCGAGCGGCAGTACATGGCCGAGTGAGTACTGGCACACTTGAATGAGCTGCCTTTTACTGAGGGCATGCAGATGTACACTCCTGCCGGGACGTTGGTTGCAGTGTGTAACCAAGAAGGCGTCGTGCGTGTGGATGACAGTGAGACAACCACACCTGCGAAACTCTGAATGGACGATTGGCCTCACGATTACCTTTGGGTTCGGGCTAAGAGCCCACGTTACTCGCACATATACAGTCGCATATGGTGGCATATACTGTACTTCACATACAATAATGAATACTGCAACCTTACAACATAGCACGAAACCGGTCATGGCCCGATAGTTCCTGGCGCAAGTTGATGGTGCGGGAGATAGGCAGGTGATAAATTGCGTAAGTGTACACTACCCGCGGTAGAGAGCTTTTCGAGCGTGACAGAAAGCGTGGTGAGACATCGATGCGATAATCCAGGCGGCTATGCTACGGCATAGAGAGCGAAGGAGATGAAGACCCAGGATCCGGGAAAGACCACTCAGTTCTTCCGACGGTACGAGCTCCCTGTGGGAGAGGAGCTGAATCAGCGTATGATAGGGGGGACGACGCACAAAGACACATACCCTCAGTCAGTCTCGCCTTACCACCGGTGGGCTGGCAGAGCACGCTGCCGCATGCAGCGCAGAGGACAACGGTCTGTGCGTGCGAGAAGACGGTCGTGATGGCGAAGCAGCCTACGCAAATGCAGACTTTCACATGAGCGAGAAGAATGCAAGCATATACACACTACGTACCAGGGCACTTGACGTCCATGAAGTAAGAATTGGGGGCCTGCACAAGACGCTTGAGCTTGTGCCTGCGCTTCTCGGACTCAGCGGAGGGGTTGAGGAGGTCGACGGCGAGAGTCTGGTGGGTCCAAAGTATCAGCGCTGTATCATAGCTTCGGCGGAGCGCAGAGTGGCCATAAGGAACATCAAACGCACCATTTTGAGGACGACGGAGGGGGCTGGTGGAAGCGAGGGTCAGCGACGAAAGAGAGTGGACTTTTTTGCGCGACGCCGAGGTCGACCTGCGTGGATGGAGGGTCGAAATAAGGTTTGCAATGTTCTACTGACTAACAGTCGGGGATTGAAATTTCCCACTCCCGGGTGGCTGATTCGGCGCTTCCTTCCTCCTTGCTCCTCGACGACGACGGCCCCGCCGTCGACGGCTCCTGCCGCCTTCCGACCTCACTAGGATGATGAATGACTCTACTATCGCTTACTCAACCTGCCTGCTCATTGACTTTGATGGCCTGCTTGGCAGCGTCTGTACACCCTGAGGTCGTCCAACGCAACGCATGTCTCTCGGTCCACGCCGTTTGTAATGCCTCCTAGATGCGCACGTGTGTCGTACGTTCAGGCTCAGCCGCTTTGATTATCGAGAGAGGACAGCAGTAGATGGGAGGTGCTGGTGTAGGAGCTGATGTATATGAGTGAATATACACGCAGCAATGTCATTGACCACGCGAGGGTGCGTTGTTGTCTCTTAGGAAAACGCGCCATGACAGGTAGTTCTTGTCTCTGAATCAATGTATCCGCCGGTATCCGTATTGAACTCTACCGGTACCTGGGCGGCGGCACTGACCGAGTGGATGGCAATGTGAAGTTATCGCGGAAGAGCGAGATGGAAGGCATATCGGCGTGTCACTGGGCCAAACTATCATGTGGAAGGGTAGGTAAACATTGTGCATCAACATGTTCAG
The DNA here is from genome assembly GCA_022606155.1 of Trametes elegans. Lineage (NCBI taxonomy): Eukaryota > Fungi > Basidiomycota > Agaricomycetes > Polyporales > Polyporaceae > Trametes > Trametes elegans. The sequence continues at coordinate 200,593 of JABYQO010000020.1, read as the reverse complement.
GCGGCGTATGAACTGTTCAGGATGGCCGGGCAGAGAACAATGGGCGCGGGCTGTGCAAAAACGTAAACGGACGCACCTGCAATTGTTCTCGACGCGGGAGCGGGCGCTCGGCCACGTGCGGTTGAAACGCGGGAGCATATGCGCCTTGTGCCTGGATTAGGCAACTCTTGAGGATCGCTTTTGTTGAGGCCCATCCTTTTGTTCTCGCTTAGCTACGCGGTTCTCGCCCTACAGGCCCATTGTCCCCCAGGCGCCCCCTTAATGCGTGCCCAGTCTATAAGTACGGACTTGAATCCCGTTTACCGTCTCCTCACCCCGGACAACAGTTCCATCAGCCTTTCTCCCTTCCCACTCTCTTTCCCGGACCAGCTCTTGTTAGGTGAGTCAACTTCGGAGTTGCCGCATCGCCACAGCCATTCTCAACCCTTACCACCAAACAGACTTCGTTATCTGTCGACTCTCGACTCGATTCGATCTCACGCTATACGACCACGCAACAGCACCTCCGACCAACTTCGCGTCTCTTTCAGCGAGCACACTACTCCGCATACATATCGCAGGTCGATACCACTCTTCACGACTCAGCACTTAACGCACCATCGTCACTCCTAACTCGTCCCATCAACCCACGTATCACATAGCAATGGCCGCCTCCAACGTTTCCTTTGGTTCCCTCTCTGTCGCTCTCGCTCAAGCTATCACCTACATCACGCACCCTCTCATTGCTCGCTACTCTGCTGTGACTATCATCAAGCTCCAGCTTGCGCTCGAGGCCAACCTCACCACCCAGTTCTCATCCTCCTGGGTTCCTTCCGCGCCCCTTCGCGGCTCAGGCCGCCGTTGCCTCACGCTGTCCCCCTTCGGCAACCCCCCTCGTGCCGTCTACAACGCCTGCAACACGGCAGGCGTTCGATGGTCCGAGTGGATCGCTCTCCTTGGTAATTTCGAGTTCGACCTGTTCATCGACCCCGGCTGTGTCTCAGTTCGCTTCGGCAACTGGGACGCGGGTAAGGTCGGCAAGTCATTCACCATCTGGTCCGAAGACGCCGACATGGCCGAGCAGAAGAAGGCTGTGGCAGAGAAGGAGGCTCGTCTCGATGCCCAGCTGCAGGCGCAAGCCGCTGCCCGCGCGGTCACCGCCAAGCCCTCGAAGACCTATGCCCAGCAGCTCCTCGAGGTCGACGATGATGACGAGGAGCTCTTCGCTCTCATCGCCGACGAGATCCGCGAGCCCACATGGCTCACTCCCATTCTTAGCGAGTTTCCCCGCGTCCCCGCATCTGAGCGCTCCGTCACGTCTTCTCCCGTCTCGACAGTCTCCACCCTCTCTTCGCATTCGCGTTCGAGCTCGTCTAGCTCGAGCTCGGGTTACACCTTTTCCTCCATCGGGAGCGGCGACTCCTTCGGCTCCGCTACCACCGTCTCCCAGGCGTCGGCCCCTCCCTCTGAGGAGCAGCCGAAGTTCAAGCTGTCCCGCCGCGAGCGTGCCCGCCAGGCGCGCGTCTTCATCGACGCCTCGAAGACAGCGGTCACCAACTACGACGGGGGCAAGACGACCGTCCTGACCGGTGGTGTCATGCTCGGTGCTGCCGCCGCCAAGGCTAAGCCGGCGTCCGCCCCGAAGAAGACCGGCAGCTCCACCGCGAGCTGGCGCTCCCTCCGCGCCTAAGCGCGGCCACTTTCTTTTCGACTTCGATCATTTCTCTGGACGAGCTCCATGACCCCAACGTGCGCAGGCCACGCCAAACGCCCTTCACGAAAATCCACGAAAACACCATGGTCGCTCCTACCCTACACTGCGCCTGGCGCCATATTCTGTTCCCCTGAGACTCCCCTCATCACTGTTTCCATTGCTGGTCGAACGTGTAGCATGAACTCCTGCTGTGTCGGAATTCGGACTTTGGTATTCCCTAGGCATCTTGTAATCTCTACTTCTTCGCATCCCCCCTTTGTCTGTCTCCATATTGACTGTGCTGGTCTGGATAACCCTGTATATTCGTATCTTTATGTCGCATAGTTGTCGTCGCTGTAGTATAACAAAGCTGGTTTGGATCACTTCATCTGTTCTTTGACATGCCCAACGAAAGGCCGCGGCTGCGATTGCGTCCCGAGTGCCTGACGTCAAAGGTGGAGGTTCGCAGGAGTCCATCAGACTAGGCGCTCGCCTCCAGATATCCGGATCAGCGTCGACAACGCCGTGTTGCCACCCAGTGTGTCACCGTCTTGCTCCTTCTGTCAGTGGGTGACTGGAGGAGTTAGGGAGCACCGGTTGGGGTCGGAGCAAGGTAATCAACATGATCGGGGCCGGCCTAACATTGTTTCTGCAGAAGTCACAGCGGGGTGGCCGTCGTTGCAGTGTCCGCAATGCGCATGCGCGAATATGATGAGAAAGCGGAACATGTGCTATGGAGTCAGCGCGCAGGTTCTGTACACCATCCGGCGGGTAGTTGATAGCCTCGTGGAAACCCCAGATCGTGGCGGGGGGCGGTGAGGCGCTGTGCGAAGGAGTTAGAGTTTCGAGGGGTTAGCGCCACCTGGCGCTTCGACGTGTGACAGCCGGATCGAGTAAGTCAGACCCACTTGAACTTGAAAACCTGCCGGATTTGGGTCATTGTCGTCATTCGGCATGTTCCCGTGGTGGTGCATCGCAGTGGATTCGAGGAGTCAGTCGCCGCATAACATCATGCTCTGCCCATACGTCCGGCCTATAAATCCCACGTCCCTCCTCTTGTGCGTTCTCCCAACACCCAGACACATCAACCGCTTCTCTCTCAACACTCGCTCTCCCCATTCTCTCCCAAACTGCCCGACATGACTCGCTCGTACGACTCGCAATCCATCGAGGCCCGCAAGGCACGCTACTCGCGTGAGCTCGCCGCCTACACCCTCCGCCAGTGGGACCTCGTCCGCCAGTCCATGGAGGACGGCGACAATAGGGACAAGTCTGCGACACCTCCCTCTTCCTCACGGCAAGGTAGATCGTGTTCTCTGCCGAGAGAGACCGGCAAGTCTTCAAGGATACCCCGAGGTCAGACTGACCCCTCTTTCAGGGAACACCAGTGCAGATAATGATGCCCGCTCTACCCCAGGTGTCCATGTCCACGACTACGCGCAAAGCCCGCACAGGCAGACGAGCAGCCGTGCTGTAGCCGGGAACGCGTGACCGGCTTTATCTTCCATGGTGAGCTGCTTCGTCGGAATGTCAAGGTTGCCGCTGACGTATGGGATATCAGGACAGTCTTTTGAGCTGCCACGCGCATCATCTTCTACGGACACGGTGGACATGATCTGTGCTTAGCTTGCTGTCCGATACATACCTCATCCGTCTCTACATCGAACGCTAGAGTCGCACCCGCATCCTGTATATTTAGCTGCACTTGGGATTCTGTACTTTTGGTCCGTATTGCCCGTCATCGTATGGTAGAATTGACTTGACGCAACGTGACAGCGTTAGCCGTCAGCTTTTACTGGTGTGATTGACTGCAAAGAGTGGAACATCCATGATGCTTCCGTGACCTTGTCAAGCGCGACATTGTCTGTCCTACCGCTGAGGAGTTCCCCAGAACTCGCTGGCCGCCAGCGGGAACGAGCAATAGTACGTTGGGGGAATCCACAACTGCCACTGAGATGGCCGCCAGTTGTGAGCCCAGGGCGTGAGCGAGAATCTAGGCAGGATTGTGCCACCAAGTATCATTGTCATAGGCTTCACGCCGCAACTGCGCCTCATGACGCCGCCATACCTAGCCCCGCTGCCCCGTGAGCGGTGTTCCCTTGTAAATCGCTTGCGTTCTGCGCCGCGACGTCCGGAAACCACTTCGGACGGACTAGAAGTGAATGAACCCTTGACACGAGTGCGTCAAAGACGCTGCCTCCAGTCCTGCATGTATATAAAAGGGACATATTTTAGTTAATCGAGAACGCGCCCTGAGGGACATGTGACGACGTTGAGCCCCGCCAGGTGCATACATAACGTGGAGGGGCTCACGATAGCCTTTTCTGTGTCATCAAGAGATCCAGACTGGAGCGGGATGACGCCTCTACACGAGAAGAGGGTGGAGTCGGTTTGTTATTACTTGGTTATCGGCACAAGCCATCGTGGCTTCAATTTGTCATTGATAACATGGCCTTCAGGTGCCGAGGTACATTGATGACGCATGCGTATGGCCCCGCATCCGTCATTCGTCATAGAAAAACATAGACGTCCATGGCAGATACCAGTGAGAGTGTCTGCAGTCTCATTGGAACCAGCCCCGGAAGTCACTTGCCAATGAAATGAGAAGATATGACCGGTTCAAAATGTATGTTGGATAGGCGTACACAAGAATGAAACTCACGGTCATGTCTTATTCGTATTGGGGTGTAAACGCGCAATGCTCGGACGCGCCTCAGCTTCAGGCGGGGGTTGGACCCTCTCGCGGCGATAGAGCCTTGCTGAAAGAGAGGAAACCTCCTACGTGATGTTATGCGAAGCTCCTTCGTCATCGGGCGAACAAAGCGTAGCATGAATACGGTGGTTCCTCCAGAATGTGGATAAGTATGTGATCGACGAAGCTCAAGCACACTGGCAGTGACCAGGATCATAGCCAGGGTGGTGATATATGAGACCAACGAGCATGTACTGCACTGTAGCAGAACAACTTGGACAAAGTGGAGTGACAATCACGGCACAGTCCGCTGGAGATGCGTACCAAGGTGTTGTGGGCCGGAGTCGGGGCGCGCGACGGCAAATCGCGCGCGTCCCACTCGTCGCGTTCCATCACGTGGGGCTGGATAGATAGAGATCTGAGATCCATTCTGGCGGATGTCCTCCCCAAGCATTCCCCAAGCCTTTTGCACTTTACCCGCTTTTCCGTTCTTCCACTCAATCCCCACCCGCCCTCGTCGCCCTCCCCATCCCTCCGCGCGTGTCTTAAGCCAGCAGGAAGGCATCGTCCCCCTCAACTCCACCGTCCCCCGCGCCGTAAGCCATGTTCCGTGCCGGTCCTTCCGTACGGCTTTCAGTACACTTCAAGCGTGCGCTCGCGACGCATGCCTCCCCTCCAACGGCCCCCGCGACGCGCCATTCGTGGACGAAACCTGAGATCCAGCAAATATATGATAGCCCGCTTCTCGATCTCGTCTTCCGGGCCGCGTCCGTCCACAGGCAGTACCACGATCCAAGCAAGATCCAATTGTGTACTCTGATGAACATCAAGAGTACGTGCGTCCATGTATGCCGTACGGACGGCAGTTTTGACTCACCGTCTCCACAGCGGGTGGTTGCTCCGAGGACTGTATGTCTGACTGGTGCTGGGAAGCGGACTGAAATCTAAACGCCGCACGCAGGCTCGTACTGTTCCCAATCCTCACGCTACGCCACGCCCACCAAGGCGTCACGCCTCGTTGACATTGAGCCTGTCCTTGAAGCTGCGCGAAAAGCCAAAGAGAACGGCAGCACGCGGTTCTGCATGGGCGCAGCGTGGAGAGACCTCTCAGGTCGGAAGCGCGGCTTTGAGCGCATCCTCACCATGGTGCGCGAAATTCGCGGGATGGGAATGGAAGTATGTACGACACTCGGGATGTTGAGCCCCGAACAGGCACGGCAGCTCAAAGAAGCGTAGGTGCCGCCCATCAAAGTGTCTATCGTTTGCTGATGCCCTCGATACCACAGCGGGCTGACGGCGTACAACCATAACCTGGACACCTCACGCGAATACTACCCGGAGGTGGGCATAGAGTTTTTGACAGCTGTCGTGCAAGGTTCACCAACGCGTTTGCAGGTCATCACCACCAGATCTTACGATGACCGATTGGACACAATTTCAGCTGTTCGTGACGCCGGAATCAGCGTCTGCTCGGGCGGTATCCTCGGCTTGGGCGAAACTGACAAGGATCGTGTTGGCCTGATTTGGGAGGTGGCAAAGTCAGTCCATGCTTCATCCTACGCTATCTCGTTATGGCAGGAGACTCAATTCGGTCTAGTATGCCAGAACATCCCGAGTCGTTCCCGGTGAACGCATTGGTCCCCATTGAGGGCACGCCTCTCGAGAATAACGAGGTACGTTGACACCTCCGTGATTCGGGACAACCTCCGACTCACAACCTGTACAGCCGGTGCCGTACCAAACGATCCTCCGCACGATTGCCACGGCGCGGATTGCCATGCCTGCGACCATCATCCGTCTGGCCGCCGGGCGGCAGACGCTGGACGAGACGCAGCAGGCCATGTGTTTCATGGCTGGCGCCAACGCCGTGTTTACGGGTGAACAGATGCTGACCACGCCTTGTGAGTTCTGTCCGACGTTCTTGGCGATCTGACGCTGAAGAAATGCCCGCTGTCCAGGCTCGCCATGGGACGAAGATAAGGCCATGATGGGGCGCTGGGGACTCGACGGCATGCGCAGTTTCGAGCAGCCCGGGGTGGCGCGGAAAGAAGGGGCGAGGCTGGAAGCGCGGTCGGAGGCGCAAGGCGCTGGGCCAAGAGAGACTGGTTCGACACTCGAGGCCGCCCCGAGCGTCTGAGCTACTTGACGCTATTCCTTCTGGACCATGTGCGGCTCCGCATAGCCGGGCGTAGCCGACGCGTGTGGACGAGAGGACGGCGACTTGAAGATATTTGCTGAATCGGTGTGCGGGCGGAAGAGGGCACAGTGCGGGTGTGGAGAAGTTTGTTCGAGCGGTGTCTTTTGTCCCGAGCTGAAGCTCGTCGATGCTGCGGTGTATTGCTAGCGTGTTTGATAGATTAGAGGAGGAGGCGATTTGCATGAGAGTCGGATCTACACCACGGCCATCTCGATCGCGTCCCGCGTGAACTCGGTGGGTGCCTCGAGATCGTCAAGGCCTCACCTCAGGGAGCCGGGTCGCTGTCAGCTGCGCGACTGGCCATTGGACATGTTGACGTCTGGTGTGCGTAGCGCCCGCTGCCTAATCCGGCCGTTGTTCGTTTGAGTTCGCCGTAACGTCCGCTGAGTGCGCTCCTCGAGGACCGAGGCTCGAGACTCGAGGGACGCGGCCAGCCATCACAAAGTTTCTTTCTCTCCAGCCGGGCGGTTCGTATCTGGCAACTTCCCAGGGACGCCAACCGCCCAATCGCCCCTCCGTCGTCCACATTCCCAGGGCCTTCCGTCGTCCACATTCCCAAGGCCTTCCGCCCAATCCGAGTCGTTCGTCATCCGCCGCCTCGCGTTCTGCTAGTCCCCCCGTCTGATGCTAACGGTCTATGGCTTTAGGTAAATTGTTCGGGAGCCGTGCAAGTCTACCCGGCCGACTGTCAATACACGATGCGACGCCGCGCTGGAGCTCGGTCTCCGGCGTCGTTGAATATGCCCCGCACGTACGGGCCATCTTGACGGATCGCAACAATCTCCGGGCGTAGACGCGTGCGTGCAGATGCGCAGATGAGATAGCATTGCGACGGACTCGGAGGGTTCCAGTTTGCCGCCAGGAGGCTGAAAATGGGCCATAGTAAGCACCGCTTTCTCCTGGAGAGCTATTTTGACTGATTTGCACACGGCAGTCTTGCCAGGCCAGGTCTCCCCGCTGGCCCTTGCGACGGCGGGTGCTGTTCGACAACGGCCGCGACGATGCGGGGGCGATGGCGTGCAATGGACGGACAGGGCGGGCGAACCGGTCCTGGCCGTCTGTCGGTCGAATGAGGGGGGTGCACAGCTTTGGGGGCACCCCGGGCAGCGGCGCGACAGGCTTTGCGGGCCCAGCGGAGGCATTCGAGGGCGAGTCGACCGAGGGCGCCAACCGCCCTTTCTTGGTCGTCCTCGCCCTTGATATGACTGCTTTGAATGCTGTGCGCCCCGGGGCGTGTTCCGGGACGAGCACCTCGCGCGGCGGACGAATCGCGCGTGCCCGGACTGCCGCTTCTCTGGCCGACTCGTTTTCTACTTCGGCCCCTGACGCGTCTGGCGCAGCCCGATCCAATAATGCTGGCATGTTCGTTGCCGTGGGCGTAAGTCTGCCTGACGTTCCTCGCCGGGACAGAGGGCCCGCGTGTGGTGTGCGCAGTGTGCGCCTTGCGTTGGATCCCGGGCCTATGACCCGCCTCCGTCCACCCTCGTCCCGGCGTCCTGGCGGAAGGATTGAAAAGGGGGGCGTCTCGCGCCGCTGTTCAACCCAGACTTCATGGCGCTTCAGCCCCTGCCAGCTTCATGTCTGTTTCAGCTACCGGTCTTGGCACTCGACATGTCTTCGTCTGCAAGCTCCTCAGCCTACCCCGCCCAGGGCAGCAGCGGCCACCCCCAGCGGTACTTTCCTCCTGAGAAGTACGCGGACGAGTGCTGCACGGATCACGCGCGATGCTGACCGCGGCGCACCCAGATACGTCGCCGCACAGGCCCAGTTCGTCTACTATGGCATTGTCTCCAGACTGCCCATGGTAGCGTGAGTGCGCCCTGGGCCCGTACGGCCGCGATGCTGACGTCCTCTTCCCTCTCGCGCAGGCGCGTCACGCTGACCGACTACCGCGGCGGAGTGCTGCTCGACACCTACGTTCGGCCTACGTGCGTCGGGGACCGCCTCCGCCCGCCGTTGGCCATGCTGACATCGTTGGCGCGCGCAGACAGCCGGTCTGTGATTATAGAACGGCCGAAACGGGGCTGCAGCCACACCACCTCGCCGAAGGTGAGTTCTATTCGCGCCCGGCCGAGGACGATCGGGGGCACCGACCGCTGGGCCCGTTTCTCTCTCCAGCGCCTGTCTTCATCGACGTCCAGGGCCGGGTCGCGTCGATCATCAAAGACAAAATCCTTGTCGGCTACGCTCTCTGGGAGTTCCTCTCGGTGCGTCCCCTCCCGCCCCCGCCGCCTTCCCCGCCACTCACCGCCCGGGCAGGTCATGGGCCTCTCCCACCCTGCCATCAAGACGCGGGACACCGCGCTGTTCATGTCCTTCCGCCGCACGCTCGGCGGCAAGCCGAACGCCATCATCCCGCTCCCGACGCTCGTCAAGCACTTCATGCGGAGGGACATTGGCCAGAACGGCGACGTTCCGGTGAGAATCACGGGCGGACCGGGGTCGAATTGTGCCATTCTGGGACTCACGAAGGCTCGAGCAGGTCGAACGGGCCCGAGCGGCCCTGGACCTCTTCCGCTCCTGCGAACAGACCTGGGAAGGCATCATTGCCACCGGGGCGTGGCCATGTGCGCTGCCCCCAGCTGAGTATCGACAGTGCTTCACCTGAGCCGCTTCCCGTGTCTTAGCGCCCTCTCCGCTCTCCATCTACGCTTCTTCGCTCCCGGAACGTCGCCCTGAAACAGTTCTCTACGTTTCTCTCTGTCGGACGCTCTCCCAGTCTCTGTATGTACTCTGCCATCCCACGACATTCGTCGCTGCTGCCGTGTATTGTCCGACGTCACGCGAGACTTCGTTACCATACTCCAGCCAATCCATCCGTCGTCCTTCACAAGCCCTGACGTCCGAGCCGCGACGGGCTCTACGCTAGCAAGTGGCATGACATACAGACTAGAAATACAGAAGGCGGTAGTGACGAAACAGCGGGTGCTCATAGGGCGGCAGCGAGCTCGACCTCGCGCCTGTTCAGCCGGTCGATCTCCACCTCCAGTGCCACGTTCGCCATCTCGATTTGGAGGATGCTCGATATCAGCTCCGTCCACCGCGTCTCGAGCGAGGTCAACTGCGAGCCCAGCCGGGTCTGTGCACGCTGTCGTGTGAGGACGTTGTGGGAGTGTCAGAGGCCGCGGGCGCACTGACCTGGAAGTTCTTCCGTTCCCGGTTGACTTCTACCGTCAGGTTCTGCAGCTCCTCGAGGGCCTTCTCAACGTTCTTCGCAGACGCCTCATTCAGATAGTTATGTATCCGCCACGAGTTGGACCCATACTGCTGCAGCAGCGCCACGTTCGTCTGCCTGCACATTCCCGGGTGAGGACGATCGACGCGTGCCAGGCGCCGCCCCTTACCTCAGCTTCTGGTGCTCCAACTGCGCCCGTGCGTTCTTGAGAGCCTCAAGCCATTCCTCCTCGTTTTCTGGCCTCGCAGGCGCCGGAAGCTGGTATCGAGCGGTGTCCAGTGGTGGCAGTGGCTGATGGTTTGAGACGCGCTCAAGCTCAGCTTGCAACAGAGGATGGCTCTACGCCACGTCCGTAAGTCTTCACTCGACCGATGCCGGCACTAGGCAATGCGCACGAACAGAGAATAATGTCGGTGCAGGCGGGACTCGAGGATGCAGCGTCTGTGGCGGCTTGCCCTCCCGCGCGAGCTCCCGATCGACTTTTTCCTTCAGTATAGGGTACTGCTCCAGTTCATTGTCGTAGTACGGCAGAGAGTCAAAGACCGCAGGAGCCGGGGCGTCGCCGTTCGTTTCTGCAGACATTTCGCGAGATTGTGGTTGGAAGCGAGAGCGGAGGTGTCCTAGGCGCCCGCGCGGCGCGTCGGGTTCTCACCCGACGCTGGTTCCCGCTGAACAACCTCGACGTCGACAACCATGTCTCTCCGCCTGGCGTGTAGAACAGGCCGCCTCCTCCGCCAGGTTCACCCTCGTCCTGCAGCGGCGGCTGCCTCTCAACTGAGCCGTGCCATCCACTCCTCAAAGCCCTCGAAAGGTGCGCCGTGCGCAGGTGAACGGTCTGCACCCCCTCTGACGACGAGCAGCCTCCGCGTCCCCTTTCACGGAGCCCACCTCCCCCAACCCGGCGGCGACCAAGTACGCAGAGACGACCGAGAAGCTGCACTCCTACGGCTCCTACCTCATCCAGTGCCTGCCCAAATACATCCAGCAGTTCTCGGTGCTCAAGGACGAGCTGACGCTCTACATCCCCCCATCCGGCGTCATTCCCGTCCTCACGTTCCTCCGCGACCACTCCCAATGCCAGTTCAAGAGCGCCATGGACATCACCGCGGTCGACTTCCCCGAGCGGGACAAGCGGTTCGAGGTCGTGTACCACCTTCTCAGTGTCAAGTACGCTAGCCGCATCCGGGTGAAGACCTATGCGAGCGAGGTGGACGCCGTCCCGAGTGCCATGGCGGTGTACAAGGGCGCGGACTGGTGCGTTAATGAACTTCGGGGCTTCTCTTCGGACCTCCGCTAATGGCAAGCAGGTACGAGCGCGAGGTTTGGGATCTGTTTGGTGTGTTTTTCAAGGACCACCCCGACCTGTACGTCCTGGCCAATCGCTCGCGTCCGTGACATCTGACCAAAACCCCCCGCAGGCGCCGTATCCTCACGGACTACGGTGCGCCGAAAGACTGAATGCGATAGTCCCATCGCGCACTAACGCCGTGTTCTAGGCTTCGAGGGGCACCCGCTGCGGAAGGACTTCCCGCTCACGGTGCGCATTCGTTATATTGCGCGCGTTGTTCGTGGCGCCCAGAGCTCATATGTCTCCACAGGGATATACCGAACTCCGCTACGACGAGGAGAGGAAGCGGGTCGTCTACGAGCCGCTCCAATTGACTCAAGCTTTCCGGTACGGCCTCCTCGCGCTCCCACACATCACGGAGCTGGGCTCAGTTTGTCTGATTCCAGGAACTTCGATGCCTTGTCGCCCTGGGAGCAGGTCGGGGACGGCACCGCGCCCAAGAGGCCGGACGAATTCAAGCCCGTGCCTCCCCCGCCGCCTCCCGCGGAGGAGAAGAAGTAGCCGTGGTCATCGGGCCGAGTGTATCGTACATACAGCGTCGAAACGGGTCAACATCTCCTGTACCTATCGTGCGCGCGAGAGAGAAACGATGCAGTTCCGATGGTATAGTACACGATGATATGTCCAGGTCGCGGATCAGGACGCGGCCTTCTCGTCGACAGATTCCTGCTCTGGACCCTCCTTTTCGGACCCCTTCTTGTCCCACCCCATCCGCGAGCCAATGTACTCCTGGCCAATCACCTCCACGCCGACCCTGATGGCTTCGACGACCAAGTCCTCCACCCAATCATACTCGTCCCAGAGTTCCAGCCATTTCGTGGGAACGGCCTGGGTGACGGTGGAATGGATCATGTTGTGCTGAGGATCTGAGAGACAGATGACGAATTGCAGGCTTGACTGCGTCGTGGAACTCGCGGCGGCCGCCGTCTCAGCGCCTGTGGTGATTTGGGGAAGCGCATACGTAGTCGTGAATGGTTGGACACGGAGGTAGACGTAAGAGTATATGGTGGGATTTTGAGCCGAAGAAGGGGTCTGCTCAGCCGTTGTCGCATTGCGCCTAATTAACTCCTCAAGGTTCGCCTGGCAAGTATGTTCAGTACCTCGACATGAGCTAATGTAACAAGATACGACAGCATACCTGAGCCAGCTTGAGCGCAGCGTCATAGCCCTCCACCGCATTCAGATCGCGAGCGTTGTCCGCGGCGTCCTTGGGACGGGACTCGTCGCCGCGGTTTACTACCAGGTCGCCACCCTCGACCTGTTCCAGAATCTTGATAGACAGCCATGAGCACCACGATCGCTTGCCGAAATGACAGGCAAATAGACTCACGCGTAGGAGCGCACGGTACACAAGGCTTTCGATGCCCTCGTATCCTTGCATGTCATGGCTAAGCCAGACCTTGATCACTTCGTGCTCTGAAATGGGCGGCGCAACCACGTTGAGCAAGTCCGTTAGAGTGGAAAGTCCCACTCGCTTGAAGTCCTGGCCTACGGATGGTTTCCACCGGCGTACGTCAGTTCCCCGCGGTGCACAAGACAACAAGGGACACCACGCACTGAGCTTATCCAGCTGCGCAGCCTTTGCGTACTCGAGCACGCCCTCGCCCCACTTGCGGGCCTGCTCGTTCTTCGGCAGGTTCTTGACCTGCTCGTCCACCACGGTCCTCGCCTGCTGTAGCGCGCTGCTCGCCGTAGACCACACGCTCCCCCACCCCCACCCGCCCGACGCGGGTGCGGCCGACGCGGGCTGGCTGTCCTGCCGCTGCGCCTCTGGCTGCTTCCCCGAAGCCACGCTGACGCGGGAGCTCGACGACTCCGTCCTCGACAGCGGGACGGAGCCGGGGAGGAGGGGCGCGGGGGTGCCCACCTTGACGCGCTCGGTGCTCTTCCTCACCGTCGGCGTGCCCGCGCGCGAGACCGGGCGGTCGATGTGCACGGAGGCGGAGCGCGGGGGCTCGGAGCTCTTCTGCGTGATCTCGTCAATGAACGCGAAGACCTCCGCCTCGCCCTCGGTGGGCGGCTGGGCCGCAGGGGCGGCGGACGTTGCCCCTGGCGGGGGCGGGGCGAGGTTGTCCAGGTCGTCCAGGAATTGGAGAGCCTCTTGCTGCTTGGACTTTGATTTGCCGGACATGGTTCCAGTGTCTGTTTGGATGTTTGCGGAGACGGTGTGCTGGTGAGACGACTCGGTGTGGACGATGGAGATGAATGCAGGAGAGTCGGTCGCTTGGAGCAGCAGCGCGCAGTCGCGGCGCGTGTAGTGAAGACGGCTAGCACGGCGCGCTGAGCCGGACGCGTCCAATGTACACACCCCCTGTGGCTCACCAGTGCCACTTTCTCAGCGCCGCCACATCGAGCGGGCGGTCCTCGAGCCTGAACGGGTCCCACTCTCGTCTCCGCGGGCAGTCATACCTTGCAGACTGCGTGTAACCTACTGCCTGGTATACTCAACTTCGCGACTCGCTCATTCGGTTGACACGGACACGGAGAACAACTCAGACTGATCGTCTTTGCAGGCTACGCGCCCGGGACACAGCAGTATTCGTCGTGCCGCGATTCACATACTTCGCCGCGATCTGCTTCTAGCTGCATCGCGCAACGCGCCCCGACGATATGCCTCGAAAGAGACAGCCCTCACCTGAGGAGAGCTCAGATTCTGAGGGCGGCCAGTTCGTCGTGGGTGAGTGCCGTACTGTACCCCAGAGGTTGTAGCCCCAGTCCTGATAGGCTTCATCCGTAGAGGTAATCAAGGCCGCCAGAGTAGAGGACGGGCAATGGGTACGTCGCTCAGCCCGTTGCGCATACTACCGCAGGTGTTCACTTTCAGTGGTCTCCAGAGGTATCGTGTCAAGGTAACTACCCTCTGTTAGAGGACTGAGGATTACTACTGACTTGTCTCACAGTGGGCAAACTATGACTCTGGAGAAGATACGTGAGTATAATGGTGCACTCCTGCTACGCCCCCCCCCCCCTCATGCCTTGACCAGCTGGGAACCAGAAGAAAACCTTCGAGACAACTGCAAACGCCTGTTGGAGAGTTTCTGGGCCGATATAGGAATGGACAACGAGGATTATCCTGAGGGGTATACTGTGAAGGCGACGCCGTCGTGGATCAGTCAGTACTACTATTATTGCATGTTGCTCCTTGCCATTAGTTGACAACCATCCCGGTACAGAGCGCGAGAAGAAGCTATTTGCAAGGACTGCCGGCGGTGGAGGGATCTCGTCTGAAGGAGACAGCGACGATGAGCCGATAGCATCCACCTCTCGCGTCAAAGAGGAACCATCTACTTCCAAGGGGAAGGGGAAGGCCAAGGTATGGTCTCAATTTAACGTTCTATCGATACGACTCACTCATGTCCCGCCTTCTAGGCGACATCAAAACCATCTACTGGCAAGAATCGAGGTCGACCGCAAAAGATCACAACGTCTGCGAAGATCAAGGGCGAAGCAAAGATGGTGAGCCTGAGAAGTGTTTTCCACGGTGCATACCGGCCGAGCTGATCATTCCTGATTATTGACAGAACTCAGACGACCTCCCATTGTCCAGCATCTCGCGCCATGGGAAAAAGCGGGCGAAGGCACCCACACCGGGCGTATGTCTCATTGTTCCCCCTTTGAGGACAGGCTCACTGATGTAGGTGACATACTGTAGTCTGATGAGGACGACGAGCGACCGCTCGCCAAAGTCAGCAAGCCCAAACCACCCATCCCGAGACGTACGACAGTCCTCGCTCCTACAGCCCCTGCGGCAGTGGTGTGTGCAACTGATCATACAACGTGCCGATGCTGATAAGCCTGTAGAAGCCGCAACCGCCTCCGCAAGAGGAATCCCCACATTATTCCGGGAGCGAATCAGCTGGTTCATTGTTCTCAGGAAGGGCATCATCTCCTGAGGTCGCGCTTGGTGCTGCACCCACAGTCACCACGGGTGGAGGCTCGACAATACCTGCGAAGCGGCCTGCCACAAATGAGGCTGGGCCTAGTCAACGCCGCCCGCGCCAGGTAAAGGAGATGCCTATGGTGTATACAGATACTGCAGGCAATCCGACCAAGGCACGCCTTGCCCAACGCGGACATCGGCCCCCCGCCCTGTCTTCCACGGCGGCAGAGGCGGCGGGTGTGGCCCCGGGCATCCGTCTAGGAGTAAAGAAGATGGACCTAAGCAACCTGTCATTCAAAAAGAAGAGTGCTGCCGCTCCTGCCCCTGCCCCTACTCCCGTACGGACTGATAAACCCACAATTCCTCAACCTTCTGGCTCAGTATCCGACAATGTTCAGTCTCCAGTGTCCGCATCGCTTCCAACGCCAACAGCGGATTCCCATCCGCCGCCTATCCCGCGCACCACCGGGGAAGCCAGGTATGCGCTCAGTGTGTTCATTCCTAAGCCGAGGACTCAACAGAATGTGCGCAGGCGGCCAAGTATACCAATACCTCGTCGTACGACAATGATGCAGCCACCCAATGATCCCCTCGCAGAAGCAAATGCATTTCTCAGTAACATCATGCCTCCCGAGTAAGCCGATCTACTTCAAATTCGACTTGTTCTCGCACTAATGCACGTGTAGGATGGCAGCGCCTATGCAGTAAGTTAGCAATGACCTGGCATGGAGCTCTATTGACTTCTAGCATAGTGAGGAGACCACGCCGGAAACGCCTACTACTCCCAGTGTGCCTCCCGTCACGGGCAAACCGAAACCTCCGCTACCACGGCAAGTCTCCTGTAAGCCTATGTTATCCGACGCTTATACGATTTCCAGCATCGGCAAGAAGTGGAGGTGGGCAGGCGAGATGTTCATCGACGTCAGTCGCGACAAAGCAGAGCGCGTTTGTGAGATCACTCTCTATGACCCCACTGAACCTTCAGTGCACGGCCTGCGATTCAGTATTTGCATGAAGGGGGACAGCGTCCGTCTATCTGCATTCCACGACCTCCACACTCTCCCCCTGTTCCTGGATGCATGTACGCGGCCGGAACAGTTTGCCAAAGTGGGGCCTCTGGAGGACAAGCATGCTGACACTGTGAATCAACTCGCCCAGTACATGATGAAGCGAGGCCTCGTGAGTACTCTGTCTCGCCTGTCAGCAGATGGAGCTGATCATCATCGCCCGACAGTTTTGTTATGCGCACCTGTACATCGAAGAGACATCCGTCGCATTGCTGGTACTCTACCCCGCTGGGCATTCGGTGGCTACCCAACACTTGAAGGCCCCTCAGGATCATGCTGGCGAGGCCCTGTTACAGGCAGCCCTCGTCCCGTGGGAGCTCAAAGCCAGGGAGTTCCAGGAGGCACACTGGAAACCCAGGACAGCCATCCGTGGAACAGCACTTGATCCTCAATTCGACCCCGTACTGGTCAGCGCCGAACGCAAGATTGTTACACAGCGACGCTTCTACCAAGCACTCCACATCTTGGGTTTCCCGAAGGCCTTGTACGACTTCATGGTCGCACCAAACCATCCATACTGCATATGGTATGCACCCGGGGATGTCACTGCAACCGGTCCGGGATATGAGACGATTCTGCTCCAGGAGATCCTAAGAACCTCTTCTGCCAAAGACAACGGGTACAAGAGCTCTGCGCGAGTGGTCTTTGTACACGTGGGCGCTTTAGCAAAGCTCTACTGTCTCCCCGGTCTGGCGGACAGACGGGGAAAGTCTCCTGAAGTGCGTTTCGTGACATACGGGACGCACGCTAGTATTCCGCGCGACCGCTGGGGAATACGGGAGATCTACCCTCTAGGTGAATTCTACAAGAACTTGTTTGTATCGTGTATCCTGACCTTCAGCAGGTGGCATTGTGACTTTCACGCCCTCCGCAATCATTCAAGGGTTCTATCGCATGTTCAAGCGCGTCAAGCAGATTGCCGAACATCCCATGTGGGAGTGTTATGTCCTGCCCTCTGTTGTAGCTCTGGTTGCGAAGCTCAGCTGCCAAGGTATCCATCCCTTGCAGGCCTACGATGAGTGCGTGTCAATGGTTCGCTTGTGTTGACCGCCGCATTGACGCCAGCTGACAGAGGCAGCTTTGTGTACGAGGATCTACTGAGAGCGATCGAGGGCGGCTCGATCGCGCTCCTGCAGGCACCGGATGCGAGGCGCGATCCTCCACCCCAGGGCGACCCGGTGACGCTGTGGACGGGGTGGATGATCCGCGTCGCCGGGCTGAATGCGCGGGGCATCCTAGAGGAGTGCCTGAAACTCGCGGCGGAGCAGTTTGCGAACACGTCCGATGCCGATCTTCCGGCAGCGATTGAAGGCGAGATCACGCGCGACCTCATCCGCATGCAGGTCCAGCCCGCAATCATGGACAACTACCGTCGCTTTGTCGTGTTCAGGACTGCGCAAGATGCCGGTTTCCCTGAGGGCGGCAGGTATGGGGTAAGTGCTTTCCACGGCACTAACAGAGTCGAGCTGGCGCTGACTTGTCTTGATGCTCACTACAGATCGAGTGCACCAGTGAGAATAACTTTGACTTCAAGGACGACTATTTTGCGTCGAACGATTCAACGAAGAACTGAGGGTGTCGCCCGCGAAATGTACCGATTGCAGTATTTGTACCTCAGTAATAACACTGCTTACTTCCTGCTGAAACCCGCGCCGACCTGATGTCTCTCGAGCTGATCGTTGGATCACGCCCGTGCTCGTACCACTCACATCGTTGACGTTGCGGTGCATGTTGCGGGCCATTGAAAGCCATCATCACATACATAGCCTCCGCATGTGATTCAGCGCCGTGTGGGCGTCAAAGGCGCCGGCCTCCTGCCTGTCGGTGGTGTGAGCGCGTCGCCACCTCGCTACTTTACATATACATCCTGCTCTCGTCCTCGTGGGGCTCTTTCTGCCCCATCCACTTGCTTTTCGGTCTGCTACGATGTCTGGCATAGACGCTATCCTGAGCAACCCGGCATACCATGACTACCTCGCTATCCTCAAGGGTGCTCGGAATGGCTTCGTGTACGGCGTGAAAGTGCGTTTCCCGCACGCACTTATCATGGCCATCCTCTTCGGGCGTGGAGAGTCAGTACCTGCGCGGAAACCTAAAATGGGTACAACTTCTGACTGAAGACTCTGAGTGCAGCTGGCAATCGCGCCTCCGGACGATCTTCCGCGCCACCAAGCAGCATGCCACGAACCTCGCCAAGTTCGTGACGGTGTACAAGTCGCTGCTACTCTTGCAGAAGAAGGTCAACGGGGGCAAAGAGCGGAGCTCCGACAGCTTCATTGCTGGCCTCGTCGGCGGGTACGTCGTCTTTGGCGAACGGAACGCGGTGAACGAGCAGGTGCGCGTTCCGCTCGGCTACTGCATGCACCGGAGCGCTCACCGCAGCTGCCCTCACCCTCACCCTCACCCCCGCGCGCCCCCCAGATCGTGCTGTACATCTGCTCGCGCGTCGTCGCCTCGTTCCTCTCCCGCGCGAAGACGGGGTACTCGTCCGGCGCGGGCGCACAGCCGGGTGCGGTGCGCCCGCTGCCGCCGAACGCGACGCAGTTCTCGCTCTTCGCCGCGCTCTCCTGGGGCGCGGTGATGTGGCTCTTCAACCACCGCGGGGAGAGCGTCCAGCCTGGGCTCTTCAACTCGATGACGTACATCTACCGCGACTCCGAGCACTGGAATAACCTCCGGACGCTGCTGTGGCACAACAAGTGATCCCCGCTCGGCTCCCCCGGTGGACGGATGCGGCGCGGAGGTCGGCCGTATGTCGCTGTGTAGATACCTGAGCGCGCGTCTTATTGCGAGGGGGCGCGTTGCATAATACACCGGCCCTGCGCGGGCTATGAGATCGCTGTGGTCCGCAGGTGCGATATTGGGTATTGCGACTCCGCCCACAGACGAAGATATAGTTCACCCATTCTGTCCTAGGGACGGTACATATACCGGTAGAGTCGGATTAGTCGCAGCGTGATATTGGTAGCGCCAATCAGCAACAGAGGCCACCGCAGGCGGTTAAGCAAACCATGTGCAGGACCCCAGTACAATCATCCAGCGTAACTCTATCGCGGATGGTAGGCACACAAAACCTTGCGGCAGTACTACAGTGGGTGCGCAAACCCCGTGAAAGGCAGGCGGGCAGCGTGCGCTCGCGTGAGTATATCAGGATCTGCCAAGGATGGTCTCGGTGCGGCGATAGTGCCCTGCCTAGCTTCAAGGCATCTAGTCAACAGGTTTCTTCATACAACCATGTGAGTACATCCGTATGCTGTAGGCGCGTGGCTGCCGACTACACCCATACTGATATGCCACAGAAGTGATGAAGGAACCGCCGCGCCCGTCCTGTACGTCCCATCCTCTCTGCGGCGCACACCAACCATTCAAGTGCGCGCTTCGCGAAGGCCAAAATGTGCTCCCGGCAGGAGTACATTGCACGATGAGTGCCGTCCGAGCCCCACACGGCCGATTCCAACGCACCTTTGCGCGCGTGTCGAACGCAGTCGAGGAAGACGTACAGGCCTGACGTCCGAGCCGGACACGCACCGCATCCCGAGAAGGGCGGAGGAACGCGTTCGCGCAGCGCGAGCCCACCGCAGAATCGCAGAAGCGCAGGGCCGCAGGCCCCGGTCCCCCCGCAAAGCCCTGCGCCTGACAGCGGCAGAACGCAGCGCGGGGCGCATTCAGCACGCATCGCATGTACGTACATACCATATGTGCGTGCACATCACCGGTCCCCCACCCTCGACTTCCCGCGCACGCCGAACCACCGACTTCCGAGTGGGGGATACGCACGCGCGCACGGCCGCGGCCGCGGCCGCAGGTGCGCCGCGCCGCGCAGCGTCGGATCCGTCCGCGAAGCCGGCCGCTGCCCCTTCCTGACGCGCTGACGGCCTGAACCTGCCCGGGAATGGGCGCGCGCACTCGTCCCGCGGAGCCGCTACGCGCGCGCGACCGCACTCGTGCAACCGCACACACACACGCCTCGGTCTGCGTCTGCGGCGCGCGCCCGAGTCGACGCGTCGACGG
Source organism: Trametes elegans (assembly GCA_022606155.1). Lineage (NCBI taxonomy): Eukaryota > Fungi > Basidiomycota > Agaricomycetes > Polyporales > Polyporaceae > Trametes > Trametes elegans. The sequence goes on along the minus strand of JABYQO010000020.1, from coordinate 180,551 downwards.
GTCCGATTCCGCGCGTCCGCCTTCACGGGAGCGCAGCGGGCCTGCAGCAGCTGACCCGGGGCTTGTCATGGGTGGTCGGGACGAGGGCGGGGTGGGCCCCTATTACTAACGGCGGGACGCGGATGGCGCACGGACGCGTTGATCTGTCATTGTGAGTTACTGGCGCACTTGTGTGCGCACACAATAGACAGTTGCTACGCATGTCGGGAAGCGTCATAGTAGCCATGAGATGGCGGTACCGCGTCGCCGCAGCGCACGCAGTGATGATGCAGTGATGTCACAGAAACCAACGCGCTCACCTCGTCCAGGTTCGATGGTCTGCGAGCAGGCCAAGCACGGCAGGAGGGGGTTGAGCAAAACGCACATCCACAGCAATGTACAGCCACTTTACGTGAGAGGGGATATATGTACATTGAGAAGCAGGTGAGAAGATCGTCAAAGGGCCGCAGATGACCCCCCGAAACGGAGCCCGAAGACGTAATAACCCAGCGAGAAAGGAAGAAGACGGACGTGGTATCATAAAAGGAGGTAAGTAGGTGGAAAGATGGGTCAGTTCTATATAGTCCTGAGTGTGCCCTACATGATCAAACACTTGCGCTTCTCCTTCTCCTTCGATGACCGTACCGTACCTGGTACACCTTGTTCCTGTTGCTTTGTCGATCGTAGCAGACGGACCAGGTTCATGAAGAGGCGTTCCACGTTGTGCGCCGTTTTTGCTGATGTCTCTAGGAACTCGCAGCCGAACTGCCGCGCCAGCGCCGCACCCTCCTCTCTCGACACCTCCCGTTCAAACTGTTTGTCGCACTTGTTGCCGACAAGCATGAAGACCGGCTTCTGTCGCTTGACCTTCAACATCGCCTGCCGGAAGACGTCGAGCCGCTCGAACGTCGCCCTCGACGCGATTGAGTAGACCAGGATAAAGCCCTGGCCTTCCCTGTGGAGAGATTCGCATCGAGACGGCGGGTGTAGAGGAAAGTAGCGGCCTACCTGACCCATTGATCGCGGAGTGTCGCATACTCCTCTGTGGGAGCAGATGATGATGAGCCGGGGACGATGCAGAGGATCGCACCTGTACACACCTTGTCCCGCTGTATCGATCACCTCCACGAAACACATGCGATTGTCCACTACGAGCTGTTTGCGATATGCGTCCTCTATCGTTGGGTCATAAGTCTGGCGTGACGTCAGCATGCGGGCGCACGACGCAAGGACAGGGGCGGACTGACCTCTGTGGGGGAGCGCGCCGCCGAGGGACTGTCTTAGGAGGATGTCCGAGGAACGGAGGCGTCACGACGTACCAACAAAGCAATTGAGCGTAAACTGGGCCGCCACAGCTCAGTCTGAGAGGGTCTGGGGCACAGCGGACGGGGAACGGACTCACTTGTACAGCCAGTGCAGTCTTTCCGACGCCTCCATCACCAAGAACGGCGACTCTCCAGCTATCCATGACTGCTGGCAAGGTGGGTCAACACGCGGGGCGGGGGTGGGGGGGACGGGGGCGGGACAGACCTCAAATTGGCGGAAAGGAAAGTATAGAATGTGCGGATCTGGGGGACGATGAGAGGGCTGCGGGGAGGAGAGGGCTGGGCAGGGGCCGACCTGAAGCGTGAAGGAGGGAAGCGGTGTGCGGGCGGTGGGGAGGGCGGGAGTCGGGAGGGAGTTCGGGAAAGATAAAAAGTCGATATGTGAACGTCGTGCAAGATCGTGCAAGGTCGTAAAGAAAAGGCCGGGCGGGAGCCTTGACGGAGACGGAGACGGGGGCTGGTAGACGTAGAGAGAGAAGAGCGTACCGACAGAGAACACGCCGTGAGCCTTCCACGCGCGCACCAGCGCCCCCGCCTATTTCTACTCAATCACACTAACCGCCCACTTTCGTCCCCCTTTTCGCCCCCCACGCCCCGCCCCATTTGGCAACTCTCCGGCCACTTCCCCCGTCCCTCCCTCCTACGGCCGGTGCCCCCGTGCAAATCTCCCCGTGCGCCGGAAATCCGGCCGAGGGCCTTCCTGTTCGTCCCGTGCTTCTCGCGATGACGCTCTCTTCTCCCCCGAGCCCATCTCCTGCGCCCTCCTCCGGCCGCACAGAGATCAGCCTCTGACCGCCCCGGCCATCGCCGACTCCCCGGGGGCCCGTATCAGCGCCGTCACTGCCACATCTCACAGTCAGGCACCCCTTTCACTCCTCCATCCCATAAGCCACTTGCCATTGCGACCATCGACCCATGCCCATATCCTCCACCCTCCTCCGGCAACCCGACATCGCTCTCCTCCCTCCCGTTTCCCCGTGCCTTCTCCAGTCCTCCTATCACGCCCCCAACAGCCCATTTGACCCCATCCGCTTCCCTTGTCCTCCATTCCCCATCTCTTCCCGATCCGGCCCTTCCAGCCCCCGCACTCCCCACCTTTACAGGGTCGGTGCGGTCATCACAAGAATGATTGTAGCCGCGAACCGCGTGTGATAAACCTCGATTGCCTTCTCACTCCGTGTGATTCCTGTACGTAACCCTGCGCAAGCCTCCAGGGTCACCCCCGTTTGCTCGCGTCTAAATCGCCCCCCACGTCGCTGAATTCAGTCGTGGTGTCTGCTGTAAACCGCCGGCGTTTGTGCGGTTTTGCAGCATGTCCAAGACAGAGTCACACTTGGTCTAATGGCTGCCTGCTATTCGCAGCGATCTCCCGCCTCCGACCTGGGACGCTCAACCGAAAAACATATGACCCCCGCTTCCAGAACCCACGCATTTAAATCTAGTAATTGATGACCCGTGCGCGCCGGGCTGCCCTGGTGTTCAGCACGCGCAAACGGGCCCGGGGCGTACCTGACTGTCCCATAGAACTTATCAGATACTGCAGCGCATATGGCTTTTGACACGCAATCTCGTCTTTGGGATCTTGTTGAATGCCGCCGAATATTATCCTGCCTGTCGCCAGCATCAGACATACTCACCCTCGTTGACTACCACATACATACCATCAGGCGCCGAACAATGCGCCGAGGCTGAACATAACTCCACTCACCGCTTAGCAAACCCACTGCGCAGCCCAACGGAGGAGAATGCGTCCGCGACGGAGGTTGGAAACGGACGATTGAGCCTTGAGGCGTCCCGGTGACGCAAGGCGACGCGCGTCCTGTGCGTACGTGTACTGCGGCGTTCTGGGGAAGCCAGTCGGCGAGGACGGCATCGATTCAGTCCGACGGGCAGCCCACCGCGTCTTCGCAAAGTAGGCTCGCTGCTCCTCCGGAGTGCCCCCTCTCTGGCGCCGCGCAATTATGCCCGCGCGCTCGAACGCTACGCGGAGCCGTCCGAAGCCCTGCGCGAGCTTCGAGGTCCGCGAGCGTACCTGGCTGTCAGCAGCCCAATGTCAGCGCCGCCCCCGTCCCAATTTCGAGGCGGGGGCGACGGCCATGGGCGGCGCGCGGCGGTGGGTCGGGCGACGACCGCGCGAGACGGGCGTGGCCCGTGTGGGGGGCGCAGCGAAGAGCGGGTGCACCTCACTCGAGCCTTCACACGACGCGCCGGGCACGGTGCGGTTCGAGCGCACTGCGGCCCAACGCGAGCGCATCGCGACCGACGGAGGGGAAAGTCCTGTTTTATGTAAGGCGGAGCGGGACACGCTGCAGCGTCAGCGGTCTTGCCTCGAGCCAGGGCGGGACGTACACGACTCGCGCGCGGCCGCCTCGCCGGGCCGACGACGGGGAGGGTGGGCGAATGCGATACGCTCGCGTCTGGCACTCGCCGCCTGCAGGGGCCATCGGTGGGAGGATGGCATCCCGAGAGCGCGCGGTTCATTTTGTCGAGAGATCGCTCGTCCGATAGAGGTGCGTCAGAACGACCGCTCGCGGGCATCGTTCCGGGCCCATCGTGGAAAACGAAGGCGCGGGTCGAGTCGAGGCTGCAGTGAGACGCAATCAGGGCTCCAGCACGGCGAGCGTAGACAATAGGGCCGCGCATCACACGCGACTCGCTGAGGCCGACCGCTGTAGATGGTGTCAGCTGCAGCGCAAGTGTGCCCGCGCGCTGGCGTCTCCTCCACTCGTGCGCGTGGGTCCCGATGCGGTTCGCCTTTTGCCGGGCCCATTCTGGCTTGTGCCACATTGAGTGCGTGTGGGTATGTGACTGCTCCCAGTCGACAGAGCCGAGACGGCGGTGGCCACCACACACCCTCAACTCTACACCTTCGGCATCTGTTCTACTCCAACCACCATGAACCCCCGGGGGGCGCACAGAGCCGTTCACATGCCCCCTTGACCCTAGGTAGCCGGTCGCGCCGGCTCTTCCCCAACTAACACTGTACGTACCTCTCGTCTCGCCCCGTTCCGAGTCGTGCGTATATGGGCCACACTCGTGATCCAGTCGTATGTTGTACACGCCATTCACGTATGATCTACAGCGGTTCTCAGCCACCGAGTCTCTGTCGTGCGGATGCCGACCCCAGTCCGGAAGCCGCCCATGCTTGCAGGCCCCGACCGGGGGCTTTCGCGACGCCTTCTTCGCCTTCTCTCACCTCCGGCCGTTCTAGTCGCCCAGAAAAGGCGAACTCCGCCCACACCCCTCCCACCTCGCAATCTACTCAAAATGTGGCGGTGCTCTCAATTTCTAGCCGGGGAGGTCAGTATACGCAACATTCTGCGGTGAATGTCTCTGCGTCCGCTTACGGCGTTCTAGTGGCGAAGGTGCGGACGGGGCGGCGCACACGATAAGCGGCATACGTCGAACTCTTCCCTAGTATAAAGGCGCAACGCGGCGCGCTGGCTTGCGAGTAATCGTATTGCCGGGAACACGTATTCCGCCCACGTCGAAGCGCCGGTGTTGCACTTGACCTCCACGCTGCTCGTCCTGGTACTTCACAAGTCGATCGAACGTTCCCACCAGCTGTGCGCACAACCCGGGACGGCGATGCCCATTCGATAACAGGAGCGGCCGGGTGCCGTGAGGCGCGAGCGCACGCCGCACAGCGTTCTGTCGCCCCCCGTGGCCCCCGAGTGTCCTCGTCTCTGCGCCACTGGCTCGGTGGAACTCGGCGGCTGTAAACCGCAACCGTGCGTATATTGGGATGGCGAGGATGCGCCCGCATGTGTTGGGGCCCCTATGTGTGAGCTAATCTGGCTCCCGCGGAAGCTCGTCGCCGGGTCATGCACTACGGTGAGTCGCCTCTAGAAGACCACGCTCGTCTCTTGTGTGCTGGCTGGGACCCCCACAAGGTTATGGGGTGCCTCACGTAGGAGCCCGGGCCGCGTGTCGTACCCACTGCCCTGCGCCCAATCCATGCACCTGCGGTGAGAGTCTGGAGATACCTACCCGTTCGACTTATTTGGGACGGTCCGGGTTGATATTATAAAGTTGTAGGTTTGCGCCCGTGTGCGGAGACCGCCTGATTCTGCAATTCTGGTCGCTTCATCACGCTTCTCCACACGATCCCGTGGACCGGACGAGACCGTCGCTCCCCTTTGTTCTTGGGTTGTAGACTCGGTCGTCATTCGGACCTGCATGTTTCCCATTGCACTCAGTGAGTTCTCCCAATCGATCGTTACTGTTGCCTCTCCCCGCTATCATGCACAACATCTTGCTTGCACTGGCACAACAGTTGCCACACGCGAACGCCCGCTCTCACACTACGAATGGTGAGGAGATGATCCACAACCGAGCCGCAACGCTGCGGTCTGCCGAGCCTTAGCGAGTGCTTCTGCAGGCACGCCTCGCACTAGAATTCCGTTCCGCGGGGTAGCTTGGCGGATGCTCGGGGAGCGTTGAGTCCTTTCGCGCCACCAAGCAGAAGCACCCCGCTGGCTTCTCGAGAGCATGCTCTAGCCACATTCCTTGATATTTACCACATCGTGCAGGCTCTCTACTCAACGCTGATGTCGCTCTTCGGGCGCCTCCGCGGCCATACCACTGAGCCGTCACCGCCTCGGATCTCGAGCTTACGACACGCAATAACGGGTGATGTTCTGGGCAAGTCCCACGTCTGTTGCGGCGGCTCTGAGTGCTGACCCGCCCGGTCAACCGCTGCAGGGCTGTTGCTCTCGCAGCCACAACGAGTCACAGCCGGACAGCCCACGTGAGCCTTTTCATATCCGATATCGACGTTTCAATGGCACTCAGACCGCGGCTATACCGGAAGCACAGAGACCCGCAACACCCGTCGGCGATGCGCTCGTTGCGCTTCCTGGGCGCACCTGGAACACTGAGCGACAATTTGCCACGTCCGGAGACACCAAACCTTCGTCGGCGCCCCTCACACACCCGACAGATGTTCCCCACAATAACGAGCTCCCGTCCAGTGATGCCCGGAGCAGCCGCGGGCAGCGTGCCCGGCGCCCTCCCAAAGTACTGTATGTCGATGGCCCAGCACCAGGCGCTCCCCCCGTGCTTCCGCCCCAATTCTTACGGCAGCCTTCTCAGAACCGCCCACGGCCACGCCGCTTCCGCCCCTCGCGCCGTCGAAAGAGACCGGGCCTTGTACGAGTATGGGCCCTCGTTGCGGCCTGCGCGCGCGCGCGTCTCGGGGCAGCGCACACGCCGCCCTCTCCGCGGAGATCGTGCGGGTCGCCCGGTGGGCCTGAGACGGGGGCAATGCAGCTGCGTGCCGCATGGGAGCGGAAGGCTTAATTTCCTCGTGTCCGCGCGGCCGGCGGGGGAGCTGCTCGCGGGTGATCGACGGCCGGTGAGTGCGTCGCTCGGTGCGCCGGCGGGCTGCTGCTCTCGCCGACCGCCTTTCCGTCGCTGCTGCCTCGCACGAGCAGCGGGAATGAACGTCCGGGCACGGGCGGCGGTTCGTCAAATTTTCGCGCCGCAAACTGTTCACGCGCTGTGCATTCGGAATTCTGAGTCATGGCTCTCAGGCTTTTGTGCAGGAACTGGGAAGGCTCCGGGGAGTGCCGAATGTCATACGGTCGGTGGCTCTTCGTGCGGCCTTCGTCAGCGGCGCAGTGTTGTAGTTGCACACACGAGAGCGTTCGCAAGTGTTGACCTAGCCTGGGTGTTCAACGTCTGTAGCGTAGAAGCGCCGAGCCGTTTTGCTACACATTGCGGTGATTCGTGATCGCCTGTACCAAACCACACTACTTATGTCAATCCCATTTGTAGACGATGAAGATTACCTTCTATGGAGCCATCCGCTGCCTCACCAAGACGCAGCCCCCCGCACACGTCCTGCGGATTAGTACACCGTACCCGACCCATCGGTAAGTTCTGATGATATATCTGGATACGCGTGCAGCCTGATCTGGAATATCCCGCCTGACTACCAGACAGCGCGGTGCGGACTCGCAGAACATCTCAACGGGGTATTTTCGTCAGCAACATGTCCGACGGTGCGTTCTCGCCGCCCGCCCGCCTGTGCACCGGTCGTCGCGGTAAGCCCGTTGAAACCGTGGGTTCTGCGCAGCGTACAGAGCCCGCCCGATGGTGCCTTCCCCGCACGCAGCGCTGTCCAGAGATCGGTCTGTTGTTTGCACACGAATTTCGTCCGTGTTGTTGAGACAGCCTCGCTTCGGACCACGACGCCTCGGTGTGTGAGTACAGTTCATCAACAGGGGTACAGATGTTGGTATCGTCGGGTATACGTACCAGCCCTCATCGCCACTTCTTAGTGTAGACAACGCAACCCGGGGCTCTCTCCAGGCTCAAAATCAGCGGGATTGCTCCATCCGAGGAGTTGCCATCGGCCCTCGGGTGCCCACGGCGCAACGCGCCTATTACTCAACGCTCACCTCAACGCTGACCACCTGATTAGCCACAGTTGAGACCGCCCCATCCCGAACAGAGCCAGCGATGGGAAACAATAAGCACGCAGCTCTGGGTGCCCTGTCGCCATCTGCGGAGGGATTCGCATTGTCAGACGACTGCCAAGGTTCGACCTCGACCCGTCCCAGCCCGTGCGTCTCTGATCTCACAGATTTTACAGTGAAGACGCCACCTGTAGCCCGGACGGTCGGAGGCGGCACATGGCTAGGCACCGACCGGTCTGTACAGATCCTCCATCGCGGACGCAGTCGTCGGGATGCTGCAGGAGCGCTGCAGCGGCACGCCAGCCTCTCCTATTGTTCAAGGCCAGCGTCGAGGACGACCGCGGCTTCATACGACCTGCCCACCCGACGGGGCTCAAACGGGACTATGTTCTCTCGTGCCGAGCGGTCTCACTGCCCATCTTGTCCGTCGACGATCTGTTGGTACGCCTTTCAGGACCAAACCGACCCCTCCAGCGCGCTCACTCAGACTTGGTGGCCCCTCTCTAGACTCGGCACGCTCGCCTCGCTCCAGCGAACCGGTAGCTCTCTATAAACGAGACCCGCGCCTTCTAAGCTGCCTCCTGGTCGTATTGTCCTCTATCTTTCGGGTGGTACATCCGGCAATGGACGCGCGGTCGACTGCAAGACTCGAAATAACTACTCTTCTGAGCGAGCACCCAATCCCCCACAAATGGATTCCTTGGGGCCGTCACTACTGAATCGCCGCCGCCCACGGCGCTCCGGCGAGCCACCACCGGCACCCACCGCGGGCGCGAGGCCTATACAGCCTGCTAGCCTGTACACCCATGATCGGCGCCGGAACCGACCAGGCCACAGGTGCTACCATGGCACGACGCGCGACGCGCGGCAAGGTTGGCACCCGCCGGCGCTGCCGCCCGCGCGCTCGCTCGCTGGCAGATCCCCAGCCGGAGACGGATCTGGCATCCCCTCCCGCCTCGCTCCCGACCACCACATCCTCGCGCAAGCCGCAGCCCGAGGCGGATTGTCGTACGTTCCGCAGAGGACGCGCACCGCCGCTGCCGTCACCCGTCGCACCCGCTGTGCGCTCATCAGCTCGCGGGGCCGTCGTGGACAGCCTCCGAGCTCGGCGACCGACCGAGTGAGGGCATCTGCAGAGGGCCGCAGTTCGACTTCCGGGGGGTACGTACGGCCAGCGACCAGCTTTGCGCGCTGCGCGTCCATTCAGCTCCGTCGTAAGCACCGTGCTTTGATTCGTGCTTTTCGAGGTGGCTTGACGGTGCTCATTCGATGGACGCATGGCGTGGCTTTTCGGCTTGCTGTGTCGGCCAGCAGATCGTCCCAGCCGACGTGTGTTGAATACCAGTTGGTGCCATGCAAGGTGGGCGGAACCGACAAGGCGCTAGTAGCCGCCAACGCCAACGCCAATGCCAACGCCGACAGCACCAGTCCGCACCGGCCCCACGCTGTCAGGACTGCGCAACGAGCAGGGGTATCAGGGCTCGCCGTGCCTCTTTCCCCGAGCGGTCTCGCGCGGGGGCCGCCGCCAGCTTCACCGAAGCGCACGCGGGACGGCCGACATCACCGCCCCTGGAGAGCCTCAAGCTACGGTGCCTATCCTGCCGATGCCAGCCCACGGCACAGCGCCGGCTCTGGACTGCGTCAAAGTGCCGGCAACGATGCACGAGCGGGCCGTCACCGCCTGGGCGCGATCGCGAGGGGGGGGGGGGAGGGGGGGCGACGTCGACACCCCAGCTGGCGCTGTTCGTTGTCGGCGTATGCGGCTCGCCCCAGCCGCCGCACCATGTGGTGAGGCCCACGGCCCCCGCTGTGAAGCACGCCGAGTCCCGACGTTGCCGCTTCGGTGGCGGCTCGGCAGGCAAGGTCGCGCGGAGAAGCCGGGCGGTGAGTACGACCGGTGAGTACTAGTACTTGAGTGTTCGCCCATCGTTCGCATCAGCTTCGAGTCTCCGACGCTTCCGTCACGGTGCGCGCTCACATGACCGGCGGCCGCCCGCCCTCGAGTTCGACGCTGCTCCACATGGTTCGGCGAACCTTGTGTCGAGTAGTCGTTCGCCGTGCCTCAGCTCACGTATGGGGGCGAGTCTGCGTGCTCTCCACGTTTGCCATCTCTGCACACCAGGGCGTAACAGGTCTGCCGATGGGAGAACTAGCATGTGCTGTGGACGAATTCGTGTGTACTGTATGGACACGCACCCGGGGAGTGCTCGGCAGAAACAGCATAGCATAAGCTCGGCCGCGCGACCGCTGTCTCTGCCGCGCGCCCCTCTGTCGGGGGCAACGCATCCGTATGTTGTCGACATAGGCACCGCGAATGAGGAGCATCATGATGTTCGAGGTGTCGCCGGCACGTCACTTCCTTCGGATCCGATGCGTTACATGCGCATTCTTGCTCTTCGCGCTCGTACGAACACCTCACCTGGACGTGGCGAGACCTTGCGAGAATAACACCACCTATCAGGAACATTTGGTTGCTACCTGACAAAGCTGTGTTTGTTTGAAAGACGGAGGAACAGCTGAAACGCATCTGGCACTCGCAGAATGCACACTCTCACGGTTGAACATCTCGACGCGAAAAAGGCTGGACTGGATTGGCGTGTTACAACAACACATCAAAACCTAAGTACTGCGATTAAGGGGCGCGGTGGGGGAATGTACTGTGGATAAGATAATGGGCCCACCCCGCCCGCGCGAGCAGCAGGTCGCACACTCCCGGTGGATCGAGCGGCCGGCGCAAGCTGTTAGAAGGCGAGCCAGACAGGGTGGGCAAGCAAAGGGTGTAAATGTACACTGAAAAGGTCGGTCGACGCGGCGAATAAATGGGGGTCCGTAGCGTGGTACTTTCTATTCTACAGTTCGTGTCTAGAAGCCCGCGGCGTGCAGCGTCGGCTTGGCCAACGCCCGGGTCGTCGCGGTCGGCAATAATAATGCAGGCGGGCACACGAAGCCCGGGGTATGGTCGACAAGTCATGGCGGCGGGTGCGATGAGACTGCTGCGTGGTCGTCACGGTCAGCCCTCGTTCATTGGCGCATGGCTATGACGCAAAGAGACACACCTCTATGCACCCTTCAAGAGAAGAGACCCAGGAGCCCGGCAGAGGAGAGGAAATGGGACGGAAGGGGTGCTGGCGAGCTAGTCCTGCCTGCTGAGCTCGGCCTGGGTGAGGTTCAGGACGAACGCGGTCTTGAAGTTGGCCGGGGGCTCGATCATCTTCACAGGTTTTCGTGCAGACGACTTTGCGTGGTTCACCGCGATGGAGGGGAAGGGGCGGAGCGGGCGGGAGGTCGGGAAGGCGTGTGGTCGGGACGACACGGACCGAGGCTGAGCGGAGGCTGCGAGCGGTGACGAGACGCGAGGACGCGCCGCGGAGGGGTTGAACGGGGAGGGTACAGGGGCTGATACAGTCATGACAGCTGGAGAGAGGAGGTGAGCGACGCGTTCGTTCGAGCGATGGACGCGTCGAGGAAGGCGCAACTTACTCATGGCGGGCGGGTCGGGTCTGTCGGGCGAAGGCTCGGGGCAAATAGTTTTTTGGAGGTCGTGGCTGGTCTGGGCGGCTGAGGAGCTCGGCCGGTGACGAAAGCGGGGGCGAGTGCGGGGAGGGAGAGAGGAGGACGAGGGCAATGTAAAGGAAAGAGGACGAGTGGGGGTATATATTCGTTCGCCGAGGACGTGCGCGCTGCCAAACTTGAAACGACGCATCCCCAACGAGTCGCACCCAGTCCATTCTCGCCCAAAACGGCAACTCCCCCGGATTGGCGGGATCCCCTTTCCGCCGGCGCCTCCGTCCCGGCCGCGCTCGCCCGTCGCGTCGTGCTATCCACCTCCGGTCGTATCATATGTTTGTTTTTTCGCTGACGCCTATAAGCCCCCCGCTCGCGCACCCGTCTTCCACCGTCTCTCCCTTCCCTCGCGGCCCCGGGCAGGCTGACTGCTGCAACGGTTGCGGCTGGAGAAGAACCCACGGTGTGTCAGCAGCTTGATCTCAGCCAAAGCCTCGCGTTCTTCCCCAACGACTCGTCGCCCCGCCTCGCGCCGCTCCTCCTCCTCCCTCTCCCTCCCCACCGGCGATAACGCGCTCTCCGCCCGCGCCCGACGGCCAGCCCGTCCCGTCCCCGACCACCCGTTTCGCTTGACACGCTCGCCCTCCCTCGGCCGAATGCAGTATATCGAATCTGTCGCCGGCTAATATGCATGCACGGCCCCCAGACCGCGTCCACGCTCACCCGCGCATCTCTTCTTGCATTCTTCTCTGGAGTCTGCGCCTCTCGAACGTCAGCCTCGCCCTGGGTTCTCGCCATGAATGAATGAATGAACGAACGCCGCCAAGCTGCTGCACGACAAACCCGCTCGGCTCCCCTGCCCATGGCCCCGCATGCCGTCCAACCCCACGACTTCGCACTGCTTCCGCTCCGCATGCTCGTTGCGCCATATGCCGCTGCATGTCCTGCTTACAGGCTACGCACTGCAGGCTACGCCGCCGCCGCTATCTACCCGCCCAGCTATCGGCATACACATCCCTCTCAGCCTCAGCTGCGCCCCGTCTCCACGCGCCGTGTACCATATAGCAGACATCTGCTCCGCGATAGGCCGCCTCCTGTCGTCATCCTGCGCTCATTCCTCCTCCTCCTGTCTCGACTCTTGGCCAGCGTCGACACCTCCTATGCCTTCTCTCGCGCCCCACGACGTATCCGTATTCAGTGCGACCTGCGAGCTGCCAGCGCAGCTCAAGGTTCCTCCGCGCGGCATGTGCAGTCGTCCTTCCCACCCGGCGTAGGCCAGTCCTCCTACACACATCCATCAGGGCGTGTCCAGCGCCCGCCCAGACGCGCGCACACCGTCATTCGTCCCTCCGTCCCGCCAGTGTGACGTCCAGGCCCAGGATTCCCGCGGGAAGCCGTGCGTGCTTGCTTGGTTCTATCCGGCACCCCGAGCCCGGCCGCGGGCTGGTCGGGCTGGCTGCAGCTTCATGCACGCACGGGGAGAGAGTCTTGCACGCATGCATGCAAGCATGGCGGGAGCCCATCTCCAAGCCCGTAAGACGCCTCTCGTGGCAGAGACGGCCGCGGGCGCGCACGCAAGACCGTCCATATCCGGTCCCGTAAGATGCTTTCTCGTGGTCGAGACGGCGACGGGCGAGGTACGCAAGACGGATTGCAGAGGCGTTCGTCATTCCCGCTTCCGTGACCAAGCGAGAGCCCATAATTGAACGCTCCTCTTCTCGGGCGGCGTCCTGCCTCTTTGAGCTCTGAGCAGTACTGAGTACTGAGTGTTGACTTCGATCATGGGACCGCGCCGAGTGCTCGAGTCCGTGGCTGGCATTCGCATGACTATCTCGGTGCGGTACACTCAGATGCGGACTATGGGCAACAGTCACTCTCAAGGGCGTCATTATAGGTAAGCAGTGGTGTATCGTGCATACCGATATGCTGAATGTACATACATCGGTCTAAATCTTCCTTTCCTGTCAATATATACGGTAACATACATCCTACGGCAGATAAGTAATGGAGAGAAGAGAGGCGAGTGGAACGGGGTGGTCCTGACCATATGCATATGCGCGCACGCTAATGGAGCATAGAGCGTAGGCGACATTGGGAGGCGTACGCGTGTACGTACGGTGCGGTACGAACCAATGGACAATGGGGGTTATTATTTGTACATGCGGGGGAGGAGGCAACGAGGAGTGGGAACTCTAACGCGGCTGACGACGTCGTCCGAAGAGACGTCTCGGGAAGCGCGATGCATGAGTGGAGTGGGGGCAGACGACAGCGGCGCGCCGTCAGCTTCGGTAAGGGTTGGAGGCAGCGACGGCGGCGGCTGCCAGTGTGCTCAGGATGGGAGACCGTCCAAGGCTCCCTCACTGGCTTGAAGTGTACATCCCGGTATGAGGGGTTCTGCGTCGACGTCATACGCAGGAGCTCGAAGGTCGCGCGGACGTGAGCTTGTGTGGCGCATGGCGCATCGTGGACGCAGCAGCCGGGGTGGCTTGCAGTATGCTGGTTGGCGATCAAGGCGAATGCGAGTGAGGGACGGGAGGGTGAAGAGAGGCTGGGGTGAGGGGGACGAGATGTAGGACCAAGATCGTGTGCTGAACCGGGGTGAGTGGGGAGGCCGCGCGCCTCGAGAACGCGACGGGACAGGACGTGGTAGGACCGCCTGCGGGGAGGAAGCAGGCGGCCAGCGTCCGGCCCGTCGCATGCATATCAGAGGCGCAAGCGGCAGGCGCGTAGCGTGTGCGCCGGTCACTGCACATCAACGAGCAGGTTGCGCTCGAGAATGTACTTGCCCTCTTTGTATTTTTGCGATGGCTCGTACGCGTAGTCCTGGAGGTCGCGACCATGCGCCAGAACGCCATGTCAGCATCGTGCATTTGACCCAAACGTTGTCCCGGGTGAATGGAGGATACGTACGTATTTCCACCCGAGCGTCTGGCCGCACTTGACGCAGTAGATGTCGCGCACGGTGTGGTTCCCGGTGGTCATCTGCCGGTCATTGGGCTCACCCTCGATCACGTTCACACTGCAGGTGCGGGGAGGGCGGAGTAGGGCGCGGGACCAGACGGGGATGCCGGATGGGAGTACCGATTATAGCGAGCGTGTTGGGAAACATTGAGCGCACAGAACGGCGTGGAATGGTAACACACGAAATGAGCAAATGCAAGGGTGAGCAATATGGAACCAACGTACACTCCGTCAAAGAGATACGCGCGGCCATGCTGGCCATTGAATGCCTGTGAACGAGTGACCCTGTGAGCGTTGCCGCAGGTGGCGGGAAGCGGGGAAAGTGGGGGACGTACTCGGGATATCATTGAGTGGATGGCGGCAAGATGCGTCCTGCACTTGCAGCACCCGTAGATGCGGGCACCAGAGAGGTAGCGGCGGTAGCTCATGCCCATGTTGTGGAGGCCGCTCGAGGGGATGTTGATCAAGGGAGGAGTTGGTCTGGAGGGTAGGCTTCGGACGCCTCAGGAGTATGCAGAGATGTGCTGAATGACGCTTGGTAGCTCGGGCGTCGAAAGAGGACGTGCGAAAGACCTGAGGGATCGGCTCGGGTGGCGTTCGCAAAGGGTACGTACAAGAGACAGCTGAGAGCAAGCGAGTACGCTGCGAGCTAGGGCCGGGCGATGCGGGAAGCCTGAGTGCGGGGAGACGATCGCGGGCGGGGTGTGGAATGGGAGGGAAGAGGAGGAGGGGGGAGAGAGGGGGGACTATATAGCGGGGAACGTGTGAAGGGAGGTGATAAGCACGGGCGAGGGACGTCGGGAGCAAGTTCGGACTCGGAGACGGACGAGAGCGACTCTGTCAGGAGAGCGAGCGCAGGAGAGCGAGCGCGACCGCCGGGGCACAGTCACACTCCTCCGTCCTCCTCCGTCTCTCTCTCTCCTTCCACCGGCCTCCAGCCCGCTTCGGCCGGCTCAGCTCTCGTCAAGGCCGGTTCACGAGTCACGACGGCCGCTGTACAGCAACATTGTCCGCCGCAGACCGGTCGATTTGGCAGTCCCTTCCCGCTCAGGCATGCTGCGTGTAAGTCGTGTGCGATCAGGATAACCACCCTCCTCCTGCTTGATACCCACGTCCTCGCCGTCCTATCCTGCACCCTCCGGCCGGCGCGCAGGCAGGTGCATCATGCATCATGCATAGCGCGCGCTCCCGATGCGCGGCTGCAGCAAGTGCACCAGATGGCGAATGACGTCCCGACTGTCTGCCAGCGCTAGCCGTGGAACCGCACCGGTGCTGCAAACGCACTCTATCACATCCTCCCTACCACCCTGATCCACAGTGTTCGGATGCACACCCCAAGTCCACGCGCACACGGAACTCGACCACTGCAGTGATATCCGTGAGTGTATGCACTTGCCTTTCCCACTCAAAGTGACCCTGACCGACGCGCCAGGTGCGCGCACCCACCGCAGTTCCGGCATTCACGAGCCATTCCGTTCGGCGGTCTTGGCACCGCGAGAACGTCGATGATCACCGTCGCTGCACGCGCTCGATTTTCCCGACCGCCCAGGCGGGGCATCGTATTTACGCTTTAACGCCATCCCGGCCACTGTCTGCTGCCCTGCCGATGTCGGATGGCGCGTCTGGAACCAGCTCGAACGGTTTCTCGCCGAAGAGGTGGGTCGCTGCGACCATGATAAATCCCGGTGGGACCACTTTGGGGGCTTCGTCGTGCCTGCCTTCAACAATCCGGACCGCTGAAGTGTGAGCAAGCAATCGACGATGGGAACGGCTACCTGTCAGGCCCTTTTCGGTGCTGTCAGCAGCTCTTCCTGAGACGGTGTTATCCGGATAGTAATGATTTAGGCATGTGCTAGGGGTATTTGCTCTTTGGTGTGAGTTCTCTATGTGGAAGCAGCTGATGTATAGAACGACACAATTCATGTCCCCCGAGCTTTTGACCTTTTGACCCTTTGGCCGGTGCTCTCATAGTCAGTCGCTCACAACCGGGATTTGCCGTTCACAGTTTCGTGACTTCCACACCAAACAGACAAACGCTCGTGAGTGATCCTCACAGTGAATACACAAATCTGGAGCTCAGTACCGGAGCGAATTAGCTGCAGCCAGATCTTGTTGGACATTCGAGTAATGTTCGCTAGGTCTATGCATTGGACAACAGAGGGGGGTTTTCCGAGTCGATATCAGTGCGGAAGACCTGGCCCCACATGCAACGCCAGGCTTTCCTGCGGTGAGTCACTACTGAACGAGTATAGTTTGGGAGTGCTGCGCTTTGCTACCACTGTAATGACATATCCGCACTTGCAAGTGACTTGGACTGCTCCAAGTTGTACACGGATATCCACAGTTTGGCGCACCGGTCACGGCCTTCTTGCGTTGCCGACCGTCACGATCGACGCAGCCGAACGTGTATGTTCGCTAGAATCCCGACAGAAGCGGATAGCTCGCGTGTCCGAGTGCGAGAGCACATTCGCTTGGTCACGATAGCAATAACCATCGGCTATTGGGATCGTGGCTGAGGGTGTCGACTGGATCCGCAGGTTGCAGGCCTACTCTCGCGGCGGTACCGATCGCCAGTCCGGGACACACGGAAAACATACACGAGGGTGGTATTCGTCGATCGTAGCTCAAAAGCGATCCTTGGGACCCTGTCCCATCCTCTATATACTCAGATGGTACCATCTTCGTGGTGCACCATCGTCTTCCATATGCGGATAGTTGAGACTACTACTGCATCGCCGAGACAACATCTGCCGCCGCTCGGTTAATCACCAGGTTGGATTCCAATACCGTCTGCTCAACCCGTACTTGAACTGGGCTCGATCACGATCGTTCCTATGGACCGATACTCCGGGAAGTCGTCGCAGCGGACATGGGGCAGCGACAACGTCGGATGTCTTTTTCCCTGCGTTTCCTCCGACCTCCAAGCCCGCGAGGCCGGCGACCGCGGATGTCTCCTCTCAAGACATATAAGCAGGGCACTTTCCTCCCCAAGTCCTCAGCTCTCTGCCAGTTCCAGGTGAACGCAACTGCTCACTTCTCCCGCCCATCACCCGCTCTTGCACCCACTCCTCCTCCACCATGAACACCGCTGCTTCCACCATGCCCGACTTCACCGGCTGTGTCATCGATGAGCGCTACCAGCTCCTGCGCCTCCTCGGTGCCGGCACCTACGGTGTTGTCTACCAGGCAGTGGACACCCACCCCTCCGCCGATCCTGCGTCGCTCTACCGGGCGATCAAGATCATCTCCAAAAAGGGTCGGAAGAAGTCCGCGCTCGCGACGGTGCGCCGGGAGATCGCGCTCCAGAGCATCGTCGCCGAGCACCCGAACGTCGTCAGCCTCATCGACGCGTTCGAGGATGATGATTACTTCTACATGATCCTGGACTTCTACCGCGGGGGCGACCTCTTCGAGCACATCTGCGAGAAGGGGACGTACGCGTACAACGACGCGCTCCTGCGGCAGGCCTTCCTCTCGCTCGTGGACGCGCTCCAGGCGTGTCACGACGCGAAGGTCTTCCACCGTGACCTCAAGCCAGAGAACATCCTGACTAGCGAGGATGGCTCCGAAGTCTACCTTGCGGACTTCGGACTGGCTACCAACCAGACCATCATCAATGAGTTTGGTTGTGGAACCAGCATCTACATGAGTCCTGGTAAGTCTCAAATTCACTCGCCCCTACTCGAAGCAGTCGCTTACCTCTTGCGTTCAGAATGCATCGGTCGTGAGTTCGGCTACAAGCCGTACTGCGCCAGGTTCAGCGACATCTGGGCACTCGGCGTGATCCTGATCAACATGATCACGGGCCGCCACCCCTGGCAAAAGGCGACGATGGGCGACCGGTGCTTCGCGCAGTTCGCGCGCGACCCGGACGCCCTCCTCGACATGCTCCCCGTCTCCGACGGCGCGCACCGCATCCTCAAGCGCATCCTCGCGCTCAACCCCCTCGCGCGCATCTCCCTCCGGGACCTGCGCACGGCGGTCCTCGAGCTGGACACTTTCTTCCCGCTCGAGGACGAGCTCCCTGCGGCCGCCTGCGGGCCGCAGGGCCGCGGCCGGGCGACCGTGGCTGGACACGCCGCGGGCCCGCGCGGGGAGGAGGCGGCCCCGTGCCCCCCTCCCGCCGCGACGCCGCAGTCGACACTGGCATCCGAGATTGATATCGCGGCGCTCCCCGCGCGGGGGGCCCGCGATTGCTCAGCCGGCCCTGCCGTCGACTCCGCGCCGAGCTCGCGCGCGTCCTCCGCGGACAGCTGCGCCGTCGTCACCCCGGGCGCGACCGCGCCTTTCGCGGTCGCGGTCGTGTGCGAGGAGAAGGATGTGGGCGAGTGCCGCCTGTGGGAGGAGAAGGGCGCGTCCGAGGCGGAGTACTTCGTGCCCCGCCTCGGCCTGCAGCTGTGACCAGGGGCTACTACCACCACCCGCCCAGAGTAGATGCCAAAAGCACCATATGTGTTCGTTGCGGGCACCGGCATGTATGGTACATAGAGTTCCTCAATGGACTCGGATCCGGCCACCCATTTCCAAGTGTGACATGCGTGGATCAACTTGAGCTTGAACTTGAACTTGAACTTGACTTGTGCATCGTGCCATCATGACATCGCGAAGGAGGAGTCGCCCTGCCGGATATTCAATCCTCCAGCGGTGCCTCTAGGAGATGATAAAGCCTGAATGTGTGATTTTTTACAAGGGCAGTAAGATAGCAGCACCGGGGCAACGACAGATGTCAAACTGAACAGAAAAAGGTCCCACCACGCACCAAATTTTACCTCTTTCTCTTCTGGTATCGAGCATCGCGTAGTCCCTAGGGGCGCGGTATACACGGCCGGCCGGTAGAGTCAATGATTCTTTCGACCGCTAGAACTTCTTGTTCTTGCGTAGCCTAGGCAGGCTCTTGCAGCTCTACGTCCATGATGGCTCAACCCTCGCGTGGCTGGCAATGTCACAAGCTGTACACACTTCAATAACATATAAACCTGTTATTTCAGTAGGTCAGGTTATGAAAGCCGAGAGAAAGCGAGCCCAGTAGATCGTGAGCAATGAGCAGGCCGGGAAGGACTCGGAGCTGAACTTGAAGAAAAGGGTGGCTGTGACCT
Organism: Trametes elegans; assembly: GCA_022606155.1. Taxonomy (NCBI): domain Eukaryota; kingdom Fungi; phylum Basidiomycota; class Agaricomycetes; order Polyporales; family Polyporaceae; genus Trametes; species Trametes elegans. The sequence continues at coordinate 161,264 of JABYQO010000020.1, read as the reverse complement.
GATCAGGATATAGACGCCTTGGCCAAGCGTTTTCCAGGACGGGCGTCTAAGCGCGTGGGGTTTGGATCTCGAACAACATCCTCAGCCTCCGCCGGGCCACAGTCGCCTTTAGTCTCCTCACCCATCGCCCTGCGTCTCCTCATCGCCGTCCCCTGGGCTCCCTGGGCTCTCAGCCACCTGTGTTTTTCTGCGGTCGAAAGTACTGTGCCATTGGCCCGTTGTTCTCGCTATCTGGACGCGCTTTTGCCGACCACAGCGTTCAGGACACCACTCGTCCACCACTTCCGTCTGTTTGCATCGTGCCTCCATGCTCGCACGCAAGCGGTCGGCCTCGGAGACTCTTCTTCCTACTCGCGCTCCGAAGCAGCCCAGAACCACAACACACCACCCATTAGGCGGGAACAGCAGCCCGTCCCAGCACGAAGCATTACTCGTTCGGTGGACAAAGTTGGGCATGGAGTTCATGCAGATACTGCGAGACACGGTTGTCAGTTTGAGCCCTTGTGAGTGATGTACAATGATGGGTGCGACGTACGGCTCAACGCGCTCCCCCCTTTCAGTCCGGAGGGGTACCGACGAGGACGCGTTGCCTGTGTCCGCGCCGTCAGATGCACATATGGACGCTCGGGAACCGAATCCAATACCCTCACCACCACCATCCCCGCCGCCACCGCCGCCCCGCGCGTCCACCTCCTCGCGGCAGCTGCCTCCGCGACCCGCGATCCCTGTCTTCCCGCCAGGCGCCCACGCTCACTGCCAACACCCGCAACCCTCCGCCACCGCACCCGCTGCCAGCAACATCCACCACCGCACCCAGGCGCACCAGAATGGCCACGCGAACCCGCAACAGCGCCCGATCCTCTCCACGTACGCGAGCATGCAGGCGAACGCGGTCGCGTCGACGTCCAAGACGACCCTGCCCGCGCCGGAAGCCCCAAAGGTGTCTGGCTTCGCTGGCGGCACGAGAGCTTCAGGACTCATGTCCCCGCCATCTACGCAGGCATCCGAATCTTCCGTGCGGTCGGCCGTGGTCCAGCGGTATCCGGAGGTGGGCGCCGCGTTGGCAGAGAACGCGCACAGACGGAAGAAGTCGACCAAGCAGTATGTCGAGCGGGAGCACATTCACGCCAAACAGGTGAGTTCTGTGCACGTGTGTGTGTGTGACCACAGTCTGGCTTATAGGCCGTGTAGCACAAGGCGCGCGTGCGGGAGGAGATCAAGAAGTCGAGGGAGGAGATGGAGACGCAGCTGTACCAGATCAAACGGTCTTCTGGATTCCAGTCAGACTGGGAATCCTTTCGAAGTGCGCTCCCTTGATTATGGTAGTGGTCTGTGGCCCCTGACATTCTCCGCCAGGTTTCATCAGCTACCAAGCGCGTCTGGAGCAGTTGGATAAGACCGGCGCACTCTCTCGTACGTCCTGGCATACGATTTGGCCAGTTATGGGGGCACTCACAGGAGTGTAGCATCACCGTCGCTATTCGACCTGCGCGCGAGGGCACGGCAGGAGCAAACCCGCCGGCACTCGTCTCCCGACCATGTCGATCCCGATTTCCTGCAACGTGCCATTCGGAAGGCACAGGATGCGCTCGCGGGGCCCAAACCTCCACAGCCGTTTGTACCCACTCTCGACCAGCTCCGTCTCTCGCGGCTCGCCAAGGACGAGGAGATCGAGGAACGAATACGCCCGAAACGCAAGCCATTACCCACCTCTCTCCCACCAGACGCCGAAGCCGAAGTGGACGCACTGTTCCGTAAGAGGGGAGTCATATCCAAGGTCGAGCGGGAACAAGTATCGCATGAGGATATCTCGCGTCTTCAACCCTGTCAGTGGCTGAACGACGAAGTCATCAACTTCTACGGGCAGTTGATCCTCACGCGCGCGGAGGAGTCGAAGGAGAACCCGGGCGCGAACGGTACGGCCGGTGGCCGCAAGAAGCCGCTCAATGCGCACTACTTCAGCACGTTCTTCTGGTCGAAACTCAAGGGGCAGGGGTACCAGAAGGGGAGGCTATCGAAGTGGACCAAGAAGGTGCGCATGTACTCTCTTCGAAGCTACGGACGGCCTTGCTCACTTCAAGTTCAAAGATCGACATATTCTCGAAGGATGTCATCCTCATCCCAGTGAACCACAATAACGCACACTGGACTGCCGCTGCTATCAACTTCCGCAAGAAGCGGATAGAGTCGTATGATAGCATGGGCATGGAGCGAGGACTGGTCTTCAAGGTATGTGCGTTGCATACCTCCTGTGTAACAGCGTGCCAACTCGAGAGCACAGCTACTACGGCAATATCTGAATGACGAGCATCAAGACAAGAAAAAGAAGCCGTTTGACTTCACCGGGTGGGAGAACTACATACTACCTGTATGTCAAGTGTTGCGCATCTCAGTGCCATAATTGACGTCCTTGCAGAATACCCCACAACAAGAGAACGGCTACGACTGCGGCGTCTTCACCTGCCAGTTCCTCGAGGCACTGTCCCGGGGTGAGGAGGACTTTCCATTCTCCCAGGCCAACATGCCCTATCTGCGGCGAAAGATGGTCTGGGAGATCGGACATGCCAAACTGCGCGACGAACCATAGCCGTCTCCTTGTACCGCCATCTTGAGCCTGCCTCGCTTTGTACCTTATTTTGTTTGTCTGGTATGTCCCGCGGTCAGCGTATCGGTCCGTTTAATGGCTGTAAGCCTCCGGTTTGCGGAGCAGCGGTCATCTTGCCATCCACCAGGGGTCCTTCACGTGCACGTGCGAATGAGTGGGAATACAAGAGGTATGCACTATCTCCGAAACCACCATACAATGATGAAGAACCAGAAGACGATGATGAGGAAGACGATGTACCAGAGCCAGCGGCAGCCTTGTCGGGCGGCCATGTTGTTCATGCGGCGGAATGTGCCGGACAGGATGCCAGACGTCTCTGCGAACGCGTCGTTCTGGTTGGAGATAGGGCCGAGGTCAGAAGCGGAGCGAGAACGGCATAGCATTGGCTGCGCTGGGGGAGGGAACGTACCATCTGGCTGAGCTGGACAGTCGAGTCTCGGACCTCATTTCCAATTCCGATCGTAATCTGCAGCATAACCTCGTAATGTAGGAGACTGTGGATAGATCTTGTAGTTACTCACGTCCTTGAGAATCTTGACCTTGGCCGTGAGCCCCTCAAGATGCTCATCGTTCTGGCCCTCTAGGTCGTCCGCATATCGCTGCCCTTGTGGCTGGAACGGGACGTCCCTGCCAATGCCGTTACTCAAGGAGCCCCCGTACGGCGAGGAACGTCCTGACGAGGGCGGGGTGCTATAGTCGGCGGCACCGAGCAGCGTGGAACGGTCACGCAGGGTAGTACGGTAACTAGAGCAGCAAGTCGGTTGCGTGAGCGCATGCACGAAGAAGGATGACCGAGGCAATCTGACCGCTGCGACATGCTTTGGTTGTTGGGCGAGCAGACCAGCTATACTCAGTGCCGCATAAGAAGAGAAAAAGGAGGTGTTCGTGGTGGGCGGAAGGAGGTCGAAGGTGGCGGGCGTCCGTGCCACAGCGGCCAGAGTTTGGATGAGAAGGAACGCAGGACCGCGCCCCCACGCCGACGTGTAGCGCGCCTCTCGCGGGCCGCGTCTGCCGTACCGTCGGGAGTCGGGACGCGTCGCGCTCGTTCTTGGGCTTTTGCTACCACCACCAGCACCACGATTCGTGGCGGGACGGCCGCCGTAGGTATCGCATGAAGTTCTTCCGAACATCATCTATGCATAATGTGGCATCCACAAAGCATGGTAAGCCAGCGGCATCACATTTCTCCAGGCTTCCCGGCGGCCCATGACCATCCGGCGGATGCGCGCGACGGTGTCCGTTTTGCAAGATATCACCACTATGCTTCTTCAAGGCCTCTTGACTGGCTGAATGACCGGTCACCTGCTCAGACATGACGAGACACATTCCTTGGTCCAAGATGAGGCAGCCATCCAGAGTCAGTCGGGTGGGCATTGCATGTGAGCACGGTACCATCCGTACGAATTGTTCTGATAGCATTCATTGCAGGATAAGAAGGCCCACTTGCCAGAGCAGAAATTGCCTCACCGGCCTTCCAGAGATGCTGTCTCTATGCTCCTTCGCTGTGTTTGTAGCTGCGGCCGCGGCTGCTGTCCCCTACGAGCAGTACATCCTCGCTCCCCCCTCCAGAACCATTCGCCCTGTCTCCGTATTCCGCCAAAACGAGCCTGTATCGTTTCCCAACTCTATCCTGGAATCGTCTAACAACTCTGGGGACCGTCTTGTCCTGAGGGGATTCAACTCCTCGGTCTCCTACGACTTTGGCAAGAACATCGCGGGTTGGGTCAACCTCAATGTGTCTTCCCAAAGCGGTAGCGTCGGCGTGACATTCTCGGAGAGCTCCCTTTGGGTTTCTTCTGAAGCGTCAGACGCCACTGCCGACGCGGGGTTGGACGCCCCAATCATCTTCAACATCACTGGCGCGGGCCACTACAAAGCTCCGGAGCAGCAGGAACGTGGCGCGTTCCGGTATCTTACAGTAGTGAACTATGGGACGGACAACGTCACCGTCGACGACCTTTGGGTCCATTTCACGGCGATGCCGCACTGGCAAGACGACGCTCTACGGAACTACTCTGGATGGTTTCATTCGAATGATGAGCAGCTCAACAGGTGCGTCACGAGCCGCTTTCACCGGTCATCAACGACTTATGAGCGTTCAGAGTTTGGTATGCAGGAGCATATACCAACCAGATAATCACCATCGATCCCAAGCGAGGCGATGCACTCATCTACATCGGCGAAGTCAACAACAACTCGACCGTCAACGGCACGCTTGATTGGTGGGTCAACACGACCATCACGGAGGGCACCTCCACGTTGACCGACGGCGCGAAGCGCGACCGGCTGGTTTGGAGCGGCGACATGGCGATCGCGGTGCCCGGCATCGCAGTCACGACCTTCGATCTGATCTCCATTCGCAACGCGCTCGACTCGCTCTATAAGCTGCAGAACGCGACGGGGCAGCTGCCCTACGCCGGATATCCATTCAACGAGCTCGGGATTGTCTCTTTCACATACCACCTCTACGCGCTGATTGGCGTCGCCAACTTCTACCTCTGGAGCGGCGACAAGGCCTACCTGGACGAGAAGTGGCCCGCATGGAAACTCGGGATGGACTGGGCGGTCCAGCAGATCGATGAGACCGGGCTCGCGAACATCACCTACTCCGCCGACTGGCTCCGGTTCGGCATGGGCGGGCACAACATCGAGGCCAACTCGATCCTCTACTACACCCTCGGCCTTGGCGCCGCTCTCGCCATCGACGAGAGCGAGCCGGACACCGCGTCCAATTATACCACGGTCGCTGCCAAGATCCAGGAGGCGGCCATTCCGCTCCTGTGGCAGCCCTCCGTCGGCCTCTTCCGCGACAACGAGACGACGACGCTCGCGCCGCAGGACGGGAACGCGTGGGCGATCAAGTCCGGGCTCCTCTCCTCCTCCCCCGCGCTCGTCCTGAAGATCTCGCACGCGCTCGAGGCGCGCTGGGGCGCGTACGGCGCGCCCGCGCCCGAGGCGGGCGACGCGGTCTCGCCGTTCGTGTCCGGGTTCGAGCTCGAGGCGCACCTCGCGGCGAACCGCACGCGCGCCGCGCTGCGGCTCGTGCGCCGCATGTGGGGCGACTTCATGCTCGGCGACGCGCGCATGACGAACAGCACGTTCATCGAGGGCTACGCCGTCGACGGCGCGCTGCACTACGCGCCGTACGCGAACGACGCGCGCATCTCCCACGCGCACGGCTGGGCGACCGGCCCCACCAGCGCGCTCACCGTGCGTTGTCTTCCGCTTCACTTCGCTGTGTGTCACACTCGTGTTGAGACTGACCGCTGACCTCGCACGCAGACCTACATCGGCGGTATCCAGATCCTGAGCGACGCGGGGGCGACGTGGGCGATCGTCCCGCAGGTTGGGGACCTCTCAGACGTCGACACGGGCTTCTCGACCCCCAAGGGCCTGTTCTCGTCCAAGTGGGAGCTGAGCGGGGACACCTTCCGGCTCTCTATCACCGCGCCCAAGGGCACGAAGGGAACCGTCGGGGTGCCACTTCCGGGCCACAGCGGCAAGGCGCGGCTGACGGGCGGCCAGTTCGCAGAGGCCACTGAAGTCGAGAGCGACGCGGTCGGGAGGTTCTGGGTGAGAGACCTGCCCGGAGGAGACTACGAATTCGTCGCGACCGCGTTGTGAACGGTAGCTACCAGTGTGCTATATGCGCTTGTTGAATGTCAGGTCAGATGTATCACCTGTTTCCAGTGAGAACACCGCGTCAACGGATCCGGAACGTCTTGCATTGTGCTAGCAATACAATATCTGCAGGGACCCCACCCCACATATGCAGTGTATACGTACGCCGGGCGATGGGCATCCCTGGAGCAAAATGTAGACAAGGAAGGCGAAGGGCAGAAGGTGTGACGCGAAGAACAAAGCGAGCTAGGTACGTAATCGGAGGAGGAGGGGAATCGGGTGGCTGACACGGAGACGAATCCAACGGTACCGACCAAGGACAGTGGGAGGGATGGGGGAGACGAGTACGAGGAGGGATGAGAGCGCCGCCCGTAATTGAAGAACCAGCAACAAGAAGTCGGGCGTGAGTAGGATACGTACGGGCGAGAGTCGGGGCGCGAGAGTAGTCTAGCAATTCCAGGGGGCGAGGGGAGCGGATGGGAGAAAGATGGAGAGGAATTGCTATACGGTTGGTGGCAGGGGTGACAGGGGGTACTAATGCAGGTGTGTAAGGTTGAACGAGCGTGACCATGTCCGTTAGGTCGCAGCGAGAGCGGTAGTAAGGTCGAGATGGGACCGGCGCGTGCGTGGGATGGCCGGGTGGGGGTGGAGGGGTAGTAGGGCTAGGCTGGAAATTATACAACTGGCGGTTTTGGTGATCGTACAAGTCCGTTTCGGCGCAGGGACACAACACAGTACTTCAATCGATACTCATCCGGTTTGGATGAGTACTCATGGGACCCCGGTGTACGTATTGTGACTTTCCGCGAGTCAGGCCCTGCTTGTCTCTGTTCTTCGATACTGGATTATGGCACGGATCAGAATTTGCGGGACAGAAGAGGGCGGTATCACGTACTTTGCTCCTTCAGACCACGTCCGAAGTTGCTCATCACCAAGTAGGCGAAGATGGACGTGATGATCAGGAGAATAATCGCGATGATAGCTAGCGAGCGGTTAGTTTTAGGTTCCGTGAAGTTGGGTGGAGTGTGCCATACAGAACGTGGTGAGCGTTTGCCAGACTTCAGAGAACGTGGCCGTTTCGCGGAAACGGAGCACCTTGACGAGCTGCTCGAGTGTTGAGATTGCAGGACCCATGAGCAGCAATGCACCTGACTCACCTTGTACACGAAGTATACCATGGCACCAGCGCATCCAGTCATGAAGCTCAACATCATCCACTTGCTCTCATGTCGCGCTGCCAAGTGCCCCTCGACGAGGACGACAAGTGATAGCGGGAGGGCAGCGCAGGTGAGATAGTACTCGGCGTTGTTCTTGTTCAAGACCAGCCAGATGAACTGCACGGAGAATCCGACCCAGAAGAAGAGGTCGAACTTGACGAGACAGAGGAAGATCTGGTGGTGCGCAAACATAGTCTTGATCCGACGGTCCGCGCCGAGGAACTTGTAGACCTTCCAACCAAACTCCGTGTATATCTTCCAGCCTAGCGCGATGTAGGCAACCTCGGCGACCACAATAACGATTGGAATGATGACGGCGAGAGTGTGAATAGGTATATCGGAGATACCTGATGTGGACTGGATGGAGACCGCGTTGATTTCGGTAATCTGGATGATGGCGTAGAGGAGGAATAGGGCGTTGAAGATTCTGGGAAACGCAGAGTTGGTACAAGACTTGACGACATGTGAATTCCACACTCACGCAAGGCTGATGAATTGGAGGACGTTACGAGCCCAGACGGCATCCAGCGCCATGGCAAATTGGAACACGCTGAACATGGATGAGCTCAAGCCCAAGCTTAGAAGTGGAGGGTTAATACGTACTGAGCAAGAGCGAAGATGCTTAGGTAGACCGGCATTCGCCTTGTTGCCATGTCTGCGCTCTCCGAGGTATGCGATTCATGGAAGCGGTAGATGATGTCCCCCTCGATAGCAAGGTCGATTGTGGTCTCAATGAGGACGGTCAAGAGGTAGAGTCTGCATGCCCACGAATCTGGGATGTACTGCGACGGTTTATGTACCAAGCATTTGGACGACAGAGGGGAGAAGACATACCCGTGACCAAGACTTGTTCTTCTCCTTGACTGTTTCCTTCGGAAGAATGGGAGGGTATTCCCAGTCTGGTGGCTCCGGACCATGGCCCTCGAGACTCTTCGTATCCTTTGTGAACTCACTGGAATATGACTGTTTGGGGATAGGATAGGAAGGAGCGCGTCCATGACGTGAGTCGGGTAGATTGAAGGAAGCAGGATCTACCGCGAACGCCCTGGGAGCTGGGGATGCATATGGGGAGGCGTATTGGTCGATGAGGTCGTCGTAAGGAGCCTTGTCGTCGCGGTGGGCCGCGGGGGGTTGAGCGGGGTATTGCGGGGGGTAGTCGGGGTTGGCGGACATGATAGTAAAGAGTGAGTTGAGGAGTGGTCGACCTGCGAACAGATGGAAGGAGTGGACGACGACCAACAGCAACAGCAACGGCGACGAGGGAGGAGCTGCGAGACGGCGGGAACGACGGCGACGAGAAGAACTGAAACTTGGACTGGGGACGGTCAGGCGACGCCGGCCCCGGCCCAGTCCCGCCATTCTCTCATTTCGCCTCCGAGTCCCCGCCGCCAGCGCCAGCGCTGTTTGCCCCGCGGCCGTCGCTCTCGCGCGTTCTGTCTCTCTGCTCTCTCCCACCTTCGTCTCGCCCATGTCGGTGAACAACCACCGCACACCACACGCTCAACGACCACAAAACATGCCCGAGTGAGCAGTCGGAATGCGACAAGCGCCCACGGCCGGCCTGCACAGCACTGAGATGGGCTCCAAACCAGGCAACAGGCTGCTTGATTGTCCCGTCGTCCGCCCTCCGGCCGCAGCACGACACTTGGCTACCGCACCGCCGCTCCCCGCATGCTCGGCAGTCCCTCATCAACCGGGGTCGACACAGACATCGTGCAATGCATTTATCCTGACATGGCCGCCGTATCTCGCTCAGCGCTGGCCAGCATCACCGCCCTTTCCAATGACGTTTAACCCTTCGGCCCTAGGCACCACCGGAGACTGTTCATCAGTCGCTTCTCCCGCCGTGCTCCCCGCACATGTTTGCTGCTTTTGTCCTCCAAGTTCATAGGCGGATGTCCCCCGACTCCTTCGTATATTTCACGTCAAGCGTGCCGTCATGCCGCCCTCTGGGTGCCACCCGTACGTCCCTTTCTGCTGAGCAGGAGTTGTCTTCTATCTGGTGACCGTATGTTGTTATATCATCAGTCTACAGGTGTTGCACGATGACAAGAAGCATCCTAACGGTTCAAGGTGAATACAGAGTCCGTGCAGGGTCTTCGCCGCTCAGCTATCCTTGCTGATACTTCTATACAGTTCCTCGTGCACGGCTACATATCAAGGCGTGCACCTTGTACGTAGAAGTTCCTAGGGTAGAAGGCACGCAGGATGGTAGTGTTGAGTGCCGGAACGTGTACTCCGGCTCACCGACCTGAATAAAGATTGACCGCACATGCGGACGAAAGCCACTCAACCTGTCATGCAGTCCCCTGAACGTCCCACCCCCGCATATTCTCCCCCAGTGAAGCGCAGCATTCCTAGCGCCATCGCTCTAGAGGATGGACGAAGTGAAAAGTTGACAGCTGTACAGACAACGTCGACCGCTATATCTCGAGATACCGCTGCAAACCCCCGAACCAAAACGCGGTTGGCATCAGCGTTCTTCGCATATTTTGTCCTCGGTTGGGGCGACGGCGGTACAGGCACCATTGTCATCCTCATACCCCTGGCTGACCTTCGTTGCGATCAGTGACTGGCACGCTTCTGCCCCGTGAGTATGCTACATGAGTAATTTGCCACTCTATCTCATTCCATACGCGTCAGATTTCAAGAGCGACCTACAGCTGAGCTTCGTTCTATCATCACTGTTCTGGGTTGCAAGCGCATCGGGGTTCGTCCCACTGCACATCTTGACTTATGCACGGCAGTGTCGCTGACAATCCATGGCAGCTACGCAATTGGCACTATCGCCGTTGAGCATGTAACCAGGATCCTTGGCCGCACGTGCTTCCACACAAACCGACCGCCTTCCGTATTCCCACTACGTTTCAAGGGGACTAGCGTGTCCCCGGAGAACGGGCCGTCACAAATGGCCTTCTCCCAGTCTCGCAGTAGGTTCTTCACGATGGTACTCGCGAGCGTGTTCCACGGCCTGTTTTTTGTTATAATGGGTAGCAAACGTGGCTTTGCGAGCATGATGATTGCCTACGTCATCTCGGCGTTCGCGAGGTCCTTCATATCTGGTACGCCCAGAGACGTATCCTATCCATTAGTCTGTGCTAACGGCGCCGCTCCCCCCAGCAACCCTGTAAGTGCGATTCATCCTCGAGAAAATTGACAACTCAAGTTCTACCAGGAACGTGTATGTGCCATCTATATCCAAGCGAGGGTTAGGCATCATGTACGGCTGTTACTGTTCGTATCCTCTGCCACACTGTGCACTACAGTACCTGATCAGGTCATCTAGCTTTCGGCGGGTTTGCAGCACCGCTCGTCTGCCAGAGCGTCATCGCCACGGGTATCCGATGGGCGAACTTCTACTTTGGCTCCCTCGTACTCACCGCCCTCAACACATCCTTCATCCTCTACGCCTTCTGGCCCACTAAACGGGAGCTCACCGCCGACGCCGAGCTCGCGTGGAAACTGTATAACCCCGCGCCCAGCGAGTCGGACACCACGAGCGTCGCCGACACAGCGCAACCATCGCCCACCAACAGCACCGCGCCAGTTTTGCGGAAGAAAGCCGCGCTAGGCCCTCGAAGTGAGTTTGGAATGTATCGCCGACGATTCACGGCCGCTGACAGTAGCTGGCCTCGCCAGCGTACACGAGCGCCATAAGGAACGTGCAAATGTGGGCGAACGCCCTATTCGCGCTCATCTACACGGGGAGGTGAGCGGAGATCGGTGCCTCACCCGCCCGGGACTATCGTGCGCCGGCTGAACGGTGCCCTCCGATTCTCTAGCGAGGGCGCAACGCAGGGATTCGTGAGTCCCTCTCGATCGAGTTTCGGCCTCTCTGGGTGTTCCTGACTCACAGCGCGGGATCGACAGATCATCGTCTATTTGCTCGCGGCCCGGGTGCGTTGATGCGTCCCCTCGTCAATTTCGCTCCGGGATCAGCTCTCATGTATCTCGGATCGCGCAGGATGCGAATGCCAAGACTGTGGGATATGTGACGAGCGGCTTCTGGGGCGGGATGGCGCTCAGTCGCTTCCTTTGGGGTTACCTTGGGGGCTTGTGAGTTTCTCTCTGTGCGCATTCATCCGGAGTACGGTGAATGACCTGGTATGTGGGTCCAGTATCACGTTCAGACAACGCAAGTGGATCGTGCAGGGATGCATGTGAGTGACGCGCAACATCTTGTGGCCGGACTCATCCTGTTGTGGACGCTGACCGGCGTGACGCCTTGCCCTGGCCTTGCCATCGGAATAGCTGTGAGCGCACATCGCTTGTCTCTCTTCTGTCCTGTCAAACGGCTGACTATGAAGCTTCCTGTCAGTCATCGCGTTCACCATGCACCTCTGCATCCTCCTCGTCCCGTCGTTCGTCGAGAACGCGGTGTCGACTGCCATCGTCGGCACGGTGTACGGCCCCATCTTCCCCTCCAACATCGCTGTCGCGCGGGACCTGCTACCCGCCGAGATGCACCTGGTGTCTCTCGCGATCGTGTGAGTCGCGCATCGCACTAGACATCTATGCTGTGCAGCACGGCGCTGACGGGGCCCGCAGAGCGGCGTGCGCGAGTCTCGGCGCAGGTGAGATCCGGCCCATTCGTTCTGTGTGCGCGACCCCGTGCGTGACCGTCGTGCCGCTTTCCACCCCCAGCTGTCTTCCCGTTCATCGCCGGGCTGCTGTCCACGACCGTGAACGCGCGCACGCTGCCGTACCTCACCATCGCCCAGACGGTGACCATGTTCTGTATCTGGTTCCTCTTCCCCTCGCGGCCGCCCACCCGCCAAAACTGACCCGCCTCCGAAGCCGTGGGTGGCCGCTCTCAACGGCGCGGAACTCTCGATCGTGTAGCATTGGTTTTCTTGTGTGTCATAGACATGTATCAATCGGCACAAATCGCACGGTACACAAAATAGGATCCGGTACATACGGTGGATAGCGATGGCGAACCGACTCCCGCTCCGAATCATACAAAGGCCTGTAGGTCAGCAGCAATATGTACAACCTGCTTGATCACCGACTATGCCCAACATCTCACACATAATGTAAAAGGGAGGAGCCCAACAGCCAGCGTTACCGGTCAGAGGACGTCAGACGGACACAGCCAACGAGAACCGCCTGCAAGAGCAAATCCGGAAAGAAGGGGAACACGCGGAAGACCAAGACCATGGCAGATGTGGGTGGCATACATAGAGTACAAAGCGAGCTGTGTGGTATCTTGAGCATCCCGAGCGGCCGATAACTAGGTGGTGAAGATGCGGTACAAATCGAGGGCGACAATAGCATGCGATAAATATCCCCGCGGCTGGCAGCCGCAGTCCGAGTCCGGCGCGGCCGACGAGCGTCGCTGCCCGTCCGGAGCCGTCCCGCCGTCAGTCGCTGTCGGTATCTGTGGAGGAGCCCGTCTCCTCCCCTTCCACGTCTGTGGTGGCGCATCAGTTGGGCACGGCGGCGTGGGCGGATCGCATAAGCTCGGAGGAGGGCAACTGACCGACGAGGTAGTCTGTGTCTGGCATCCTGATGATGGGCACCGGCGGAGGCGGTCGAGGCGGGCTGGGTAACCGCGGCGGCGCGGGCGCGCCACGGCCCTTGCCGTTGGTTTGCTTCGTCTTGATGTTCGCGCTGCTGATGGCGGGGCTCCGGAGGACGGTCGACGCTTGCGTGGAGATCGACCGTGCAGGCGAGGATAGTCGGGTGAGAGACTCGGGCGAGGATGTGTGTCGCTCTTTCTGGAACGAAGACGCGATCGAGGACTCCCGGAGCTTCGACGGCACCCGGGCTTGGGACGGAGCCACGGACAGAAGCTGCAAGTGAGCGCATATGAGCGACGACTCATGCTGCGCGTTCTAGCTGCTTACGTTGTTCGAAGACGCTGGCGACTCAGGATCGAGTTTGACCCGACCGGCAGCAGAACCTATGGAGAGGGTGAACAAGGTGGCCTGTTTGTCACATGCTGTGTAAAAGTCACCTGTCGTCTTCTGCTTCTTATACTTCTTGACTGGCGATATGGAAGGCGAGCCCGTCTGGAGAGAACAAATGAGCGTGTTGTGGCCCGAGTCATTCGAAACCGCCAGTACACACCCGCTTCCCATTCCCGTTCAAAGCGCCGTCATCTGCTGCTGCATCATGTCCGTCAGACCAGAACCCATAAAACCTCACATCACCGGGCGCGACGCACCGTTCTTCTTTCCCTTCGCCTTCCCTTTTCCCTTCGCCGGCGGTGTTTTCCCGCTGCCGTGCCCGCCGTCGTCCGAGAGGTGCACGGCCTCGGACGCGAGGCGCGGCGACGCCGACTTGCCGAGCTCGTTCCCAAGGCGCGACTTCGCTGTCGCGCTCCGCGCCGCGCCGCGCCTGTTCCCGATGCCCATGCAGCCGCTCAAGTGCGGCGCGTACCGATTCGACGCGATCTGCCCGTCCGCGCCCAGCTCAGCTCAGCCCTCTCCGTCGTCCGCGCGCATAACACGACTCCCGCCCGGGAAGGATGGGGGGAGGATGAAGGGGGGGGGGGGTTAAAGGGGAGGGAGGACGCACCTGGCGCCTGCACTCCGGGCACTCGAAGTAGACCGTGCCGTCCCTGCCGTTCACGGGCGTGTTCGTCCCCGTCCCCGCGGGGCTGTTCCCGCTCGCGTGCCCGTCGCCGTTCGGCGTCGCTATCCGCGACGAGCCCGCGTTCGACGGCCCCGGCACGTGCACTGGTCCCTGCTCAGCGGCCGAGCAGCGTGGAGGAGCGGGCAGCACTGACCTGCGTTGCACCTGTATGCATACCTCCGTGAGCGACGGCGCAGCGGGGGAGAGGGGGGAAGGGGGCGCACCTCGTATGGCAGACGTCACAGACCGCTCGGGCGCGGGCGATCTCCTTGTGCGACTGCTGCACGACGTCCATGAGGATCTCCTCAAGCATCGCCGAGAAGATGGTCGAACTCTACAGCGGACCGCATGGACCGGGTCACTGGTCAGAAGGAAAAGTGCGTAGTGGACGAGGAGCGGACGCACGAGCTCGGCGACCGCATCATCGCGCTCTCGTTTCGGCATCGGGGGGAGTCGCGGCGGGGGGCGGACATGTACTGCAGACGACACCGCCTGACGCGTGTCGCAGGACGGCTGTGGGTGGAGAAAGGCGCAGGAGGCGGCGATGGGGAGGACGGTGTGGCACAAGCCTGGTCCAGCTGCGAGCGCCCGGTGCTGGAACGAGCTGCAGCGGCGCGTACCGATCGTGCTCGGGTCGCGTCCAGCCACGTGGAACCAATAAACAGCGGTGCAAATCCTTTTGCCACCTCCCCGCATCCATATCCATTACTTACTGACTAGGACTGACTGCCAGTCTCGACCCTCAACTCTGCAACAACCGAGAGCAGGGGCGTTCAAGTCGTGTCTAGCATTTCCATTTCGTGAGGCGTGAACAGGTCGTCAAGGCGGGAACGTTAAAACCAAGGCTCAAAGCAACTATGCATCTCATAAAAGTAGGAAAGTAGTACTTAGTAGCATGCGACAGGGTACCGGGATCCAAGCTAAGGTATCGGGAATCCGAGAAATTACGAGGTGCCATGCACCACACATCGCGACCCACACGCCGCGCCCGCCTTCACTGCGCCGCACGCAGCCACTTCCACCCTTATCTTGTGAGACGAGAAATCGTGAATACGCCGAGGATGACCGCCGCGAGCGCCCCGATGCTCGCAGGGAGCAGCAGGTCCTTCGGGATGCCCATGACCAGCTCCGGCTCCGCGTGCGGTTGCGCGTACGGCGGCGGCACCACGTACGGGCTGGGCAACGGCGCCGTACCGGGCGTCGCGACGGGCGGGATCGAGAGCGTCTCCGCCTTCTCGACTTCGTTCATTTCTTGCGCGGCCGCAGCGGCGACTGCCTCCGCCTGCGCGGCGCTCTTCTTCGCCATGACTTCGGACCAGCCACGGCCGCCCTGGATGAAGAGGACGACGCGGTCGGTGTGGGTCGCGCGCGCGATCTTCACCGCATCCGAGACGTCCGAGTCCGACGTGATGAGCACGATGTCCCCGTCCTCGTCCGTGTAGGAGAGCGTGAAGTCCGTCGGGTCCGGGGGGAGCTCCGACGGGTCCTTGATCTTGTACCCGGTGAAGAACGGGTCGGTCGCGAGCTTGCCCGCGACGATCTCCCGCAGCGTCTCAATGTTGTCGTGGCGAGCCTGGAAGCGATGCGTGCGTCCGCTCGGGGTGCGGAACTTGAACACGTATGTGCCGTCGTCCACGGGAGGGATCGACGCGGGGGGGCCGACGATAGATGGCACGTTTTCCCCGTGCTTGGGGTATCCCGCTAGAGCAGACTCTTGGTCATCGTCGACCACCGACGCCGAGTCGTTCGGGTGGACCTCAGAGTGAGGAGATTGCACCATGTGGGACATGCTGCGGGAGAAGCGCCGGGAGTGGGATTGGCTCTCAGTCTGGTAGTGAGAGCCAGAGAGCATCGACTCCGTGTCTTCATTTGTCCCGAGAGACTCGAAGAAGCGACCCCACATCGGGCCACCCTCTGCATCAGCCTCTCCGCCAGCGGCTTCGGTGCTCATGGCGTTCATCTAAAATTCTGGTTGGTCTCTGATACGGATGCGAGAGTATGAGTCACGTACTTGCTCCAAGGTGGCATACGTCAACTTCAGGACATCCACAATCGCGACCAAACGACCATCAGCCTCCACAACGGGCAAGTTGAGGTAATGCCCATCTAATCAAGCGTACGAATCAGTACAGGTTCTCAGTGGTTCACAATGTGTCACTGACTATGCATCTTCTTGAGCGCGTCGTGGATGGTCAAAGTCGGCGGCGCGGTGTCGGGGTGGGGGGTCATAACGCGGACCACACTACACCTGGACGAGTCCAAGCCCGCGGCAATGACGCGCAGCACAATGTCCTTGCTCGTGAAGATACCCGCAATCTTCGGGGCGCCGACCTGGCCTGGCGCGGCAGGCTCCATGACGCAGACGGCCGTCGTGCGGCGATCCTTCATGAGCTTCGCGACGTCCTTGACGGTCGTCTTCGGGCCCACAGTGGCAGGCTGCGTGCGCGAGTCCATGACGCTGGTCAGGTCGGGCAGCGCGGTCTTCTCGCGGAGCGCCTCGACGTAGGACAGCATGGCAGCCGCCTGCGGGTTCGCGCCGAGGCCGTTCCCGAGCTCAGACTGGACACCGGCGAGGGCGCTGTAGAGCTTCTCAGAGGCAGAGGAGCTGCGTTCGACCTTGTCCAACGCCTCGTGGAAGACCTTGGTGATATCGAGGAGACCGACGACATTGCCCTCCTCGTTACAGACGGGCTACGATTCACCGTCAGCCCACGGGGATCATACCACACTACTACTACTGGCGCACTCACCAAGTGCCGGAAGTGCCTCTGGACCATCAGCTGCAGCGCCTCCGTAGCGCTCGTCGTGTCCCGAGTGACCATGGGATTGCGGGTCATGATCTGGGCGACGGGGGTAATGTGGGGGTCCAAACCCTCCGCAGACACCTAGCCGACGAATGAGCGCGCTGCCATTGGCCGAAACGTCCGCGACGCACCCTGTACGCGAGATCCTTTGCGGTGAAGATGCCGCTGAGGCCCTCGTCGTCGTCGACGACGAGGACGCAGTCCGTTCGCTTCGCGGCGCAGAGCTGGCTCGCCTCGGAGACGGTGATGTTCTCCGGCACGGTGAGCGCGGGGCTCGGCTTGAGGGCGGCGACGGTGCCCTTCTGGACGTTGGGCTTGTCCCGCCGCCTGCGCCCGCCGCCGGCCTGGAGCTGGGTGGTGGAGATGGTGCGCTTGCGGGAGAGCTCGGACTCGATCTTTTTGCGAATCGCCTGCACATACGGGCCGTCAGTACGGTTCTGCTGGCGCAGGGGTGTCCGCCGCTTCGAAGGGGAGGGCGGGGGAGCAGAGGGCGCATTGGCCGGGGACGCGACGCGCTCTGCGCCGGAGGGGGACGGGGACGTGGGCGTCGCGGACATTGCACCGCCTACACGTGTATACCGCCTGGCGCATTATGTACGGACTGTTTCGGGCGCGGCTACACCGGGCAGGAGGTGCGGCTGGGGAGGGAGAAGGAGGGCATCTGACACGTACCTCGTCTCTCCTGTTCTGCTTCTTGCGGGTGTCCGCGGGGGAGCCTGAGAGCGTGGACATGGACGCGTTCGTGTGGTGGCGAGCGGGGGGGAGGGGAGACGGGGCGCGGTCGGGGAAGGGGATGGGAGAGGCGGTCCTGGGGGCGCCTGCGCTACGGTTGTAGGAGGGAGAGTGGGCAGGGACGGGGATGCGGGACATGGACCAAGGACCACGGCCGTCGGGCTCTCGCGCTCTTTCTCGCTCGGGCTGAGCGTGCCAGTGCCAGTGCCAGTGCCAGCCAGATCAGCCCCTTCACACCGGCGCCTGTTGTTCCCTGTTTGGCCCGAGCGGCTCCAGCCCCGACGCCCTCCTCCAGACCGTCTGTCCTGCGCCGTCGACCTCCTCTGGCCATATTCCGAATGCATTGTACAACAGTCACATACACAACGCACTACAAATACACAGAGCTACGTGATGATCGAGACTTGTTTCGCTTCCTTAGCGCGTCAGCCCCCGCCACGGACTTGCAACTCGGGATGGCGGCTTACCATGTCCTCACGCTATACGCTTACGAGACTTGCTCCCTCCCGCGCGATGGGTGTACCAGTAGTACACCCCGCCGACGAGCAGTATAGCAAAGAAGTTGGCTGCCAAGGCACGTCAACCTTGCGCAGCACCGCTTGCCCACGTCCCGCCACTCACCAGCGACAAACCCAAGAGCACCTTGGAACAAGTCTGCCGCGAACGCGACAACTGCCTGGACAAGTTGCAGCGCGCTGCCGACAACCTCCTGTATGAGCGCGACGATTGCCTGAATGACAGCAAAAGCAGAGTTCAGCAGCGACGCGCCGATGGCAGCGAGCGACTGCAGCAGATTTCCAATGGCAGAAGTGACTGAGGACATGGTTGCGTGTCGGTGGGGTGGTAGTGTGTCGCGATGTTAAGGGGCTCGCGTCTCCTTCCACGGAGGATTGTCTTATACGCGAAAACGCGTGACGTCATACCCCCTCCCCGCGGAGGAGTCGATGGGGCACGCGCAGCGGGTGCATGCAGACATGGGCACGCGGTTCGTGTACCGTTATAAAAACACATGGCATTGCAATCGTTCTATCGTCCCACTCAGAGCAGCGTTCCAGCAGAGAGCCAAGACTAGAGAGAGATGACACTCAGCATATCGCCTACTGCCTCCTCGCCCCAGCACCAGCTCCCGCCGCGGCCGCGACCGGGGGCGAACCAGCCCACCTCTGCGTCAAACCCGTAAGCTGGCTGTAAACTTGGGCGAGCACCGGCGGTTTCCCCGGGCTGGTGACAAACGCAAGGATGCGGCCGTGGACAAGAGCGACGGCCTCGCGCGTGAACTTGCTCTGGAACCAACGCTGGCGCAGGAAATGGGCGTAGATGACGGGCGTGAGGAGCGCGTTGCGCCAAGTCAGGGCACCCAACACAACACGGCCAAGGGTGATCAGTTCGGCAAACGCGACGGCCCTCATGGCGTTATCGTAGTTGGCTGTATATCATAGGCGTTAACATCGGCTAACGGCATGATACGACCAAAAACATGCCTTTGACCCAAACCTGCAGCTTCTTCGCGAGAGGGTGGGGAGTAGGAGCGGCACCGGGCTGTGCCGGGGGACCCGGCGGGAGGAACTGAGGGAGTAGTGTCGTGCGCGTGAACGTGAGGGCATGAAAGAGCGAGAATATCGCATATGGCACAAGGGCGACTATCGACGCAGGGAAGAGTTGAGCATTTTCCCGTCCAGCGAAGCTGTATGCGAGACGTACGCGTTACGGGCTTGGAGGACCACCAGTAGAACGCCATGAGGAAGTATTGCACATTCTGTGTTGCAACACCATCAAAAACTCGCACTCGCATGGGCTACGGCTACAGCAGTGACGTACCTCGTCAAGGAAAGCGCGCTGGACCCAGGCGGCATTGGGTTGTGGAGCCTAGACAGAACGTTGGTTCAGTCCACGTACAGGGATTGGAACACATGAGACGTACCCCCAAAGACTTTCTGTAGGCGGCAGTGTGAACATCACCACGGATAGCAAAAATGACTGGAATGATACGCACTGGCACACAATGGCATAGCTGACGAGCGCCCCGAAGAAACTCGCTGCACGGAGCGGGCCATACCTCAGCATCTACCCTCCTCAGACAGGCATGCAGACGTACTTTTATACCACCAGGTAGACACGGCCCTGAACAGCGCCTTCGCGAGGAAGAACCTCAGGGAGCACACCAGCAACACAAAGTGGCCAGCGGCCCACGCATAGTGCTGTGGCACGATCCTCTGTCAGAATACCCCGCAAAATCACGCACGCGCGCCAGTCGCGAGCGTATCCACTGACCTGAGTGGTAGCCATTGCGCGGTAGGATGCTAGAGGGGGGAGCAAAGGTGAGTTAGGCGGACAGGACGTGGACGGTGCACGATTGACACCAGGCACCTGGCAGTGACGCACACGAGTTCGTATTTAGGGCCGGCCGCGCGGGGCGGAGGCGCCCACCACAAGCCATCGACATCACCGGACGCGTTCCGCGCCGTGGGCCACCACGAGCACACCGCGCGCCCGCGCACCGCCTGGCGTCGCACGCGTGTGGACGAGCCCGAGGAATGTGAATCACAGAGCAACCTGGAACGAATGCGTAGCAAATACAGAGAGCACAACAGACAGCGCGCGGGGAGGGAGATATCACAAACAAGCAGCGAGGACGCGGGCGGGGCCGAGGTCACTGGCTCCACTGCACGCCCTCCGCCCTCATCTTTTTCCTCTCCTGACCCTTCTTGTACACTTCCTTCTCCGTCTTCTTCCGCCCGAGCGTCTCCATCCGCCGCCCCTTGGACTGCTCGCGCCGGCCCTGGCGCACGTTCCTCTGCGCCTCCTCCGCCTCGCGCTCGTCGCCCGACTCCTTGTCCACCGCATCGATCTCCTCCCACTCCTCGTCCGACCCGTCGTCGCCCAGCTTCCGCTTCTTCCCGTTCCGCCCCGCCCCGCCCTTCCCGCCGCCGACGTTCAGGTTCACGCGCGGGGGCACGGAGAAGCCGAACGCCTTGCCGACCTTGGCGAGGTCGAGCTGGTTGATGTCAAAGATCTTCTTCAGCGAGTACGACGCGTACGCTTGGAGGTATGACCGGTAGCCATCCTGCGCAGACCTGAACAGGTGGTAGTTCTTCTGCAGGAGCTTCTCCAGCTGCCAGATGGCGCGTGAGTAATGTCCAGGCGTTTCGGGTGAATCAAGACAGACCTGTGACTGCACGTTCGAGATCTTGTTGGCCGGGAAGGTGAACTCGTTCAGGGGAACCTTGGCCTCCTTCAGATACCGCAGGAAGCCGAGCTCACTGGGTAGCAAGAACATCAGACTTTTGCCGACTTTGCCTGCACGCGCGGTACGGCCGACTCGGTGGATGTAGTCGCGGGGATCATCTGGAGGGTCGTACTGGATGATCCAGTCCACTCGTGGAATATCCAAGCCGCGCGCGGCTACGTCTGTACAGAGCAGCGTTCCGGACTCCGCATTGCAGAACTCGAAGAACGTTGTTGTCCGCTTCTGCTGTTTTTGCTTTCCCTGCACATACATTCAGCGCTGGGGTCGTCTCAGACGAAGATGGGAACATACGTGGAGGTCAAGGACGGGGATGTCAATGTAGTTGAGGAGTTCGGCGTGGTACTTTACGGAATTACAACTTGAGAAGAAGACTACCATCTTCTTCTTCATGTTGTGTTTGAGGAAGGTGAAAAGGAGGAGGAAGCGACGATCTGAAGGGCATACGACGTAGCCTTGTGATAGAGTCGACACCGTACTCGTCGCTTCTGTCTTGTCGACATCAACATAGAGCGGCCCGGGACGAAGTGACATCCGTGCAAGGTCAGTGACCTTTGTTGTTTGTGTCGCGGAGAACAGCATTGATTGCCGACCCTCTGCTTGCGAAGTCAGTGAACTATTGGACAGCCGGAAGCTGGTGGGAGCTGACCGTTGGGGAGGATGTTAATGATTTTCTTCATCTGTTCTTCGAACCCGACCTCCAATATCCGGTCTGCCTCGTCGATCACGAGACACTTCAAGTTCCGGAACACGAAACCCTTCGTTCCCTGTGTGCAAAGAGTCAGCACTTCAACTACAAAGAATACTGTCGTTCAGAGTGAAACGCACCTCCAAGTGGTCGATGAGCCGACCAGGTGTCGCGATGAGCAGGTTCACACCCTTTTGCAGCTTGATCTCCTCCCCTTTCCGGTTGGCACCTCCCATGATGATGCCGAAGGTTTGTGAGTGGTGCGCCATGAGCTGCTTCGCTACGCCGAATATCTGCAGTGCGAGCTCGCGTGTAGGCGAAATGATAATGATACCAGTACCTGGACCAACAGATATTGAACACCACCATATACAACATATGACATGGGATGCGTACCGTTGCGCGGCTTGAACTTTAGTCTGTGCAGCAATTCCACCGCAGGGATGAGGAACGCCAGGGTCTTGCCCGACCCTGTCCTCGCGGCACCCAGCACGTCCTTCCCAGCGAGTAATGGAGGAATAGCCTTCTCCTGAATGGCGGTCATAGTCTTGAACCCCATCTCCTCGAGTGCCTTCATGGTGTTTTCCGATAGATCGAGCTCAGAGAAAGGCTTGCGCTCGAGTGCGCCCTCCGGAGCGGCCTGAGGCACCGGTGCAGGTGCATTCGTCTCGTCCACCGACATTTTAGCACGGTGCTATGATACAACAAATATCGGGATTTGCGCGAGCACCAGAGACGACTGCGAGCAGGAGGGGGGAAAGCGGGAAGCGTGAGGGCAGGGCGAGAAGGAAGGAAAGGAGGACAACTACACAAGCGCCCAGGCAAAAAGTCGAGAAAGCGAGCGCGGATTGGCTCGGCGCTATCCGACCGACCATGTCTTCGCTCTCTACTGCTCAGAGTGGTCTGTCTGCTCGCTTTCTCCCCCTCGCGCCAGTTCTCGTCTGACCTGACGCATCTGTTCAGTCGTCTTTGCAGTATCTCTCCTTGCTTCTTTGAGCGCGGGATACGCGCTTGGCGCGTGGAAAAGCCATGAGAAGAGTGTGCCGCCGACCTCCACATCCGCGGGCACCGTAGAGAAGAAGCCCGCGGAAGAGCCTCAAGAGGACAGTGAAAGCGAGGAGGAAGACCTCGCTGATGGGGACTTGTCTGCGGTCAAGCCAGGGTTCCTAGAACCGTGCAAGCTGGTACAAAATATCCGCCAGGGCTCCAGCACGTGTTACCAATGCCTCTATTCGTTCCATAGGTGCTCGTCGTGCGCACCGACCTTGGGATGAGCACTGGGAAGATCGCAGCGCAGTAAGACACAGTTCTGCACGCATGAATGTGACATCTTACCCGTCATCGATAGATGCGGGTAGGTTCGGGGCTGAGGTGAAGTTGGCTAGCCACTCATCTGGTACAGGCACGCGACGCTCGCCTGCTACAAGATACTGCAGAAAACCAACCCCGGAGTAGGCATTTTCGTTCGTCTGTGCTTTACTTTGGTGCTAATATACGCGCCACCAGCTCCTGAAGCACTGGGAGCGAACAGGGTATGTTGATCACATTCATGTTGATGAGGGACCGGTACTGAGTAGGATACAGTCAAGCCAAAATCGCGCTCAAGGCCTCATCGGAGGAGGAGCTCCTTGAACTGGAGGCCATCGCAAAGAGCCTGAATCTCGCCGCCCGTTCGATTGTGGACGCGTATGTATACCTCGCCCTTCCGTGTTCGATGTACTCAGCTCGCACAGTGGTCGCACGCAGATCGCGGCAGGGTCGCGGACGGTGCTCGGAATCGGTCCAGGTAAGCAGTCGTTTCGCGCGTGTTAGAGCAAGTTCGCTGATGTTCCGCAACGAACAGCGCCGGCCGAGTTGGTGAACAAGGTGACAGGCAAGCTGCGGTTACTGTGACAGAGTGTTTGTGTCCGTTCTTGCTCGTGTACGGATGTGTCGAGTGAGTGTTGTCAGAGAGCAATCAAAGTGCTGTGCGTGTGCCTTGTCTGAATGGTCAGCGATGGGCGCGGCGTGGACGCGCCCGTCTGGAACGTTCGCCTTCCGTTGGGAGTGGGGAGTTCGGTGTGACGTCAGCTGAGTGATGGGGGCGACGCGTCTGGCGGAGAAGCGCCGGGGGATAAGACTGGGGAGCGCGTCGCCGCCGAACGCCATCGTATAGGAGCTCTGTGGAGTCTGCATTCGGTTTATGAGTCCTGTCCGCGCACGTCTGTAGCCCCTCACTGTCTTTTCCCTCGCATCACCATGGCCAACGTCGCACTCGCTCGCGTCTACCAACAATCCTTTGAGTCCCACCCCTACACCACCCTCGCATTCACGAACGGCGCCCTCAACGCCCTCGGCGATGTCGTCGCGCAGCTCACCCAGAGAGTCGTCGAACGCTCGGAAGACCGCCGGCAAGAGCGTCCCTACAACATTC
This sequence comes from Trametes elegans, assembly GCA_022606155.1. Classification (NCBI taxonomy): domain Eukaryota; kingdom Fungi; phylum Basidiomycota; class Agaricomycetes; order Polyporales; family Polyporaceae; genus Trametes; species Trametes elegans. Next base: position 137,361 of record JABYQO010000020.1, on the reverse strand, counting down.
CGCGCACACTGCGCTTCTTCGCGTTTGGGTTCGGAATGGGTACGCACGGTCCGCCCCCGCACTGCTCCCTCGCATGCTCAGTTTCCGATCCCCAGGTCCTGTGATCGGCCGGTGGAACTTCTTCCTCGAGAAACACTTCCCACTGCGCTCTCTGGGAGGCAATACGGGCAAGGTCAGCCTGCGCGCGCTCGCCCGACGGGTCGGTGCCGATCAGCTCTTCATGTGAGTTCCTTCGCTTCCCGTGCTCGCGAGCGTCATTGACCAGTATGCCAGGGCCCCCATTGGTGTACGTAAACCATCCTATCAAACTCAGCTGCGGTAGCTTACCGCTGCTCATCCACAGCTCGGTCTCTTCATTGGGTCCATGGGGGTAATGGAGGGGCGCAGTGCAAAACACATAGAGCAAAGGTATAAGGACTTGTACAAGCCCGCACTGATTGCGAACTGGCAGGTGTGGCCACTTGCACAGGTACGTCGACCGTGTCAACCCAAACCGTCCACGAGCTCACCGTGGTGTCCAGCTCGTGAACTTCCGCTTCATGCCTTTGCCATATCGTGTGCCTTTCCAGTCCACCTGCGGTGTGTTCTGGACTCTATACCTCTCGTTACTCAACGCCAAGTATGTCACCCCACAATTATCAGAACACCTCCTAGGTTGCTAACCGCATTGCAGGGAGGACGAGATCCAGGATCGGACCGAGGGTATGCGGCGCACACTCAAGTGAACGCTAGGTGGTTCCGGGTTTCGGGTTACGACTTATTTTCTCGGTTATTCTTTTGGTTCACAAGGAACCTTGTTGCATGATTCCCACCGATGACGACCACCACTGTAGCATTAGCACTGTCTCCTTCCATACTTCGCACTACACAAGGCACACATAGTCTACTTTTATCACACCTGTACATAGACGACAGCTCATGCCCATAGACGATGACATCTGTTACATACTCGAGCCCTCAGAAGCCTGGTAAGCTACGCAGACTACGAAGCACCGTACTTCGGCTTGAAGTACGCCGGCGGTAGCTTCGCGAGCACGTCCACCAGCGGCCGCTCGACGACGACGAGCTCTCCGGGCGCAACAAAGTCCACGAAGAGCAGCGGCCGGTAGTGCGTCACGAGCTTGAAGTTCGTCTGGCCCTGGCCCTGCGCGCCCTCCTCCACAGACACCTCCACACGCCCACCCGCGTCCGCGGCCTTGCGCTTCCCGCGCCGCCGCTTCTCGAACCCGCCGTACCCGACGCGCTCCAGTAGGTTCACCTTGCAGATCCACGTCGCGCCCCAGAGCAGCACCGTCCGCGGCGGGAGCGGCGCGCCCTCCGCCGCCGCGGCGCCCGCCCCCTCGGCCGCGCCGGGGTCGAACGCGGCGCCGAGCACGGGGTCGTGCAGGCGCGTGAAGCGCGCGGGGAGCGCGGCGAGGAGCGCGCGCGCCCAGCGGGGGAACGCGCGCGCCTCGACGTCGTACACCTCCAGCCGGTTGTCCGCGAGGGCGAGCACGAGCGTGCCCGGCGATGCGGCCGCGAACGCGAGCGCGTGCACGGCCGCGGGGAGCGTGGGCAGCGCGGCGTGGTGCTGGACCGCGTCGAGGTTGAAGAGGTGCGTGCGCCGGTGGTCGTCCGCCGTCGCGAGCCACTGCCCGTCTGGGCTGACGGCCATCCGCGTGATGGTCGTGCGCACGAGCTTGCTCTCTTCCTCGTCTGAGGAGTCAGAGGCGTCGGAGTCGGAGTCAGACGCGGCGGGGGAGGCGGGCGCGTCCTCCGTGCCTATGTCGACGTCCCCGTCGACCGCTGCGCTTTTCCGGCCTTTGATGACGCGGTTGTTGACGAACCCTTCTTTGAGCCGGTGCTGCTCGAACTTGCGAAGGACCCGTGGTGCGCGGTCGGCCGCGCCGAGGTCGATGATGAAAACAGTGGCGGAGGTTGAGGTGGCGATGATGAGTTTCGAGGAGTCGGGGGTGAAGAGGAGGGAGGATGCGCCAGAAGACGAGTCAGACGACTGCGCCTGCGCCATGGAAGCAAAAGTGCGTATTCGTCGAGGTTTGAGGTCCCCGTTTTTCTGCACGAATGGTCAGTGCCGACTGGATACTGATGGACATAATATGATGCAAACCTCTTCTGTGAGCTGGAACAGCTTCGTCTCATACCAATCTGCAACAGCAATCCACTGGCCGTCATCTGAAATGGCCCCAGCAGAGATGTTGGTCTGCACGTTGAGGTCCATGTCCAGGACACGCTCCCAGCCGTCCTGTGAGCCCGGAGGGGGGATGTCCACATCTTCGTCCGCCCTCAGCTGTCGTTTAGGGATGCGCCAGACCGTGAGCCCCGCGTCCCGGGTGCACACTATCAAGCGCGCCTTCTTGGCCAGATGTACCGCAGACGAACTCGCAGGCCCGCTGGTGTATGCCAACCGACGGTGGTACGCATCCTCGAATGTCGCTGTGGTGCTCGTCGCAAGCGGGTTCATCACCTTGCCAGCAAGCGTCGCAGTAGGTAGTGCTGCGGGGGTGACGACGACGGACATGTCGAGGCCCCCAGACGCGAGGACGGGCGCGACGTCGACTGGGAAGTGACGTTGGTGGCCAGGAGGAAGAGGTGTATATGGTGGCCAGATCGCGAGAGCGCGGACGTCGTGTGAGTGCAGGCGTCGTGAGCACGTCTGGACCCACCGGCCGGAGGAGCGGGAGACGAGAGGTGAGGGGTTGTGATCAGAGCGCGACGTCTTGACGTAGGAAAATTGTGTGACTTTTTGGTCTACGCCGGAGGTGTACACTGCCGTTCCATCCTAATAGTTGGCATTAGAACGACTCAGGACGCGTGACAATGATAATTCGTACCGGCCCAATGGTGAGACATAGAACATCAGCAGCGTGGCCTTGGAAGCTCTGCAGCTGTGTGCACGTCCTCGAGTCCCAGAACTTGACGTTCCCCATGGAGTCTCCCGAGACAATGGTCCCGTCACTATACATGGTTGATTAGCCACCTTGCAGAAGTGGTTATCGAAGAACCGACTTACCCCAACACACCGACCGCCCACACCAGCGTGCGCTCCCCGCGAATTTTGTCAGTACCCATCCGCTCCAGCGCGCGCCCGCTCGCAAAGTCGAGTTTCCGCAGACTGCTATCCGAACAGCCCGTCACGACCCACGTATCGGCCCACTCGTCGTCATCGTCGTCGTCCGAATCCGAGTCCGCGGCTGCAGCCTGCGCCGCCCTCTTCTGCCGCGGGACGGGCGGGCCCCACGCGATGCTCAGGATGCGGCTCTTCACGCGGTCGAGCCGGCGGAGGTGCGTGAGCTCGTCGTAGAGCAGGGACACGAGCCGCACCGAGCCGTCTTCGCAGCCGAGCGCGAGGATCGTCGACGCGGGGTTGGGGGAGATGGACCAGATGGGCCCGCCTTGCGAGCTGATGGTGCGCTGCTCGGCGTGAGCGTTCCGTGCCAGTGCAGATGCAGGGGAGGGGGTCTTACCTTGATACAGCCCTTCTCGATGTCCCATTCTACGAGCTCGCTGCCTCCGCCCGCGCTGAAGAGCCTGAGGTTGGACCACGAGGGGACCTCCTCTTGTGCCGCCCGTCTCGGGGAGCGGAAGGTGAGCGCGAGAGACTCTACTTTTGAGGGGTAGGGTCCGACAAGGGTCTGTGGCGAAACCCTCACTTGAGCTGGACGTTCTTGACGATTGTCTGGCAAAACGCACCTTGCGAACCACCCACGCTTGGGGCGCCTGGCTGCGAGGACTTGACCCGGTCCACTCGCACAGTTCGATATTGCCATTCGCGCGTCCAATGACCAGGGGACCGAACCCAGGAAATGTCTGCTGTTTGGCCGCCTTCTTTCCCTTGACAGACGGGAGAGGGAGAGGCGGGAAGCAAAGCGCAGTGACCGCCGATGGCGTGAAGTCCACAAAACGGCACCGGTGTACCGCGAGCGTCGACGGAGACTCGACCATAGCGCGCGCCCTTGCCTGAGGTAGCAGAGTTCAGAGAAACGGGTGTGGTAGCGTGCAGGCCAGAGCCACCGAGTCTGCGTCTGTAGCCTGAGCGCGGCGGCTGCTGCACGATCGGCGCGAAAGTCACGGGCAAACTTTTTCGTGCCCGATTTGGCAGGCGGGACGGCGTCGCGCTGGTCGGCGCCTGCCAGTCCGCGCTCCTCGTTCGTCCAGCGACCACACCCGACCACCGCCAGCACCCCTGCTTTGCTGTCCATTCTCTGCTGCTTCACCGTATCTACCACCTAATAACTCGATCACTTCGCCAAAATGTCGTTCATGGGACGCGGCTCGGCCCCTTCTGGGGGCATCAACGCGGAGCGTGTGGACATGGCTACCCAAGAGTAAGCACACATGCATTTCGACGTCACCTGAAGTACAGCCGTTGACCAATCGTTCAGACTTGACATGATAACGGACATCTTCAACCGCCTTGTCTCGTTCGTGTTCCGCCCATGACACGACGCTTCGCCGGCCGTATTGACTCTTTCGACAGGTCATGTCACAACAAGTGCATCAGCGCACGGTATGCGGAGGGCGACCTCAACAAGGGCGAGAGCGTGTGCATCGACCGCTGCGTCGCCAAATTTTTTGAGGTGAACAAGAAGGTCGGAGAGAAGATGCAGGCAGTGGGCGCGGCAGCGGGCGGTGGAGGCAACCCCGGCGCGTTCTCTTCACTATGAAGACTATGACATGACAGGCCAGGTCGGGTAGGAGGGGCGTCCGTCGACGCCCGCTCACCGTGCTATCGTTGTATCCTTATAATCCCCTAATGAATCGCACACGCCACCCACACCATCTCCCGTGACATCCACGCGAAACGACTGGCATTATCCGCAAGTACACGCTTCAACCCGGAGAACAGAGGATGATGGATGACAGTCAAATGGTGAATCACTTTCCGGCCGTCGGGAAGCACTCCGCCATGGACTTGCCGTGCTTATTTTTGGCGTGCTCCTCCAGGCTGTACTGGCTGTTAGCATCTCGCTCTGTTCTGATGGCCGTCGGAGAGGGTACTCACGCAGGAGCACGGGTCGTGAGCAACTGCGGTTTGAGGTGAGTGTCCACGTGTGATTGTGAGTCAAGGAGGAGGAGGACGCACGAAGGTCTGTCGGCATGTCTGGCAGATAATGTTCATGGCAGCCTGGTTTGTCTTGATCTGGCTCTTTGCGTTTGAGCCCGCCTTGGCCGCATTCCGCTCCCTCTTCTGGGCTGCCTTAGCACCCTGGACATGGTGGGATAAGTGGTGTGATTGTCGAAGTGGGGGAATGTCACGCGTACGTTGCCCATCTCGATGCACCGAAGAACAGAAATCCAGAGAAGAAGAAAGCGAGAGCAATGCGATAGCGAGACCAGAGAGGAGAGAGGAGGCGGGAGCGGCGGAGGGAGGTCGTGGTCGAGGACAACGGCCGGGTTGTCGACACCTTGCAGCGCGCGCAGAGAAATCGCCTCCGGAGCGCCCATGGAGGGAAGGGCGAGGCACAGCAAACGCACGTGGGGCGTGGGCGGCAGAGAGATAATCTGCCGGGGTGATCTGAATCTGATGGTGATCTGGGCCAGGGCAGGCTGAATTGATCTGCGATGGCGAATTTCGCGGTTTGCGATTTTCAGTCGGGACTTGGGGCGCACACTCGCGCGCCGCTCCGGCCCATGGTCCGGCTGCGAGCTGCGAGCCAGTCGGCATCCGCTCCCCAGGGCGCCCGCTCGCCCAGGGCCCCGCCGTCCGGGTCGGGCTCGAAATAAAATATTAGCAGCGTCCAGAGTCACTCACGCTCACCGCCCTCGTCCCCATCTCCCTCCACCCATCCCACACCCTCCCACCATGTCTAGTCGCTCCTCGTCCCTCCGCCGTTCTCTCTCCAGCCTCCTCACCCGCCAGCGTACCAACTCCAACGTTAATCGCACACGCCGCCAGTCATGGTTCGGCCCCAAGAGCCCCGAAGACCTCACCGAAGACCTCGATGCTGCCAGGGCCGAGATTGCTGAGGAACTCAAGATTGACATCCTCACCGCTACTCAGGAGGAGGTGAGCGCTCAGCTTCCGCCCAGCCTTCCCTGCCCGTACCGACACTCAAGCCACCCACGCAGGACAACAAGAGAGGCACCGAGGAGGTCTCCAGAAGCTTTATCTGTGAGCGCGTTCTCTCGTGATCGAAGTTGCTCAGCGTGCTGATGTACATAAAGCGGACACCATTACAGGTTAGCTGCTCTAGATTCGATCGCTTTGTGGCGTGCCTCTTATGGTAGTCCAGTTCCTACCCCCGAGATGTACGCCTATGCCGCCAGGGCGTCTGTCGGTGACGCCGTCTACCATGAGCCCACCACGCTCGCCTTCGAGGCACATGTTGCGAAAATCACTGGAAAGGAGGACGCACTCTTCATGCCGTCTGGGACGATGTCCAACCAAATCGCGTTGAGGACACATTTCAAGCAACCGCCCTACGCTGTCCTGTGCGACCACCGCTCACATATCGTCCGGTAAGCACAGATTCCTCCGCTATCACTGCAGAGCTCATCCCATACTCAGGTATGAAGCTGGCGGTACCGCGTTCCACTCCGGTGCACATTCACAGATGGTCGTTCCTGCGAATGGTTTGTGTTCTGCTCGTCCGCGCTCATGCTCCCCTCCGCTCAACTCATCACCCAGGCCGTCACCTCACATTGTCTGATGTCGAGGAAAACATCGTTCTGGGCCAGGATATTCACAGGCACGTCTGTCTGCCTGTCAAGCCTTTCCGCCCGCTAATCTCCCGACTAGCTCTCCCACGCACATCATTTCTCTTGAGAATACCCTGAACGGCACCATTTTCCCCCAAAACGAAATCGTTCGCATATCCGAGTTCGCCCACCGCTCGGGTGTCAAAATGCATCTCGACGGCGCGCGCATCTGGCATGTCGCAGCCGAGACTGGCACGCCCGTGAAGGAACTCTGTGCGCCCTTCGACAGCGTGAGCCTGTGCTTCAGCAAGGGTCTTGGTCAGTCACGCTCCCTCTCTCTTCACGTCGCTACCACTCACATCGCCATCAACTTACCTCACGCCGCAGGCGCACCGATTGGGTCATGTCTGGTCGGCACGAAGGAGTTCATCTCGCGCGCCCGCTGGTTCCGCAAGCTCTTCGGTGGTGGCATGCGGCAGACGGGCTTCATGACCGCCGCGGCAGCCTACGCCCTCACGAACAACTTCCCCCGCCTCGTCGGCGTGCACGCGCTCGCGAAGAAGCTCGACGCCGGCCTCCGCGAGATCGGCGTCGACGTCCTGAGCGCCGAGACGTGCATGGTAAGCCCTGCCCCCTTCCTGCCCGCGCATCGGCCGCTGACCACCCCCGCGCCTCGCCCGCACGACCACAGGTGTTCTTCGACCCGACCCCGATCGGCGTCTCGTACGCGGAGCTCGTCGAGCGCGCGCGCATGCTGCCAGAGCCGATCCGGCTCGGCGGCTCGCGCCTCGTCGTGCACGTGCAGACGTCGCCGCAGGCGGTGGACGACCTGCTCGACCTCGTGCACGAGCTCGCGGAGGAGAAGAAACTCGCCGGGTTCGTCAAGCCCGACACGCCCCCGCCGACGCCCACGACGGGCAGCCGTTCGCCGTTCAAGAACATGTACGTCAAGGTCAAGGCGTAGTCAGCGCGTGAGCCGGGGGCGCCTGGTGCGCGCCTCCCCTTTGACGTCTCCGATGTGGTCACGGTGATGGGGGCTCGCGCTTTTTGAATAGGGGTGGCAGACGAGATTGCCTTTAGACGTCAACCTATGTTGTAATACCACGATCGCTGCCGTGTGATCCGAATACTAACTAATCTCCCGGATCCGAACATGGCACAACACGTACGCGCAGGCATGTATGCGCTTCTGAACTGGATGCTGACTGGGTCAAGCACCCGAAGCTGTTTTCCCCGCGTCACTCGACTAATATGTCAACGAATAGTTGAAGTACTCCCGGTTGGAAGCCGGGAATCGACGGCGAGCTACAGCAGAGATGTCACAGCAGAGCGACTATAGTACACACAGCGAGGTTAGCAGTCTTTGAAAGCTCGGATACACTTGAGTTGGGGTCTCGGTCAACGTTTCAACGGGCGGGCCGCGCTACTTTCGCGCGGTCACTCTTCGCAGGCACGGCGTCCAGCGGGGCCCACATTCACGAGGATGCAGATCCGCTGGTACAAGTACCCAATCATGGGTTCGTTCCCATACGTCGCGACCCGCATCTTGACGCGGTTCGCGCCAGAGAGCGGCGTGACCCAGTGCACGGTCCAGTTCCGCACACTGGCACTGGAGCCAGCGCCCGCCGCCGCCGCCGCCGCCGCCGCCGCCGTCGCAGACGCGGACGCGGAGAGCTCGCCGGGCGGGTAGTTGAGCAGCACCCCGCCCCAGTTCCGGCAGAGCTTCTCCCACACCGGCGGCTCCTCGTCCTCGTTGTGGCTGTGGAAAACGACGACGCGGGGACACGCGACGAGCGCGCGCCGCCCGTCCGCGCCGACCTCCCCGTGCGCCTCGAGCACAGCGTACAGGGCAGGCGCGCGCGGCGCGAGCAGCTCCGCGCACGCGCGGAACAGCGCCGCGTCGGTGCCCTTGAGCTTCCCCACGAGCGCCGCGAGCGTCGTGTCCTCCTCCCCAGGGGCGAACGTCGTCGGGAGCGGGTAGAGGTGCCGCAGGCCGAAGCCGAGCGTGCCCCCCTCGGGCAGGAAGGTGTCGTCGTCGAGCAGGGTGGCGAGGAGAGATTTCACTTCAGGCGCGCTCGCGCCGGGCGGCTCGATGATGTTGAGCTTGCCCGTGTACTCGTTTTGGGCGTCGGTGGCGTAGTACAAGTTGTACGTGATGGTGACCCGGTGGCCAGAGGTCACTTCGGTGACCGCGTGCTCAACATCGCTGAAGAATGCGATATACGCAAGGCGAGGGGTGTTCTGTGCTGCATCCGCTATAACAGATGCAGCATCGAACGACCACTCGTTTCCGCCTTGCCTGAGCATGAGTGTGCCGCCGCTGTGCGGGGTCGGCAGTATCAGCACGAGCGAAGCGAACATGGTCGAGGAGCGAGGTGTGTCCTTGTGACCTTTAAAGAAACAGCCTTTCCCTGCATGCGTGTCAGACCCTGGACGGCACAGCAAAGATCAACAACTATACCGTAAACGTTCAGCTTGTACAACTCGGCCCTGACGGGTCGAGCCTGTTCTTTGCCGATGAACAGCCTTGTGCGAATCGCTTCGAGTAGTCCATATCGTTCGACGTCGAAGTTGAAAGCGAAGTGGTTGTTGTCTAGCTGTCCCGCCTTGCGGTAGTTGGGGTTAAGAACCGTGCGCTGGGCGACGCCGAACGTAGCCGGATCGCAAGTGCGCTCTAAGTCGTCCAGAGCCGAGGAGGGTGCGTGCGGCAGGTCAATGCGTCTGCAGCTAGGACTCAGACACTAAGGCATAGCGCACAGAATATAGATAGCTCACTTGGAACCCTCTGTCTTGCCATAGTAGAGCACTAGACCCTTCGGGGGAGCTCAAGAAATCCGCAGCAGTACGGTAAGGTGTCGTTGATGGTTTTGCGTAGACGTGTGATGTGAGGGTGCGAAGCGAGATTGAGAGCAGGATTAGGCCCGAGCTGTTGCTCGTAAGCGTCCTGCTCTTCTGTGTCAGAGTATGGGTCAAACATGGGGAGGGGAGGGGAGTCGACTGCTCATCCCAGCGTGAAGCCGCAGCCTTAAATGCCCTCGTCGCCGCCGCGCTGAGCCCTCGCGAGACTGGGAACCCGCTGGGCAGCCTACCATCGTTCGCCGGGGCCGTCTCACACAGAGTCAGCGTCGACGTTTTAGGTATGCGTACTTGGGTGAAGAATACGCGGAGTGAAGGACGGTGAGTGGTGTGGTTTGATGATCAGGCATAGTACGTACCAGATATGAGGAGGGACTTGAAGCTAGCGGCCGTACTATCTGATCGAACCGGTGAGCGGAGATGTTTCTTTCCCTGCGTTGCTTGGGTACGGACGACGTAGGAGCCGAAGAGACGTAGAAGGCGGAAGTCGAGCACTGGACTCCGGCATCGATGGCAATGTCGCCGTCGTCGTAGGTTGGCTTCATCTCTGCGTAGTAACTGCTATTAGTATATGGTGGTTTCCGTACGTCCTGGGCGTCTCCCGGACGCCGCGGTTGTTGTGTCGGGGATGTTTACCTGTGTGGGTGTACTCCGCGGCATATGTTAGATGAAGATCCGCAGTACGGACATCGGGTTCCAAAGAAGCACGCCGCTTAGACGTTCACACTGCGAGTCAAGCTGGCCGAGTATAGATGTGACTCAGGGTGTCCATGTATCCGAAAGAGTCTGTTCGCCGAGATGACTTGTATACATGCCCAAGATGGGCATCCAGCCGCGGGTGGTCCACATACATATGGATCACTTACAACATCCCAGTCGATGTCGACATCAATCTAGTCAGCCCCGAAGATAATGCAGTGACTAAGCGCCTCGGAGGTCTGGCCAACGAAAAGTACAACAAACGCCCAGATGCTCACTCAACCCTTCCCCACGTAACGCTGCTTCTCGTACTCCCTCCACAATGCTTTCATCGTCGCCTTCCCGCCCGCGTCCAACGCAGACACCATCATCGCGTCCCGGTTATGTTCCCCCAGCATGTCGCAAAGTGCGAACAGGCCGGGCTGGAGCTCCCTTCGCACCTGCGCCGACACGAAGCAGAGCGGGTCGTTGACTGCGTCGACGTACGCGGCGAGTACGCCCGCCGCGTGCTTCGAAAACGGGCGCGCGAGCGCCTCGGGCTTCTGCGCGTCCGCCGCCGGCCCGTGCACGCGCACCATCGTCTTCGTCGTCAGCGTCGTGAGTAGCCGCGCGAGCGCTTTACTCTCTGCTCCCGCGAGCGGCTGCGCGGGCGCGAGCCAGCGCGGAAGCGTGTCCACGACAAGCCGGCGCTGTTTGCCGCCCAGCTGCGGACGCAGGCTTCGGAGGCAGGATGCAAGCTGCCGGAGGACCTGACCGAGGTGGGGGAGGGTGTTCAGCACGAGGTCCCGCCGGAGCCGCACAAGGGCGCTTAGGACGTTCACGACCCCGTGGAAAACAGTGACATCGGTGGATTGTTCGTGAACTGGCGACCCCGCCAGCAGAGCACGAAGGAGAGACCACAAGCTGGAGAGGTCCGCCGTCCTAAGGGAAGCAGGCTGACAAACAACAACATCAGAGGCGTGTCCTCTGTGATCGATGTCGATGAATCTCACCCTGTCGCTGGATTGTCGGACAAGGAAATCAACAACCTCTCTGCGTAGGTCGAAATCCAAGGTGAACCGTTCGTCGTTCGCAAAGAGGTTCAAACACCTCGTCGTGAAGGATTGGCATATCTTGGATGTTCCTGCGACAATGTAAGATATCATTGCGCGGTGATGTCAGAACAGGACTCACCTTCCGGTGCATTGCATAACACGGCGTTGGAGAACCGGATCAAGCTCGCAATCTCGCGAGATGAGAGTCCACGCTGTAGAGGAAGCCCATCATAGACCAGTTCCAAGATGACACTGAAGTCATCGGGCGAGAAGGTCCGTATTGTACTGCCCATGCGCGACTCGAGGGCGATGCCACCTGAAACTACTTGTGATTATAGCTCTCGTGGTCTAGAAGCAACATTGTCTCACCTTGCACTGAACGTGCGAGGGACAGATATGCAACGATCACGTACAAAAGCCGCCCTCCGCGCTCAGATGGGGCAGCATCTTGGACTTCGGCAAGCAATATGGCCAGCACCACAGGCGCAAGTGAGGCGAGCTGCTCTTTGTCGTCCGACCATGTGAGCAAGCGGCGCGACAGGTCTTCACCGAACACAGGCAGGATTGAATCTGTTGAGCTGGTTGTCAGAGGCATCTATGGCGGGAGTATCATGAGACTCTCACCTTCGTCTTTCAACCATTGTCTGAGTGTTTGCACATGCGACCATGTCTCTAAAACGTCCAGGACGAGCGGCGCTTCGGAAGATAATTGATAATTCTTCGTGCCAACAGCAAGCATTTGCTTGTAAAGCCTTCGAAGAGCCTCCACCACGTCCTCGGGGAAGCTACAAAGTTGTCAGTTGTCATGAAAAGAATGGTGGATATACAACGCACTCCGTGGCAGATCCTTCGCGGACTAGACTGACGACGAGAAGCAGTGCCGCCCTGTGACCAATATTCTCGACTCCGTCCGCATATGTTTGAATGTACCGATTCAGCAGGTCCGTGACGGTACTCGCACTGCCTCTTTTGGCTGCTCGTACAAGAGCTCTGAAAACGTATGAGTTGTATTGTTCCGTCCATGGGCATCCGTCTTCTGGTGCTCACCCTTGGTACATATCAATCAGCTCCATGGTGACGGTGCCAAGATCCTCGTCCGCCGCTACCGTGGACGTACGCTCCACCAAGTAGTCCAAGTACTCTTTCGATACCTAGCCGGACATCAGTGGACGTCAACTCAGCTGACCTGGAGAAGCCATACCACGCTCTCTATGCTGCCTAAATAAGCAATACTGCGGCGGAGAAATTCCCGTATGACCAATAGGTTACGAGATGACACCGTCGATTTCGTGGAAAGTTGTGACGTCGAGAAGGCGAGCACATCGGCGAGGAGACCGCGCCGCAGGAGTTCAACGTGCAGGGTTCTAGGGAGGTACTCCAGAGGAGCGAGAAGCAATGTGTCATATGCCGATGCAAACCGCAGGACATCCTCAGTATCGCAAGGTGATTTCTTCTTCTTCAGTTGAGACAGCAGCGCCGATAGGTCTCCTTCGTCGAGTTGAGAAGTCTGCTCGTTGATTTGAGCAAGGAATGCATCTGGAATAGATTGTAAGCTACGCTGTATGGTCATGGGCGTTGAGTTTGGCATGGACGCACCTCGTATGTTGAGTAGCTCCCAGAACTCGGCGTCATGTAACATCCGGGAGATGACAGAAGTAGCACTGAGCACCGATGCGGGATGTGTGCACTCATCCACTTGAGCGTTTGTGAGGATTTGCGCGAACTTTTTGCGATGCTCTGGATTCGACCAGGCGCTGATGAGGAGTGAGTCAAGTTCGCGTCAATGGGACCTATGGTAACTTACTCAAAGTACGGCAGCCACCTGTCAACCAAAAGATGCAACAACGCAACCGCAGCTTCGCCCTCTGAGCTCAGCGCGTGCGCTTTCCCCGACCATATTGTCTTGTGACTGGGCAGATGTGATTCCAGAAGTTTCAAAAGCTTGTCGAGCACATCTGACGGTTGGAGAGTGTCGAGGCTGCACTGATGCAGCAAGGTTCGGAACTGTGGAACCGTATGAGCCGAGTTTTGACCTTTATACTGGGAAGACCAACTACCATTTCTACAACCAACTCTGATGAAGCTCCGGGTTTTGATACCGTGGAGATCATGGCGGATAGTATCGGTTGACCGAGTCTGACTTGTTGCTGCAGCCCAGTCACAGATGCCAACCCATAGTGTAAGCACAAGGCTCCGGTAACAACCGTCTGCCAATGCCAATATTCTCGCCTCTCCGACTGGAGGAAGCCGTCTCCTAGCGCTCGAGCTGCGACTGCGGAGTATACCTCGCTGATGGCCTTCTCGGCCTCCAACCGGCCGTCTTCAGTAAGTGTGTGCAAGGGCAGCGAGTTCAGCACAACAGTCATTGATCGCGCGACGAGCGCAAACGAGACTGCGTAGTACTCGGGCTCGGTTCGGTCCTCCGAGACCGGTGCCTCCTTCTTGCGCTTCTTCCTCGGTCCGTCGCCACGGTCGGCAGATAGCCTCGCCTCGCGTTCGAGGAAGAGCCCATACGCATCCTGCAGGATCCGCGAGACATCGCGTATAGTCTCCAGAACCTGACCGGGCGTGAGGAAGCCGCGTACGGCTCTTGACAGGTCGTCTAAGAAGGGCAAGCAGATCAGAGGGCCCGCCGACGCTGCGCCGTAGGCCGCTTTGGGTCCACCTGGAACGCGCTGAAGATGGGGAACGGAGAATGCTTGACAGATGTGCGCGATCAACGAGGGCAGATTTCGCGTCTTTGATTCATACTCGAGAAGGAGCTGTAGGTATTGGGATGCCGATGTGACGGTGGAGGGAATCTATGCGCAGTCTTCTATGTCAACTCGCACGCAGATGGATGTATAGAAGCAACCCACTGCGATCAGCCTGGGGAAAATGACAGCTGAACTGGCTGCCATAAGATCGTAGTCGACGCGTGTCAAACCCGCGAGCACCTTCACAGCGTTGTCTGTCCGTGAGGTTTGCTGGGCTGCATGGATATTGGTGAACATCCATTCGGACGAAAGTGTACCGCCGGAACTCACCAACCCAGGCATTGGCGAGTGCCTCTACGGCCAAGTCTCCGTCTTGTCTCAGTAGCGCTTTCACATCGTCGTCTTTGGGGTTGAACAGGTTTTCTCGTTCTACTACCTCAAGTAAAGCGACACGACAGCGCCAATACGCGTCGCCTTCGCCCGCCCGCGCCAGAGCATCACAGACGCCGTAAAACGCCATTGCCGCACTCTGCACCTGGTCGGCGACCTGGCCCGGTGCTTGGCTCGAGCCTTGACCGAAGAGCGCGCCTTTGTGACGTCTCATAGCGTGCACGTAAGAAGAAAACAGGCGGGGAAGCGGCCGGAGCACGCTGCTAGGATCATCTTTCCGCGTCCGCTCCAGAGCGTCCGCCAAAGCCGGGTCGTGTTTCTGGTCCACCGCCGGCTTTAGCACTTCGAGCCCATATACGGTGTCGATGCCGGCATCGTAGATGTCCGAAGCAAGCTGTGGATGACCGCGCTCGCCTTCGCCGCTCCGCATGGCCACCTGCAGCCAGGAATGCAGGTGCTTTTGCAGGAAGAGCGTGTGCAGTTGCTGCACAGGTGATTCGTGAGCAATAGAGACGCGTAGTCCGGGGTATATGAAAATGCTCTCGCACCTTCCTCTTCGACCCGGCGTTGGATAGAGCTGCGCGGTAGGATGAGACGATCAGCGACAGCGCGCGGTGGCCGTCTAGAGCCTGCAGGCCGCCGTCTGACAGCGAAGGGCCGCCCTGCACGACGACCAATTGAACGGCTGCGCCGAAGCATTCAAGCAACGTTTCGGGGTTGAATTTTGGGACAGCAAGGGGCCACAGGATGGCAATGCACTGTGAAACCAGTGCGTACTGCGCGACGTCAAGCGAGCCTTCCTTGGCGGCGTACTCCAGGTAGGACAGGATAACGGGGGCAAAGGGTACCCGATTGAGCAACGGCACCAGCCACGCTCGCAGTGCGCGGTTGTGGTCGGAATGCTCTTCAGCACCGGAAGCTACGAGAACCTTTCGGAGCAGGCCCCAATACCGGGAGTCGCATATAGGGTTTGACTGTCTGATGACGGGTTTATGGCGGACTGCACACGGCGAAGTATGGCACATACCGGTCTTTTGATTTGTCTTTGAGAAGACGCGTTAAGAGCCATTCGACGATCGCCTCCGCTTTGTTTGGGACGTATAGCAAGGTGTTGTCCCACGCATCTCTGGCAATGTCGATTTTGAACGGCCCTCCGACGTGAGGCGGATCGGAGGAAGCCTTGAGTGCGCGGATGAAGTCCTGCGCGTTCTGCGGGCCTAGCATACTGATGTGACGCCTGCGCGCGGAGGCCGACCGGTATGAGACGGAAAGCAGCAATGTCCGGTATAATACGGAAGCTGTCCTGGTTTGTTTCAAGTACAGAAGAGGGCCATCAATATTGAGCAGAGTAACGGACGAGCAGCAGAGAGCGCGGAGGCAGAGGAAGGACGAGTGCACGTGCCTGGCGGAGTCCACAGATGCCTCCGCATCGAGAAAGTTTGGCGGGAACAGCCGAACCGAGAGTGCCACGTGGGCGGCAAGGCGCCGCGGACGATCAATCTGGTTTGGTTTGACTCTGGACGCTGGACAGGATGCACGGCAGAGGCCAGGGCCGGCAGGTTCGGACAGGGCGGCGGAGGACTCATTCGAAGATTTCTCCCAAACACTCCTGATGTTCGACCAGCTCTCATGAGTGCACCAACGCGCACTAGAAGCGTCGCCTACCGTTAGTCTGACCCCCCGTTCTTTGTCGCACGGCACGCTTTATCTGCACCTTCACACGCTGCCCCGGCCCATCTCGTACTCTCCTCCTCCAGCTCCGATCCTCCTCCGGCCACGAACACCTAAAGCTAGTCAACTACTTTTTCTGCTCGTGCCAGGCGGATATGTAACGGTTGTTCACAGTACACGGAAGGCTCCGTCGGCGTTTCGTCCGTCTGTACAAATACCAGCCGCCCGACCCGCGATTCTGTCCCGTGAGTCTCCCACCCCCCGTCCTCCCACATCGCGCCTGACACCTTCCTCTCTCAGTTGCCTTGTCATGGGTGGTTATCTTTGGTTGGTGTGGTACGAGGCTGCATCTAAAGTCTCTCCAAAACATTGGACCCTCGCCGTGACTTACGAGGCTCACGACCGTGCCTATGCGACAGTGTACGAGGTGAGCAATCCGCTGTGTCGTCAGCTTGAGAAAGTTCCATTCATATGGATTATCGACAGCTTTCAGTAGATGCAGCCGGATTCTATAAATCCCGAGTCATCCGACGCGTTCATCTTACGAGCAATCACCCCTCCGGCGCGTACTCTGGCAGAATCCTGCTCGGGGAAATCAACGACAACGTTCTACGTTCACTCGAGGCCTACAGTGATACTGCGGCCGAGCTTGTGAACTCGCAAATCCGCCAGCGCGGATGCGAGAGCGCCAATTGCCACGACTGGGCCTTGATCATTGTGCGCAGCCTGGAGGACGCGATGCTGCTGCCGAAGGTGAGCACAAACCGCATGGTTTTCGGCTGTCCATTTCTTGAACTTTATGTGTCAGGGCTCCCTCGAGCGGCTGGAAAAATGTCCGCGTACCGGCTGAACCAGTCCTATCGCGCCTCTATGCATCATCCTCTCCCACACTTCACATCTATCGATCACTCGCACATCCGACCTCGTCTTCAATGTACTTGTAGTCCCTCGGTCATCGGCATCCGTCTTCTTGGGCATCGGGTCTATCACTTCTTTGGGTTAAAGGTGCTTTGTCTACGTACTATTGGGGGAAAATGTGTCCTTCATTGCTATCGTTCCGCGGCTCTTACGTACGTGTACTTCTACACGAATACCTTCTCCGAGCGTTACTGTACGACCACACAAAATCACAACACCAGCCTTGGCTGTTATGTAGCTGCAATACACCCATCTGTCTCAGTCAGAGTGTAGTCAACGCCATTGGCATTGATACCGCACCTCTGTCGCGAGTTCAAGCGCTTGTACCGCGCCCGGAAGTTTCGGACCTAGATGACGACATGGCCATGGTAGCGAACGTGAATGACGACAGGTCGCTTGGTCTGATAGCGCACCCAACACACACTCGGAGGTACGGTGTGCTCTTATTTGTCCAAGTCCATATCCCGTCGACTTGAAGATGTACTGTAGACTTCAAGCGGACTCCCGACAAAGGACCGAGTTTCGGGGAGGATGCTGGCAAAACGTGCGGTGCCTTGCGCGGTGACGTCCATGCCGATGCGCTATTTCGGCATCTTCTTGAGCTGTCGGTGGCGTCACAAGTAGCGGTCAGATCCCTCATCGCTGCCTCCTGCATCTTGTGCCTCATCATGACAACTCTCCTTGCTCGTCTCATCGCCCGATGGTCCGCAAGTTTGGCACCTGTGCTGTTGTTTGTGCAACTCGGAGCCGACGAATCGCGCGTCGTTTCACCAACTTGGATGCCTAATCGGGTGACCCTAACCCCGGCTCACGTGCCTTCTGCCCGACAATGACCATGTTACTCAGCGGCTCCGTGCAGCTTGCCGCAGGCGGTCTGGATATCTACTGGGCTTGCTGCCAGAGCGCTGTTTCCTCTCACAAGCCATCTCTTTCCGCTTGTTCGCGATCATACAAGACCCGCAGTGAGGATGAAGGACTCGATTATCATGCCCGACCTGGAGGAATGCAAGAGCTTACAGGAGGAGGAGATTGCAGTGCTAGAGGTATGTGCTCCTCCTTTGTATTCTTTTATCCCATCTGACATTGGCTCGCTGCAGTCTATACACCCTCACTGCTTGTCTGTCGACGCCACCCAAGGACGAATCAGACTTGAGGTACCTGTGGAACTCCCCGACGCGACGGCCGTCTCGATACACAGCGACCTTCTGACCGAGAACGGGCCCTCTAGCAGTAAGGCGCCCGCAAGCCCGCCGAAGACAGCCATCCTCTCCACCCTCCCGCCCATTCTCATCGACGTGTGCATACCGCCCAGCTACCCGTACGCGCCTCCGCAGATCCGCACGGTGCATGCGACGCACTCGTGGCTGCCCGTCGCCCGCTTCCGCCTGGCCGATCGGCTCGCGGAGATGTGGGAGGCGGGCGAGGGCGTGCTCTACAACTGGGTGGAATGGATCCGGAGCGGCGACTTTCTGGATGCATTGCGCATATCCTCCGCGGAGGACGGAAAGCGGGTCATCCGGTACGTTGCTCCCTAATGTCTCGTCTGCATTTCCGGCGGCTCACCTCCCCCGTGCGTTGCGCGGCTGTAGCATTCTCCATCCGACGCCGAGTCTGCTGATGCCCGTTCTGGAGACGTTCGACACGTCGACGCAGGCGGCGTCGTTCGCGGCGAATTCGTATGAGTGCCAGGTCTGCCTGACGTCAATCAAGGGCGCCCGCTGCGTCCTGCTTTCGTGCGCGCACGTCTTCTGTCGGTCGTGCCTCGAGGACTTCTGGAAGCTGTGCATCAAGGAGGGGGACGTCGGCCGCGTGGGATGTCCCGACCCGGATTGCGTGAAAGCGAAACGGGAGGCGAACGAGGAAGAGGTGCGCCGGGTGGTAACCGAGGATGAAGTCATCAGGTGGAAGTGGCTACGCAGGAAGTATGCACTCGAGAAGGGTATGCTCACTGCATCATAATGCGTCGCAACACTTGCTAAATGTCCTACAGACCCCACGCTGGTGCATTGTCCCATGCCATTGTGCCAGACGCCCATCCCCAGGCCGGAGAATGTGGAAGAGGACTCGCCATGGGAGAGGCTGCGAACATGTCCGAGTTGCGGCTATTCGTTCTGCACGTATTGTAAACGGACATGGTAAGTCGCAGCCCATCCGGAATGCGCTGCACGTGCATTGTTGCTGAGACATCTGCCTGAAGGCACGGACCGGTGTCGCAGTGTCCCATCTCCGCCGCGAAAGCACTAGTTATGGAGTACATGGCACTCGCGGAGGACTCGATCGAGCGCAGGAGGATGGAGCAGCGCTATGGTCGCACGATGATTAGGCGGCTGGTGTACGACTACGAGGAAGAACGCGCGTCTCTGGAAACGATAGCGTTGAGTACGGGGACGCCGTGCCCTTCGTGTGGACTGGCGGTGGAGAAATCAGCGGGTTGCAACCATGTACGTCTTCAAATTCTGTTGCTCTGGTGCACGGACGGGTGGCTGACGTGCGGATGTCAGATGACGTGCATAAAGTGCGGGGTGCATTACTGCTACCGGTGCGGGACGCGGCTGGATGCACGATCGCCGTACAGGCATTTCTCGCGGCAGGGCGAGCGGTGCTTCATGAAGCTGTTCGACGAGGCGGACATCGACAACGAGTGGCAGCCGGTGGAGGGGTTCGACGCACTATGACGTTCTGTACATTACTGTGCGTCCGGGATGGACATGGGTCTGGAATGCGACGATTGGTCAGGGATGCAAGTGCAGGGGCCGCGTTCGGGCGATGCAATTTGGGCGATCGGATTCGGGGGTCGCGCGCGGGGGGGCGGAAGCGGCCGGCGATGGCCGGGGGCGTCCGGTGTTCGAGAAAGGGAGTTAAAATTGAATGGAGGACGGAAAATGGGGAGGCGGGGGCGGATGGCGGCGTCGGGGCTCGGTCGGCGCGCGGGCGGAGGGTCGGGGGCCGCACAGGGGCCGGACACGGCGGAGGGACCGCGGCGGGCGGAGGTAGACGCCGGCCGGAAGCGTTCAGGCGGATATTTGATGTGCGGCCGGGCTGGGGAGTCGAGCTGTTCGGACTCCTATACGCCTGCGCCTACGCTCTCGGCCTCTGCTTACGCTCGCCCTCTCCGACTCGACACTCTCTCCCGCTTTTCGTCCTTTCTTCTCGACGACGACCAGCCTCCTTCTTCTCTTCAGCTGAGGCTGCGCGGGGCCCTCCTCCTCGGATACCACTTTGTCCATACCCCCACTCTACCCGCATACCCTCCTGTCTCCCTAACACCCGACCCCACCGATCCCTCTGCTGTATTACACTCGTAAACCCCCCATTCCACTTCAAGGACTATGGAAGTCTACACCACATCTTTTACTTATCCTCGTCGTCTGCGACACGCCCATTCTCCCAACAACTCCCTCGAATTCCCCTCCTCCGAGCTTCGTCGCGCGAGTTCCTACTCCCAAATCCAGCAGCCCTCTCCGAATGGTCTCGCGGACCAACAGGGGACTGCGTCTCCCAACGACTATGACTCCCTTCAAAAGCTCGCCATGATGGCCATGAGCATCCACGCCGTCCACATCTCCTTCACTCCTGCCGACCAGGGCCGCGCCTGGAACTTCCAGATCTCGGGCACATACCCCCAGGTCATGTTGGCCAGGGGCATGATTCTCAAGGGCTGCCCGGTGCAGGTGCGTCCCCCCTGACGAACCCAACATCGTTGCACGAGCTAAACGCACAGCAGAACCGCGCGTCCATCAAGGTGGCCCGCTCGGAGATCCTGGACTCCCCCGCGTCCAAGCCATCCCTCAAGGCAGAGGTCAGGCGTCGTCTCGACGACATCGCCTCGCAGACGTACGCCCATATCGCGGTCGTCAACAGCCCGATGGCGCTCTTGAACCGCACCCTTCCCGACGGCATTACCAGTAGCGCCGGGTGGTCCGGTCTCGAGTCGGAGAGAGTGTGCGAGCTGGTCATCACCGGGCAGGGAGATTCTGTGGACCTCGCGCGTGTGCGTCTGCTTGTGATGTTGGACGAACTGGTGCGTCGTGCCTTGTGTGTGTCATTTCCGGGCAGGCGCTCATGTAGAACGCAGAGCGGGTTACACGCCGAGTCGTGCGAGATTGAGAACACGCTGCATTCCATCATTGCGGGTAGGAAGCGTAGCATGCTCCAGACCATCCAGGAGGAGACCGCGACGAACATTTACTTCCCGTCGCCCCTACAAGGCATCATCGGCCTTGACTTTAGCCAGTCGCCGTCGAATGGCTCCCCCACGAGCGTGACCAACAAGTCCAGCCTCAACACGATCTGGATCACCGGCGAGTTCTTTGGGGTGCAACGTGCGCGCGACATGTTGTTCCAGATGTCCCTTAACAAGGTGGGTTCCCCCCACTTAACCGGCGCACGATTCTCACTCACGAACGGACAGGGCAAGCAGCTCATTTCCAGGGATAGCGCCGTCCTCCCTCGAAAGATGGACTGGATGGTCACAGAGCGTGCGGACGACCTCAAGGCGTTGATGCACGACAACGCGACCTTCATCCAGTTTCCCCCTATTGGCAGCTCTACCAGTTTAATAACGGTTATCGGCGACAACCGAGTCAACGTCCAACGGACGATCAGGTCCATCATGCAACTGGTAAGCGATTCGCCGCGCCCAGGGCAGGAGTCGCGCTAATACCCTTTTAGGCTTGCCAATTCTACGTCGCCTCTTTGTGGCTTCTGCCGGCACAGTTCAATGTACTGATGCCGTCCACGAGCCTGAACCCCTCGCAGGTTGCGGCGATTTTGAAGCAGGTGTCGTACGCCTCCGGAGCAGAGGTCGTCTTCAAGGGCATGTGCTTTGAGATGCACGGTCTAGAGCAAGAAGTCCGTGCCGCAGTATCTATGCTTCTCGAGCTGGATATCGTGAAGGTGAGCTCACTGAACGCACATCTCGTCCGCAGTCACTAAGGCCTGGCCGCAGACATTCCATCATGAGATTCGCTTCCAAATTGAGCTCGCGAACGAGCATCGCGAATTTATCAGCGGTAAGAAGAACGGGAAGATTAACAAGATCATGCAAACCACGGGCGTCAAGATCAAGTTCGAGACGTTCAACGAGCACAACTTCCTCATCGACATTGCAGGCAGCGATGTGTCCGTCTTGCAGGGTCTCACCCTATTGCAAGAGGAGCTACCTGCAGAGATCTCGTTCCACGTCCCCGAGTCGTACCACAAGCGCATTATCGGCGTCGGTGGGCGCAGCATCCAGCGCATCATGAAGAAGTACGGCGTCTACGTGAAGTTCTCCAATGCGGAGGAGTTCGCTGCCATGGGCGGCTACAACGACAATGAGGACAATGTCATTGCGCGCACCCCGGCCAAGAACGCAATGAACCTCGAGAACCTCAAGCAAGCGGTCATGGAACTCGTGAATCCGAAGGTGCGTGCCCTCGCTCCGAGCTACATCACCCGCGTGACTCACGACGTGACGCAGGACAAAGACTACATCAATGAGACCGTCTCTATCCCTCGCCGGTATCACCGCACTCTTCTTGGCGAGAAAAGCATCTTCATACACGACATTGAGGCGAAGACGAACTGCTCGGTTCGGTTCCCGGACAAGGAGACTGCATCCGACATGGTAACCATCTTTGGTCCGGAGAGCCAAGTGCAGATTGCCGCCACCATGCTATTCGTACGTCGATCGTCTGCATCCGCCCGCGCCAGTCCCGCTGACGTCCCGCAGGATCATGTGCCGTTCGAAGCGGATATGGCCGTCCCGCCGCACCCTGGTCTCGCGCACATCTGCCAGTCACCCGACTTCGTGAACTTCACCGAGCGCGTCAAGCGCGAGCTGCAGGTTGTCATCTCGCCGAACATCAAGAACGGCGCCGCGAACGGGTCTGTCCAGGAACTGCCAGCGGAGTGCACGTTCAAGTTCAGGTGCCAACGTAGCAACAGTGACTTCCTCGCCACGGCTCGGGAGATGCTCGAGCAATTCTTGATAGAGCACAACGTTCATGTCTACCCGTCGGCAACGTCGCGGACGCACCAGCGTGGCGACTCGTTCACGGACGCGTTCCCGCACTTCGACAGTAAGGTCTTGTCTACCGCCCGCACCCGCCACCAAAGTAAGTACCTCCGCTTCCATCAAACTCTTCCAGTGTTGACGATGTCCCCAGACTCAGCTGACTTGGGTCGCCCGTCCGAGTCTATGATCGACCGGAGATTACGTCTGGCAAGCTCATCGCCTGACGTTAAGGCGCTCTTCAATAACTCCCCCTCATATATTTATCACGTGGAGGAAGAAGACGACTACGACGTTCAGTCGAACTACGTTCCCGGCTCATCCGGCAACGGATACTGGCCCCCAATGGCGCCTATCGTGAGTACATGCGGATCACGAACCTTTCGACCAAGTCTCATCTCGTTCGCAGGGTACCGGCATGCACCATCGGACACACACTGCTGAAGACGCTATCAAGCGTGGCTCCGACTCGTTGTTGGAGTCAAAGATTAAGGACCAGCTCACAAAGCCGCGCTCCTTGACCAACCGTGCGCAGTCTCTCGATCTGACCTTCTCCTTGTCCCGTATCAGCGAAGCTCCCCGCTCGGGTCTCTCGCGCCCTGAGTCACCGGAGACCTCGCTGGGCGGCACTGGAACTGGCGGCACCTCGAGCCCATCGTCGGCCACCGCGCCGTTGTTCCCGAGTGTCTACGGGCCTCCCGCAGGCGCGCGGGGCACGGTCGTTGGCGGCCCCGGAACGGCTCTTGGGACTGGTCAGCACCCCATGGGTCGCTCGGGCATGGGCCTCGAGGAGGATCCTGTTGACGAGGTGTCCCGTGTCATCTCCAACCTCGGCCTCTGAGGCCACCTGCCTGCCCAGGCCAAGCCGACCAACGAAGTCGTCAAGACGCGCTCTAGAAAGAGGCTCCTCTGGATGGTTGTCTCCAAAGCGCTCTCCCAGCCACGGACTTCGGACACGCGCACCAGGTTGGGTGTACATAACGTTTTAGCTGTCGTTCTCCACTCGCTTCTCATTCGCTTCCACGGCCACGCACCAGAGTCCCACGCGCGTCTCTACGTTACAAGCTTCTAGACTTCAAACGTGCTCGTCCGCTCTCTCCGCTCGCTCTTCGAATTTCCTCCTTCTCTCATCTATCTCAATCTCTCTCCCATCTGTCGTTTGCGCTCCGCGTCTCGCGTATCACTGCTGTGCCAGTCTGTCACCTCCTATCCTTGCGTACATCGTACCTAACCTCCCCCTTTCCAAGACTTGTGTACCATAGCAGCCGCAGCTAAAAGATGTGTCGATACTATCCTATCCTCTCCTAACTGTGTCTGTAAGTAGGGACCGGGGCTGGTCGACCGTCCAATTATACGTATCGTATCGTATCAATCCAATTGCTTCGAAAGCCCTCTCTATCGCGCGTGTGCCACGGCCGTGTTTGCGTGTGTACGGCCGGGAGCGTGGAGGGCGGCCGAGACCGGAAGGGCCGCACAAACTTCAAACTCCTCCGCCTTCGAGGGAGCGGAATGCCCTTCCTTCCCCATGGCCCCGTCTTCCGAGTCCCTGTCCCGGCACGCCCGACGCGCGGGGAATCGAGACTCGAGAGCACATGAGAACGACCCCGGTGCGACGTGGGTCACTGCATTAGGCGGCTGGTCCGTGGGCGCCGCCAGGGCATGTACTACGCGGTTCTGACGCAAGCGTGACTTGGTGGCTGACGGCGGGCAGCCACCAGCGAGCTCGCCATGGCCCGTGGGCAGCCTCTGGGAGGAGCACACACGCATGCTCTGACGCATCTCATTGGTTCGTGGCTCAGATTGAGGGCTGATCGGGCCCTGCAGGGAAGAATGCAGAGTGCTCAGTGAGGCCCCTCGGCCGCACACGGAGGCACGAGTCGACGGACGACACAGGGGACAACTCGCGAACCGGACAGCACTAAACCAGACACAGCCTCCGTCGGCAACGCTCGGGCGTCGTGGGTCCGGGGGTATGCAGGGGTCATAACATTGGGGTTCGTGTCCCCGGCCTTGGCCTAGACTAGAAAGGGAAGAGAATAGGAAGGCAGAGGGGTTGGGTTGCGTTCGCCTGCGTATCGTAGTACAGCCATATGTCCGTCCGGCGGGGACGCCCGCCTGAGCCTCGCTCGGCCGGTGCGCGACGCCGTCATGCATTACGCTGGAGGCGCTCACTCGGGCGAGGGGCCCTCCATCGTGCGCCGCTGCCCGCCAACCTAGAGCACTATCCAGGGTATCTCGAACAGCACAAAGTCGAAGAACTCCTGTTCCAGGAGGTTCTGATACTCTCCGACGGCCTCGTCCTGTCCGGTCCCGCCGCCCGACTTGCCCTTGAGCTTGTCCGGGTTCGCACGCCGGCCGAGGTACGAGAGTTGTGACTGCAGAGTGGCCAGGGTCCGCTTCGTTGTCTTGGGCTCGGGCTGGGGGAAAGGTCAGGTACGTCGCTGGTTCCCCTATTGACATCGACAACGACACCCACCTTGATGAAGAATCCGATATAATTCGCAGGGAGACCGTATCGTAGTACGCTCTCGACGAAGAGTTGGACCACCTTCAGGTGGACGAGGATCTGGAACGACTCGGAGAAGTTTGTGCGTGATAGCTGTAGCAGCTCGGTCTGACACACGGCACGGTTCAGTCACTTCCCGATGCGCAGCAGGCGTAGGAGACGAGTCCGCGTACCCAGAGCTCCTTCTCGGTCGTGTCTGCAGTTTCAAGCTCTTCTCTTTGCTTGTCGATGGCCTCCTCGGAGAACGTAAACTCGCGCACGATGAACCTGTCGGTCCTTGTGAGCCTCGATCACTCTGTACTGATCGGGTACCATACTTGTTGTCCCGACATTTCTGCACGAAGTCATCATGAACGCGTTTGAATACCACTACCGCAAACAGGCTATATTCGTCGTCTGATGCGATCAGGCTGGAAGAAACAAGATGAGTGATTATGCACAGGTTTTGAGTAATAGCACGTGAGGGCTTACACAGATGAACGAGGGACGACCATAGAGGTTAGACGTTCGTATTTCAAGTTCCATTCCTTGACCAAATTCCTACACATCCATGGCTAGTTGGATCACATACGTACGAGTACTGCCAAGTCGACCGCTTACTTGGGAACAGCCACAAGGACCGTTTGGAGGTATTCGGAGTCGTTGATGAAGTGTTCTTGGCGGACGATGTCTACCAATGACCGGACGGACAAGTTACCCCTGGAGCATCATTGGAGTAATTACCATCAGGGTGTGCGGACAAACGTACGTCTTCTTCCGCTGCATCTGAACCAGGGAGCCCTTGGCAAGGTTGTAGTTACTCAGCTTTGATTTCATCACGTTGTCAATGGATGTCATTTCCTGTGAGCCGAGAAACATGAGTGATTATGATAGGGGGCGCGATGCGAGCCCAGCGTACCTTGTTCAGGACATCAATCATCTCGCGGAGAGATCGCTGCACACCATAGCGGCCCTCGTTCCATGACCACCCTCTGAGCAAATACGCGTCCACAGGCTGCTCGTTCACAAGTATATGTTGCGATAGCTTAGAGGGGTCGTTGTTGAGGAGGTTGCGGAGAGTGTCGACGGTCTTTGCGACGGTGGCTGTAAAGAACGTATCGTGTTTGGGCAGTTCCTCAGATAGAGTGACGAGGGAGTCTAGTGTTCCTGTCTTTACTCGCGCGCGTGTGAGTATATACCACGCCTCAGTTGATACAGGGCCCGCGGATGACCTTGAACGAAGGAATGGAGAGTTGGGCCAGGTTGGAAGGCTGAAAAGACTTGCTGGTCGAACATAGCTTCGTCTGCAGTTCGTGGAAGAGACCCTCCGCGTCCCCGGACTCGGGAACGGATATAATCCAGGTACTTTGGTCAGATGGCATCGCGCGCACAGAACGAGAGAAACAGAGTGGAAGAGGTGGTGGACGTCGGGGAGCGCGATGAGCGCGAGTGCGGCAGAGAGCGAGCGATGAGGCACGGGCGGGCGACGGCGTGCCTGGGTTAGGGCTGCATAGAGGGCAGGTTAGGGTTGGGCTGAGGTCACTCACCTCCAGCTGCGCACGGGATGCAGTACGACATCGCGAGTGCAGCGTGTGAGCGTAGCGCCCTGGCTTAGCGATTCAATTCGGAATATCTCCTAAGAGCAGTGAACTCGAGAGCGTGACCTGGCTTGCTCTGACCAACTCTCATCGCCCTCTGGCAACGTGCAGGCGACGAGAGACCGCATAAAACCCCACCCAACCCTCACCGTGTCTTCACTCCTCCCCTGATTGCCCATGCTAGTGAACGCATTCGCACGGCGCAGCCTATCGCTCAAGACCAACAAACTTCGCTTCAGGACGTTTGCCACCATGTTCGGAGACAACGCACCCCTTGTGGTCACTCCCGCTCAGCTGCACAACCTCCGAGCGGCCAACCCGGACCCGTCTGACCTTGTCATCCTCGACGCGTCCTGGC
Organism: Trametes elegans; assembly: GCA_022606155.1. Taxonomy (NCBI): domain Eukaryota; kingdom Fungi; phylum Basidiomycota; class Agaricomycetes; order Polyporales; family Polyporaceae; genus Trametes; species Trametes elegans. Next base: position 110,022 of record JABYQO010000020.1, on the reverse strand, counting down.
ACATGCCCAACTCCCCCCGTCGGCCGCTCGAGGACTTTGTACGCGTTCACCTTCCTTCCGCTAGGTACATCAATGTCGACGAGGTCGCGTCCCCGCATCCACTCTCGCTCCTGCACATGCTGCCCGACCCAGCCACCTTCGCCCGCGCGTGCGGTAAGCACTAGTGGCTCGCAAATCAGTAGATCGCTGCGCGAGATCTGACTCGCTCCCCCAGAGAACTTGGGTATCTCCCCGAAGACGCAGGTCGTCCTGTGAGTTCGCTGTGCTCGCGGAGTTGTTGACAAACGCTGATGTCGGTCGCTGCATCTGAACAGCTATGATACGCATGGTGTCTTCTCGTCTCCGCGAGCTCTGTACATGTTCCGTACTTTTGGCCATGACCGTTCCAGCATCTTGGACGGCGGCCTTCCTGGCTGGCAGGCCCACGGTGGCCCCACCGAGCAAGGAGAACCGGCCAAGCTCAACGCTGAGGCGAAGTACCCGCCGCCTACGCTGTACAAGGACGCAGTGAAAGGTATGTAGGTGCCATGGTATACCGCACCGGATAGGGCTCACTACAGATTAATAGACTACGATCAGATCGTGGCCAACTCCAAGTCTGACCCGGCGCAGAACCGCGATGCCTTCTACGTCGTCGATGCACGCCCGAAGGGCCGGTATGTTATCTCCCAGCTTTCGATTGAATCTGTGATTCACTGTTGTGGATCTCCAGCTTCCAGGGGAAGGACCCCGAGCCCCGACCGGGCATGTCCTCCGGGCACATGCCTCACGCGATCTCCCTCCCCTTTAACGTCTTCCTTGAGACGCACACCGTTCCCGAGGACATCGCCTCCAAGGTCGTCAGGCCTGACGGCAAGACAGACGGGCCGTACACGTACACCCGCCTGCGTTCCACGCAGGGTATCCTCGCCGCCCTCGAGGAAGCCCTGGGGCCCGAGCGTACGCAAGAGGTCCTCAAGGGCGAGCGCCAGATCGTGACGAGCTGCGGCAGTGGCATGACCGCCAGCATTCTCTGGCTCGGGCTGAAGCTGCTGGGTGTCGAGCGCCTGGCGCTCTACGACGAGGTGCGTGTCCGTCAGCGTGTTCGGTTGTGTGGTCGCTGATGGAGCGGCTATCAACAGTCTTGGATGGGCTATGCCTCGCGCCCCGAGAGCGTGATTGTCAAGGATGAGTGATGCACATGAGTCGATAGGAGTTAGGAAACAGTTGGATCCAAAGTGGCTATTTAATCGAACACCAGCTATCCAGATTTACACAATGGCATTGAAGCCTTAAAAGTACTTGAGCGAGTTGCAGGATGTCGGACCGAACGCCGGGGGCGGATTGGCTATCACCGCTGATGATGCTCACTGCGATCGTACAACCCCAATGCTTAGCAAAAAAATTGAACCATTGTACATAAATTACGGCAAGTCGACCCAGCCTGGAGACAGTGATATGACCTATGATGTTCCCAGTCGACTATGGGCTATCCGGTCCATTCAGCATCGCCAAGAACGGGGGTGTTGCGATCTTTGAGTTCTTCGTTCCAGCAACTGCGTACGCAGGTCGTGCCGTATAATGCACCTCAGCACGATGTCGCTTGCCCTTCCGCAGATGCGTAACACTCCATCTGTAAGTGCGAGGGCGTCAGTCGCTGTCACAACAGACGAACTGGGGGACTGACCCTTCCGTCAGGAAAACGTTGAACTCTTTTTCCTTCGCCGCTTGCAGCAGCTTCTGCTGTGCGAACACCACCGCTCTTCGCAGGTCGGCCGGGTGTTTGAGGTCGAACAGGTACGACCCGTGCATGGTTGTGCTGTACACCCGCAGGATCTGCATCTCTGTACACAAGCAGTCGTGTCGGCCATCGACTTCACCCAGGACGAGGAGAACCGGAATCAGTACGTACCTTTCAGCTCATCCTCGTCGTAGGTCGGGACGGACTCCACCGCACGAGAGTCGACGACCTCCCAAGGCTCGGGGCTCTTGCGGAAGAGCCGCATTCGACGTGAGATGAGGTGACCCGTGATGGGCAGACGGGGATGGAAGGTGGCTTGCTTATATGCGATATCGTGTGGCTAGAGGTCGGTGGTTGCGCGTACAGCCACACAGACACAGGCGGACGCGGCTCCGCGATATGACCTGGTGCAGGGAGTTTCTGTCCTGAAGGGGCACGGAACAGCACTGCTCGCAGGCCGCCGGGTGCGTGTCCGTGTTCGGGTAGCGAATTTTGAGGTGGACTAGAGAGGGTTGGAGGAGCGAGGAGCGGTGTCGTTTGGATGACTTTGGCCTATTATAATGGCGGGGCGAGCTGCGACTTAATGACTCTCGGTTAGCAATTCCAAAATTCAATGAGCGGGGAAGCGAGGACTTTGTACTGCTACGAACCGGACCGACGAATTACGTGGAGTAGCTGCTATGGTGCTCGGTCCGAGGTGCTTGGTCTTGAATCGAACTGGCTGCCGCAGCGAGTGTCTGTGTGTTGGCGGTACAACGGGACAAGAGAGGTGCTGGATAGGCTTCTATACGCTGTCTTGGCCACCGCCGTCGTCGTATCCAGACCTGTGGCTGCTGCGGTCTGAGTCAACGCCGTTTGAGACGTGCACACCGAGGCGGCGCGTTTTGACGTCGGTCCGGAGGGCGTCGGCACGTCCCCCGCGCGCACCGACGGGCGCGGGTTATCAGCTGCATAGATAGGAGGCCCTGTTTGCGTCAATGCGAGCCTCGCTGGGATGTGCTCGAGCGGCGGAAGATTGGCCGTGCCGCCGATCGTCTGTCGGAGGATGGAGAGAATGTCCGCATCGGGCAAGCCGAAACGCGACGCCGCCATCAGACGCGCTAGCGTTCAGCACACAGCACGCAATCACATGCCTGCCGTCCACTCCCTCAAGCCGGGATGCTTTCTGGCTGCACAACGCTTCCTTCAGCCTGATTTTCTGCATACCGTCGCATGTACAATCAATTGGCCGCCTGCTCTGTGTCGCGGGTCGGCGATATGTACCGGACCGACCGTGGACGCTAAGAGAACGCGACCTGTCCGTTAGTCGTTGGCAACTTCAGTCTAGCACTGATGCTGCACCAACAAGGCGTTCTCAATGAGAACCACAAGAGGAATCCGCTTGTGAGCGTTTATGGCTTCTCAGACTGTAAACATACGATGCGTAAGGCTGCGCTTGCAGTGTAGGCTTCAGACTTGCGACGCTGTGCGCTTACTTACCGCGGAGCCGAAGAGTAGGGCTACATCGATAGGCAGCTCATGGCCTCATGAGCATCTGATCTATCTCAGCTAGCGTGGACTGTCTCGGAACTCACGGGAAGACGTTCGAGCCCTTGAGTCTCGTGCCTGTACCTAAATGAACATTGGCTTGGGCAGAGTACACGCTGTCAAACATCTACAAACGCAGTGGCTTCAGCACTAAAACGGGTCGGTGAGGCGCTCAATGTAGCGAGGTGGCTCGCGTGCCACCGTATGGACGAAGCCTCACGCGACAGACTGATGATGCTCGAGAGCGACATGAATGCCTATTCCATCCGGACATACTACAGGACATCAGACATCAGACATCGTTCGGTTCATGAACAGTCGTGGCGCACACGAAACCCCTTGTCTCGTATCCCAGGGCCATTTAGTGTGTGCTTCGTATCCTCCCATAATCACCAGATGAACGTAACCCCGCCGCCGAACAACCTAGAGCAGAGCTGCGACGACACCCACGACGCCGGCGAGGCCAGACACACCGACGACTGCGTGACCGCGCGCGGCGTTCGGGCTCTGCGTCGCGGATGAGCCGCTAGACGAGCTCGACGGCGAGGTGGACGTAGCATCGGGCGCAAGGGTGCTCGAGACGGGCGTCACCGCGGCGTTGGTCGCGTTCTGGCACGTAACGCTGTCGGGGACAGTTGCGCTGTCCGAGAGCGTGAGGTCGGCGCACTGCACGGAAACAACGGCGGTCAGTATGCATGCCTAATACCGTACACAAGGACAAGCGAGGCCTACCTGGTAGAGATGGCCGTCGCCACCGTCGTAGATGAGCTGGATGGTCACATTCGCGTTGTTCTGGACCCCGCTGATGTTCAAGGAAGAGAAGTCGAGGGGGAAGCAGAAGTTGCCCTCGCCGGACGTCTTGAAGAAGGGCACGGCGTATTGGAACTGCCCGTTCGACTCGAAGCTGTTGAAGCTGTTCGGGTTTTGGACGGTCGCGACGATTGCGCCCACTTTAAGAAGTGCGGTGAGTGTCATATCGATGTAGGCAGAGCGTGGGGAGCGGTACGTACGGGTCCACTGAGGGTGTCCCGAGCTGAGCGAGATGACACCCTTGCTGAGCGGATAGACGGTGCGGTTATCGACGGCGTCAGCGTAACCATCTATGCAGAATTTCATGAGTACAATACATCAATTAACAGATGAATACAAGGCGTACCGCAGAACGTGGGCTCGTTGTTCGCGACGAACACCCCGCGAGGAGTAGGGTATTGCAGATGGAAGTGCGCAGAGACCACGGTCAAAAGACCGGAAAGGAAGACGGCGGAAGAGAAGCGCATTTCAGGGAGATGGATGCGGAATGCTGAGGTGGGGAGCTTGGGCGAGGCGCGAGGAAGGCGAAGAGTGGGGGGAGTGGCTTTTATGCAACTCCGAGCAAGTTGACCAGAGTAGCAGCCACCGCCAAGCGATAGTACAAAAAGTTGTTTCACTATGTGTACCAGTATTTGGTGCCCCTTCTCCGCTCATCGCCGAGGCAACGAGATCGGAACGTCTGTGCCTGTCTTAACGGCAGACCGCCCACTTGCAGGCGCAAAGCAACACGACCCTGCTGACAAGAAGTCCTACAGGTGCGACCCCTGTAACCGATCACAAGGTGAGAGTCTGACAGACAATCTGACTGCAACGAGTCTTATTCGGTTCCACAACTATACACATAAGTGCAATCCTCCGACCATCAACTATCGTACAACCCAAACTACATAGAAAAGCCACTGAAGCTGTTGAAATATCTCGTGATGGCGGCAAGAACGTTCAGTGCAACATGTGGCTCTTGGCGCCTCCGATACGCCCGAAGAGGACCTCCCCAATCCCGAGGCCCACGATGATCGAGATGATGTAGGCGGCCTGGAAGGTCCTGGGAGAGAAAATTTTTTTTAGATCAACACAATCACTCAAGCACTCTTGTAACGATACGCACATGACAGCCAGCATCAAGGCGTACATGAGCAAGGCTTGGAAAGCGTACATGACACCGCGCGGGATATCGTGGGAGGCCATGAACGGCGGGATCGTGCGCGGAGACCGGATCTTGCGAGGACTTCCCCCGGTGGGCAGCTCCTTGACTTTCATCTCCAGGATGTGGAGCGACTTGTCCTCAGAGGTCATAGGTGAGCTCGAATCGTGGCAGAGGGCTTCGGTGTCGTTGTCCGTCATGAACGCGACGGAGCTGAAGGCATGTCATGAGGATGGCGAGGCAAGACAACCGTGTGGGGTACATGCCTGCGCCGCCAGTGATCCTCCGCTAGGGCCCGCATGGCGTCAACCCAGCGCTCCAAGATGGCGAATATAACCAATCCGATGCATGCCCCAGCAATCGCGCCGTGCGAAGAAGGGTGCCAGGTCTTGAAGAAGAGATGGTCCCCACCCGTGAAGTGTAGATACGGGACCATCATCTCCATCACCATGGACGAGTTGGACGAAGACATGTCCATATCCATGGCGAATAGGTATGAACAAGGACCGATTGAAGTAGAGCGATGTGGGGGAGCACGAAGGCTGAGAAGAGGAAGAGCAAGGGAGCACGGTCGCATAGCACCAGGGAGTTCATAGGGATGGACGGTCCTTGCCGGACGAGCCAAACAGAACCACACAAATCTGGGAGCGCGGCACCAAGGGCGTGGACTGACCCCTCACTCTTGACACTTGCAACATGCCGGTGGCAACTGCCGTAGATGAGTGGGAGAAAGGTAGGTACTGGAGACAGCACACCGTAAATACACGTCCTTCATGACATGACTGGAACCGACAGCGGATTGAGCACTCACCATGGCCTCGACCGTACTCTCTTCTGAACACATCGAACCGGACCATCAGCATCGATGAGCTCACCCGCGCCTACTGCCCTTCATGCTGACCTCGAAATATGCGTAATATGACTTACCTTGATGAGATACGGGGGCAGATTCGGAGAACAACGCTCGCACGGCCCCCCCCCCCTGAAGAACTGTACGACGCACCTGTACTAGGCGCTGCGGCACAAGTGTCTACCATGCAATCCGAACGGCATGTCTAAGTTGGAGAAGAGGCAAGCCCAAGACGAACGAGCCGAAGGATATGTGGGAGGATAAGTGAATAGTGGAAAAAGATAGCATGGGGAGGGTCGGACGAGCTTGTTGAGAACTACGCTCCCACTCGTTCGAGTCCCTCCCACTTCCTCGAGCAGAGAGTGCAATACCAGACCGCAGCAGTGAGGACTCGCCAAGCTAGGAGGTCGACATACGGGGGAGAAAGACGGACGTCGAGCGATAACGCGTCGAGGGCGAAGGACAAGGTGGTTGGGAAGAGAGAAGGGCGAGCGAGAGACCGCCCTGAGGCAATTGTGCGCGGGCCAATCGCAAAAAGCCGCATTGCTGCGTGGTCGAGACCGCTGGCACCGTGGCACCCCTCAACAGCAACGGACATGTGACTTGACGGAGGCCGGCGTCTACTGCGCTCGCGCGATTACGTCGCGACTTCGCCAATTCCGAATGCAGAAAGCGCATATAGCACTGGCAGCTGCAGCCTCTCACCGTCGCTGAAGGACCTCCGTATCATCCACGACCTCTTGAACCCTGAAAATGCTCCGTTTGGCCTTCGCGAGGACTAACACCGTTGCGCTCAACGTGGCTCATGTTAGAACGACCTTGGTCTCTCCTCGTGTTATCCTCCACTTCCGCCACGAATCTACCAAGGCCCCGGAGGAACGTGTCAAGCTCCACGAGGCGCGGAATGACCTTCAACGCGACTGGGATGCGAAGGTGATCACCTACGAAGAGCTCAAGCCAAAAACCTTGCAGCCAAGCCCAGTAAGTCGGTGTCGCGTATGCGATAACGGCGTATCTCATCGCTTTCCCCAGGACAAGTACTTGATTGATGTCCGAGAGCCCGACGAGGTCCTGCAGGGCTCAATTCCTTCTGCGGTCAACCTTCCGCTCTCCGTCCTATCAAGCGCGCTGCATCTTCCCCCGACGGAATTCAAAGAAAAGTTCGGATTCGAGAAGCCGCGCCCTGACCAGGAGGTCACCTTTTACTGCCGAAGCGGCAAGCGGTCCTCCACGGCCGCAGATGTGGCAAAGCGTAACGGCTACACCAAGTATGCACCAACACATCGTCGCACAATTGCTGAAGCTTACATGTGTCCAGCATCCTCAACTACACGGGTTCGTGGCTGGAATGGTCTTCGCGTGAGGGCCAAAAACCTGCGGCGTAATCGCGCCCATGCTGTTGTATCATTTCCTGCTTAATCGTACTGGACTGTATGTTGTTTGTCTTAGTACCGAGCCATCTCTCAGTGTGTTGAGTGCAATAGCAATGTCGGGCAGCACTAGTGCGCGATCGTCACCTTGCTCGAGCATGTCGACATCGTGACCCTAACCTGGATCCGAAGAGGATTCCGCAGAAGCGAACGCACGCGCAATCCGCGGACGTCTACTGCAACACTGGCATATCTCGCTCTTGTACCTGTTCGACCAACTGGGCGTCGACTACGTTGTGACATAGCTTGCCTCTTGCCATCCCTCGAGTTGCTGGCTTGCGCGTGGTTCTCTACGATGTCCTTGAGACAAGCCCCCCGGGTTGCATCCGCACTGGGCATGGCGCGCCGCGCACCGCTCGCCGGGGTCCCTTGCGTACTACATTTCCTGGCCCAGCCACGACGGACACGGCCGTCCACGCCCACTGCGGGCTACCAGCGACGACATCTGGCGACGCCCCCGCCGCAGGTGAAGCACAGGTCCGCTCACAGAGGACGCTCCCTTGCGCACTGCGGGCGTGACTGACGTCTCCCGGCATTTGCGCAGTGATCTGTCGGCGCACCTGTATCATCAGTATGCGGATGCCACCATGGACACAATGCTTGAGTCCCTAGAGGCTCTATTGGACGAGGTCGCAGATCCAGAGTATGAGGTTGAATATAGCGTGCGTGCATCCCACACTGCATTGGCTTTCCGAGACATCTGACTGGATGTGGCCTGCGCAGAGCGGTGTCCTGACCCTGAAGCTGGGCAGCAAGGGCACGTATGTCATTAACAAGCAGCCGCCAAACAAGCAGATTTGGTTGTCGTCCCCGTTCAGGTGAGTGCGGTTACCTACCCCCGGAGGACTCAGGTTGAGCTGTACGAACGTATATAGCGGACCGAAGAGATATGACTACGTCCCGGAACAGGATGAATGGGTGTATGGCCGCGATGGCCGCTCCTTGAACGACTTGTTGAACCGAGAACTCAGTGAAGCCTTGGAGAGGAACGTAGACTTGGGTTTGACAGGAGTATCAACGCAGGTCAGCTGAGACTGGCGCGGACATAGGCTGGAAACGACTCCGGATACGATCGCATCCGCCCTGGATGTATAATAGTATCAGATTTTCACCGCAGGTTGGTCGTACAGTACCGTAATGGCTATGCCAGCTGAATACGATCACATGCAACGTGAACGAAGCAACGATGTAATCGAGGTGATGGGTAGGGTGATGTACAAAAGGTAGAGGTGCTGCGTAGAGGTTCTGCTGACGAAAACATTGCTCGACGACGGGAAAACGTAGGAGTCAATAGTATGGAGGGATGATAACTCATAGAGGTGCGATGTGGAGCATAAGTACAAGGGGTCATAACGGAATCGCAAGGAGCAGGATGGGCAAGGGAAGCGGTGAAGAAGAATGCGAGGAGATCCGTGAGGGCACTAAGCTCGGTGTGAATGCTCTCGGGTATCGCCATGTCTCCGACGGCTGAGGAACAGAGACCCAAGGTATCTATCAAAATGCAGTGAGTAAATACCATCATTCTCGATCCGGCATGGAAGACATACCTATTCGTGTCTTCATAACGCTGTGTCACATTCTGGACCTCGACGTGGTCTACTACGGACGCATCCTTGGATGGGATGGATATCGTGAACGATGTGTGTTTGTGCACATCGTGGTGAGCCGATTCCTGAGCACCGTCGGGGGATAGGTGGGGTGTGGATTTCTCCATCGCATGGGAGGCATAATGGTCGGAATGGGTATGATGATGCAGCATGGGAAGGTGGGAGGGAGGTAGAGATGAAGAGAAGAGCATGCGATGCCTCTGCTCTGCGTGGAGGTCGTGCAGCAGGGTGTTGACATTCCTGTACTCCCCCGCACGCTCGAGAGAAGCCGCCTGCAGCGAGGATGCGGCCCGGCTTGTGGTTTGCTCTTCACCCTCTACATCTTCCTCGCCATCCGTATCGTCCACACCCCAAGCCGGAGCCTCTGGTGCGCCACTTCGACCGTCAGAAGGTGCGCCCTGTCGCCTTCGCTTGGCCGCCCTCTCGTAGGTTTCGATGGCCGGCTCCGGTGCGGCGTAGGGTGGGTCGGGCACAAAAGACGGGGTGGATCGTTGCCGCTTCAACATTGAGTACGGTAGCACGAAGAAAGGTCAACACAGAGGTTGTGAATACACCCGACGGTGCCGGTCGTCAACAAGTCGTCGACCACGACAAGGGCTAAGGGCTGGTGGCTGTTGGCTTGAGAGGCAATTGGGCGCCCAAAACGCGTACAAATATGAGCGCGTCTCGGTAATTCGCGCGATACGTAAGCGTGTAAGCGCCTCTCAATGCATGTCCAGTGCGCGGGACAGAACTCCACACTGTAGCTGCGCCTCCTACCCTTCTGTCTCGCTGTGTACCGTTTACTTCTAGCTTGTTCCTTTTTCTTTTTTTTTCTTTTGCTACCACGCCAACCCCATAATGTCGGAAATGGATGTCTTTGCGGCTATGGGGATAGCTGGGTTTGGCAAGAAGCCCAAGCAACGGCAATTGGACCCCAACAGGTTTGAGAAGAACAAGCGAGAGGATACGGTATGAGAATCATCACGTCAAGGTCTTTCTGTGTGCTTACGGCTGGACTTAGGGATCCACCGCCTCTTCCTCAGCAGCGGCGGTAAAGACCGAGGACGACACATCCGCCTCCACGTCCGTGATTACAAGGCCGAAGTCGGCAGGCCATGAGTCGGAAGACGACGACGTTGGCCCTCGTCCCCCACCTCATGAAACCCAAGTTATCAACGAAGAGGATGAGCCTGAGTTCGACGCCTCGGAAGACGATTTCGACCGACCGCAGTTCCCTATATCCCACGAACTCATTCTCAAGGATCACACGAAGGTCGTTTCTGCGCTAGCGATGGATCCCTCCGGCGCACGGGTGGTGTCGGGGTCGCATGACTACGATTGTAAGCTGTGGGATTTTGGTGGTATGGATTGGAGGTGTAAGCCGTTCAAGACTTGGGAACCTGCCGGCTCTTACTATGTGCGCCACCCTCTAGCTTGTCTGGCTTCGCATAAGTTTAACCCTGGGACCACGATCAGATCCACGACCTCAAGTTTTCAAATGACGGACACCAGTTCCTGGTCATATCTGGAACGACTCAGGCGAAGCTGTATGACCGCGACGGAGAAGAGCTGTGCGTAGTATCCTACCGCTTGACGAACGGGCAGTCTGACCTGACTGGCAGGGCCACCTATATCAAGGGCGATCCCTACATTCGTGACATGAAGAACACATCGTACGTGACAGTCTTCCTTGGTATATTTCCGCGCGGCTGACCCACGGTCATGTGCGCAGCGGCCACGTCGCGGAGCTGACGTCTTGTGCGTGGCATCCGCGAGACCCACAAACATTCATCACCAGCTCCCTTGACTCGACCATTCGGTATGCCCCAATGTCGGCTCGCCTTTGTCTCATATGTTCACGTAACCGCAGCATATGGGATGTCGAGAACAAGCGGAAACAAAAGACGGTGATTGTCGTGAAGTCGAAGGAAAGGGGGGCACGCACAAAGGTGAATGCGTGCGGATATTCCCCCGATGGCAGCTTGATTGGCGGCGGTGAGTGTATCGCTAACATGCCTCCAAGACAAGGCTAATCGCTTCGCTGCAGCCTGTATGGATGGTGCGCTGCACATGTGGCAGACCAAGTCCAACTTCGTGCGGCCGAGCATGACCATCGAGGGTGCACACGCGAAAGGCACGGAGACAGGCTCATTGGTGTTTTCTGTCGACGGCCAGACCGTTCTTACTCGTGGTGGTGATGATACCGTGAAACGTAAGTCCGCACAAGCACTATGATGCGTCCTGTCGTTGACGTCAGATTTAGTGTGGGACTTGCGGTCATTCAAGAAACCGCTTGTAACTCGTTCGGGCCTCGCAACACTGTATCCGAATACGAATGCGATTTTCAGCCCGGACAACAAGTATGTCGTCACCGGTTCGGGTGCAACAGCAAAAGGCGGTCGGGGACATATGCTCTTCCTGAAGAAGGACACGTTGGAGACGGAGAAAGACTTGGAGGTCGAGTCAACGCCTGTCAAGGTGTATTGGCACTCGAAGATCAACCAGGTACAGCTGCAGATGCCTCATTATTCCTTTGCAATGCAGCAGCTCATCGCAGAGCAGATTCTCTCAGGGCTTTCAAACGGCCAGATATGCGTCCTCTACTCTCCCGACATGTCGGTCAACGGCGCGAAGCTGCTGCTGAACAAGGGACCGCCCAGGAAGGCTACCATTGAGGATATGTCAGATGCGGTGGCCGCTCCCACTATCATTACTCCCCATGCGCTGCCAATGTTCAGAGACAGCGAGGTTGGGCGCAGTACGAAGAGAAAGCGGGAGAAGGAACGCTTGGACCCCCGCAAGAGCCACCGGCCGGAGCTGCCTGTCACTGGCCCAGGACGAGGCGGACGGGTGGGTGCGAGCGCGACGCAACACGTCGTGCAGAACCTGGTCAGGGACACGACGAGAGACGAAGATGTGAGTTCGTTCACCGTTCTTCGCAAAGATTTGACTCGTTCTCGCCCGCGTCATTCCGGGGAACATCTTCTACCGTATCTGACATCAGCTATCCTCCATCCATCCATCCATCCGATATGGTTGTCAGCAGGCGGTACTCTGGAAGGGCTTGGATGCGCTGAGGCGGGCGGATCGGTCTCGTCTGTCTGCTCGTCGAGTAGCGCAGCGAGCGGGGCAGAATTGTTGGATGGGTCCAGAAGGTCCAATCAGAGGGGGCGGTCGATTGCCGGTTGTGACACGCCGGACGCGCGTTGCCATCCGGGCGAGGTCCGGGGTCCTGATACGGCCCCAAACCCATTGTCTCGCGTCTTCCCATCTTCCTCTCCGCCCACGACAATCCCCGGTCTCTCGTTTTCGGGTGCGGATGTGCTGACTGTTTGCATTTTTCCACAGCCGCGCGAGGCTCTGCTCAAGCTCGCTGCGAGTGCCGACGAGAATCCGGTATGGACCGCAGGTGAGCTCCCAAAACTTCAACGCTGATGGAGCAGACTCTGTGTGGCGTTATTTGCACACGGCTGTGATTGCTGACGTGTGAACCTTATTTTCGAACTCAGCTTGGCGCGCAAACCAACCCAAGCCTGTCTTTGCACCGGTCGAAGACGAGGAGGAGGGCGAGGAAAAGAAGTAGATAGATGCTGCAGATACGTACGAGACCGAATGAACGAACATGGAGGACGAGGGAGGGGAGGGCGGAGGTACAAATGGGAGAGGAAGGAAATTGCGGACGCGGGAGATCGAACCTTATTTCGTTGCGCGTATAAAGACTCTAGCCCAACTTCGGATCTCCTGTCCCCCCAAATCTCACCTGCTCCCCTTGCCCTCTGTCACTCCTGCGTGACTGTCACGCGCCGCCCCCGCCCGGTCGGAAACGATGAACGACGCGCTGTCCGCAACAACACTCAATGGCTCTCTTCCCGACCCCGCCTCCGCCCCAGACTCCCCTGCTGTAGACTCCGTCGCGACGCCCGTCAACAACTCGCTCGTGTCCGACATCAAGATCGACGTCGACTACACCGACCAGGAGAGCGACGCGCGACACGAACCCGTCCCCACCAAGGCCGAGGACGCGTCCGTCGTTCCCCAGGTTGGCACCCCCGCGGACCCTGGTGAGTGCTTTCGCGTTCTTCGCGTCGTCGCGCGCGCGTCTTACGTGGTATGTTCCCTCGATGAGACTCCATCCCAATCGCACCCCCACACGGCACCCCTCCCCCGTCGAAGGGCGAGCTGCTTGAGGACGTTAAGATGGCCGAAGAAAGCGCTCCTGCTGAAAAGGGCGCGGACGTGGAGATGTCGGAGACGAGTGGCCAGGCGAACGGACTCCCTAATGGACAAACATCATACGCTAATCCTGTGAATGCTAATAACGATGACAATGATGATGATAAACCCCCGCCCGCTAAGAGAGCCAGGAAGTACTCTGATGCGGAGAGAGCGTCGCTAGCCAATGTAAGCACATCCCTCCCCTGTACGCCGCTATGGGGCGTGCTAATCTGCCTTTTTCGCATCGCGTTCTGAAGACTGCCACTCCACCTCCAGCATCCGCGTCTCCCCCTGCGACCAACGGCACTCTACCAACTTCTCCGTCTTCGTCGTCCACTCTCAGCAATGCACAGTGGCGGTTCTGTTTGTCCACAGTTCGCACGCTCAAGCGGATGAAGGATGCGAGGCCTTTTCTATCCCCCGTCGATCCCGTCGCGATGGGTATTCCCCACTACCCCACTATCATCAAGCACCCCATGGACTTCTCCACGATCGAGCGTAAGCTCAACGCGTCCAATCCCACGAAGCCCGACCCCAATTCCACCAATCCACGTTACCACTCGTCGGACGAGTTCGTCGCCGACATTCGCCTCATCTTCTCGAACACCTCGACTTTCAACGGGCCCGAGCATCCCGTCACGCTCATGGGGAAACGTGTTGAGGCGGTATTTGACAAGCAGATCAAGCAGATGCCACCGCCAGAGGAGGTAAGGCTGAAGAAGTCCCCGACAGAGGCGCGGTCTAACGCTGCACAGCCAAAACCCACCGTTCCTAAGAAGCTAGTCACCCCTCCTCCCCCTCCTCCTCCCAAGAAGCCTGCACGCCGTCCATCTGCTGCCGTACCCGTCATTCGCAGGAATGATCAAACAGCTGGTCCTGTTCGGCCTAAGCGTGAGATTCACCCCCCTCCGCCGAAGGACCTTCCATACGCGGAGGCGACACGGAAAGCTCGAAAGGCGAAAAGCCCGAAGGACGCGATCGTCGCCGAGCAGCTGAAGTTCTGCGAGAAGGTGTGGAAGGATCTCCACCAGAAGCAGCACTACACGATCGCACATATGTTCTACGAGCCCGTCGGTACGTAACTTTTTCGTCAACTGTAAGCAGCCTTGCAGCTCATCATGCACCCACGCAGACCCAATCAAGATGGGCATCCCCGATTATCCGAAGTTCGTCAAGAAGCCGATGGACTTGTCAACAATTAAGAAGAAGCTGGACGGCGGCGAATACCTCAACGCTGATAAGTTCCGCGACGACTTCAAGCTGATGATCAAGAATTGCATGACGTTCAACCCTCCGGGTAACCCGGTGCATGAAGCGGGGAAGGCGCTTCAGCAGCTCTTTGACGAGAAGTGGAAGAATCTGCCCACCCCTCGACCTTACGCTGCCAGTGATGAGGAGGATGAGGAGGAGGAGGAGGACTCCGAGTACGAGCGAGCTCGTAAGTTCTCAGTACCTCAATGGTCCTCATTTAATGATACTGAATACAGCGCAACATCTTCAAGGCATGATCGCCGACATGGAGTCACAGATTGAGGACATGAAGAACCATCTCGCGTCCTTGAAGCGACCAAAGGAGAAGAAAGAGAAGAAGAAGGAGAAGCGGGAGAAGCCAGCGCCCCCGGTGGCCTCGACTTCGAAACCAGCTCCGAAACAGACGAAGGCACCTCCACCACCTAAGACGAAGAAGGGCAAGAAACCTGTCACGGACGATGACGTTCTCACCTTCGAGCAGAAGAAGGACTTGAGCGACACGATCAGCAAGCTGGATGGCACGAAGCTGGAACGGGTCATTCAGATCATTCACGAAGGCGTGCCGGAGATCCGCGACGTGAGTCCCACTTTTGTAATGTCGTGTTCATACCATCCTGACAAGCTTCCAGAGCACGGAAGAGATTGAGCTTGAGATCGACCAACTTCCAGCCGCCGTCCTGACGAAGCTCTACAACTTCGTCATCCGTCCCCTCAAACCACCAGTGAAGCGACCGCGCACCGGCAAGGGCACCGGCACTGGGGGATTGAAGCGGAAGAGCATGGATGAGGACGTGGAGACGAAGAAGATCCGCGCGCTCGAGGAGAAGCTCAAGTCGTTCGAGCAGGGCGGTCGAGCATCGGGCGGTGCGACCAATGGGACGGCGCCTGCAGAGGAGAGCGAGCACTCCTCCGCCGAGTCGAGCTCGGACGAGAGCTCGGCGAGCGACTCGGAGTGATAGTGCCCACGTTCTATCGCCCTCTGTACGGACTTCTGATATACTCTCCCGGTATAATTCTCTCTTCGTCGCATGCGTCAACCCCTGCTCGGTGACTTTTCTCTCTGGTTCTACCCGTGTACCCTCCAAGTTATTTCGTTGCACTCTCGTCGTCAAGTTATTGTCTTTGCCACCATCAGCGTACATATTAAAATTACAGAACTCCACCATGTAGCTAGTTAGTACTATACGTTCATATGACACTTGTAACTCGTTCGAGCGCAAGATAACCATAGCTCGTGACGCTGTGTGATGATTATCGACGACGACCGGGCGCGCCTGCACGGAACTTCTGCCAACCGGACCTTGACGTCTCCTTGTTTGCTGGTTCTGGGACCGGGGGCTGCTGTCTCCCAGTGGGATTCACTGGAAGTGCAGATGATGGTGCTGAGGTACCGAACGATGGCGCAGACGGGGGTGGCGGTACGACACCAGGGGTGACCGATTGCCAACCTGCTGACCTCGGACCCGACACCGTCGACCAGCCCCCTCGAGCCGCAGTGGGCGGCGCCGGTGGGGGAGCTATGTTGGCCGGCGGGGGAGGTAGAGCAAGGGCGTGCGTCGATGTAGGAGGGGGAGGAACGGACCCGCCGGTCTCGAGCGACGTCCACCCGCCCGTCCTGAACGCAGGGGCGGAGCTGTAGTCGGTGCGCTGGGGCGGCGGCGGTGGCGGATGAGCAGAAGACGATGGAGGTGGTGCGGGAGCGGGATCGGGCGGGACTGCCAGTGCAGATACGGTGGCCCAACCGCCGCCGCTCGACGAGGGCTGGGACGCGCCCACGGTCGCCCAACCCGACTTTTTGGCGGGTTCTGCGGGACCTGCTAACCCGCCAACTGTCGCCCACCCACTCTTCTTGAAGCCGGATGGCTTTGAATCTGTGCCGGGCTCCGCGGGGGCGGGGGCGGGCTCGGAGATG
Source organism: Trametes elegans (assembly GCA_022606155.1). Classification (NCBI taxonomy): domain Eukaryota; kingdom Fungi; phylum Basidiomycota; class Agaricomycetes; order Polyporales; family Polyporaceae; genus Trametes; species Trametes elegans. The sequence goes on along the minus strand of JABYQO010000020.1, from coordinate 93,577 downwards.
GGGGCAAGCGCGACGGGGGGCTTCGTCATCTTCACACCCGCCGCCTTGGCGATCTTGCGGAGCTCCTTCTCCTCGCGTTTGCGCTCCTTCTCCTTGCGCTTGTCAACCTCCTCCTTGGTGTTGCGGTTCGCGCGCTGCGCGGCCTGCATGTCGCGGAAGCGGACCTTGTGATGGTGGGCGTACGAGTTCGTGTGCTCATCGTACTGCGCGACGTTCTGGAACTGCTTCTTGCACACCTCGCAGTAGAACGGCCGGAGAACGCTCGAGATTTCGGATTTTACTGCGGCGCGGCGCGCAACGGCTTCCTGATAAGAGGGTTCTTCCGTAAGCTCGGGAACATAGAGAGATGGGAGGTGACACACCTCGCGTTGGCGGCGTTGCTCTTCGGTCTCCTTGGTCTGCCGTTCGGAATCCAGCTCACGACGCTGGGAGACGGTTGTTTCAACTGTGGACAGGCACCGATGGTCAACAATTACTCCACCCTTGACGGAACGGACATACTCATGCGAACATCTTGGTTGGCCTTTCCCAACCCGGTCAAGTCATTTTTGACGTAGAAAGGGACCGGTTCCACACGACCTGCAAGGCTTGTCAAGGCGTGATCGTCAATACGCACATTTGAAACGAATATACCATCTCCTGAGAGCCCAAGGGGCGATCCTTCCACCCAGCCCATCTTAGCGAGCATCGAAAAGCCAACATTGTTGCTCTTGATCTTTGTTTCGACGGTAACGACCTCTCTCTCGGGCTTGCGGGTGTAGTATTCGTCGTATTTGTCTACGTCCATGGCATCCGGTGGCGGCGGAGAAGGAGAGCGGGAAACTAGGGAGACGTTGTCCTCGCTGTCGTCATCGTCCCGGTCTCCGTCTTGTCGCGTACGCTGGGTGTGGTGAAGGAGAGGAAAGAAGCATGCAGATTGTGTTCTGGGTGCGAGGAATGCGCAACGAGTACCTTCAAAGATGAATGGGCGGATTCGTCGGTATCTGGACGGTTGAGGGGAATAGCGTTCCAACGAGCGACGGTCTCCGCGGACATCACGATTGTGTTCAACAAATATTAGAAAAGCACAGGGAGGGAGCAGGAAGCAGAGAGACAAAGCAGAGACGAGATGTTGCGGTCGTTGTGTCGTTGACGGAGCACAAGAAGACCATTTGGCGCTTGGTGCCGAGAAACGTACACGTGACTGAGACGCGGTAGTTCACGCGTCGCGTCCGAGTCCGCCCCATCATCTTGGCCACAACCTCCTCTCTCTCTCTCTCTCTCCACTGCCTCCCTTCCCTACCTGTGAGACTATGAGCTCCGACGAATACTTCGACGACGAACTTGACTCAGCGTTCTTTAACGAAGTGGATGCCATAGAAGCTGCCCATGTACCTCAACCACATCCCCCCGCTGCGGGAGGTCGCTCGTCGTCTGGTTCAAACGCTGCAATCAAGTTCAAGCCTGCCTCATCTTCGCATGCGCCTGCCATCAACAAATCTGCACTTACGCAGAAATTTTCTCTACCCAAAGCGGCCTCTCCCCGACGTGCACCCCAGTCCAATGCGATCGAGCTTGACGACTCAAGCGACTACGGTGACGCCTTCGACGATGTGATGGTCGACGAAGCGGAACTCGCCAAGATAGACGCGATATGTCAGCAAGCGTATGCGAAGAATACCTCCGTCGCAGGGCCGTCAAAACCCAACGGCCTCGTGCGGAGACCCTCCAGGGGTGCTCAGTTGACCCTTTTCGGAGACGTCGCCAATGAGGTTGATCCCATGAAGGTTCCCGCACCGCACAAACAGCCTTTCCAGCGCACACGTTCCAGGCAGATGCCTTTCCCTGGACAGGCGAAGAAGACTAAGCAGTGGGATCGTACAGCTTACGCGAAGACCGGATGGCGGAAACCCAAGACGAACCCTGACAAGGGAAAGGGTCGCGGTTCTGACGACGAGAATGAAGAGGAAACTGTGGAGTTTGAACAGTTTCCTGCTCCACAAGTACCAATCGGGTGAGTAAATAGCCGTACCTACTTCTTGCATATAGCTCACGGCGGCCTGTCCACGACATCAGCCCAGTACGTACTCTTGTCCACACCCGTGTGACGGATTTTGAACCAAATTGGTAGGCACCTGCTATGAAGCTTTCTGCGGATCGTCTCGCGGCCAAGACGTGGATATACCCTCTCAATAAGCCAAAGCGAGACTACCAGTATAATATCGTCAAGAAATGCCTGTTTGAGAATACCCTCGTGGCGCTCCCCACAGGTCTTGGCAAGACGTTTATCGCTGGCGTGGTAATGCTAAACTGTGCGTGACTTAATCAGTGAACTTCCGTCGCTGACTGCATGTTCAGATTACAATTGGTTCCCTCAAGGCAAAGTCGTATTCGTCGCTCCAACGAAACCACTCGTAGCGCAACAGATAGATGCATGTCACAAGACTTGCGGCATTCCTGGTAGTTCTGCAGCCGAGCTTACCGGGAGTGTCACCAAGGATAGGCGCATCAATGCTGTACGTCCTCTTGCAGCCGAGTTTCGCTTCTCCTCACATCAGTCGATTACAGTGGAGGAACAAGCGTGTCTTCTACGCAACACCTCAAACGCTCTTGAACGACCTCGTGAATGGTCACGTTGACGCACTTGATATTGTCCTCGTAGTTATCGGTATGTCTTCATGCCACCCTTGTTCAGAAGTGTGTGCAGTGGTACGATCAAACGACATTGCAGATGAGGCTCATCGAGGAACCGGAGACTATGCATATGCCCAAGTCGTACGGTTCATGATGCATCACAACCCACATTTCCGCATCCTGGCGCTGACCGCCACGCCTGGGGGCAAGCCTGAGGCTGTCCAGGAAATTGTGGATGCCTTGCATATCAGCAACATCGAGATTCGCAGTGAAGCTGATCCTGACCTCAAGAAATACCTCCACACCAAATCCGAGAAGGAACACCATGTTCATATGACGGAAGATATCGCCATACTCCGGGATGCAATCGCTGCATTGATTTCGGTGGGTAACAGCGGTCGCTGCAAGAACTCGCGTGCTGATCGCTCGGATAGCCTATCCTGAAGAAAGTGCAGAGCGTCGGCTTCCTCAAGAACGGCAACGTCGCGCCGACGGCTCTTCACCCCTTCCGTTGCCAGAGCACAGTTGGTGAGATGGTCAAAGCGAAGGCACCTCAGTATGCCATCGGTGCGGCCGCGCAATTGGGTCCACTCGCGCGTGCACTGACTTACTTGGTGTGTGCCTTCGGTGTTGCATGCCTCCGCGGTCTGACGGATAGCGAACCACAGCTGGAGAACAGTATCGTCATGTGCTACGGTTACCTGAAGAGCATCGTCAGCGGTGACGACGATAACGGTTCGAAGAAAGCACTCCGAAAGATGGAGGGCTTCACCAACATCATGAAGGAATTCGATAAGCAGGCTGAGCGAGGGTTTTCGATGCACCCAAAGATGGACACCCTCCGCACCTTGCTCATTGATCACTTCGGCAAGGAGCTACCGGACGACGCCGAGGAAGCCCACGCTCAGCAGCGCAAGTCGCGTGCAATGGTGTTCGTGTCGTATCGCGAATGCGTGGAGGAAATTGTGGAGCTTTTGAACAGGGATTCTCCCATCATTCGTGCGAAGGCGTTCATTGGACAAGGCACAGACAAGCAGGGGAAGAAGGGTTACGCCCAGAAGGAACAGCTGGAAGTACGAAACTAATTTGCTCATTATACACTGCGACTCGTGTTGACGATATCGCTCCAGGTGATCGAGCAATTCAAAGCAGGCGTTCACAACGTACTCGTGTCGACCTCGATTGGAGAGGAAGGTTTGGATATCGGCGAGGTGGACGTCATTGTCTGCTACGACGCACAGAAGACACCCATCCGCATGGTAAGCCCGGTGAATATCTCGCACACTTGCATCGGCATGCTGACTTTGCGTTACTTCTTAGCTCCAACGTATCGGTCGAACAGGCCGCAAACAGGCTGGTTCGGTGCACATCTTGCTCGCCCAGGGACGCGAGGAACACAACTGGCAAAAGGCGCAGTCGAACTACCAGGAGGTGCAGCACTTCATCGTGCGCGCGTCCGATCTAGAGGTATACGGTGACGTGGACCGCCTGATCCCGGACGACATCGAGCCGCAGCCTGTCGAGATGGAGATGGAGATCGAGGAGTACATCCGCGAGGACCGCGCATCTCGCAAGGGCTCGCTTACCACTGGCGACTCGCCTGGGCCCAGGGCGAAGAAGCGAAAGCGCGACGACGACCCGCTCCGCAACGTTCCTGCCAGCGCGGCCAAGGGCTTCGTGAGCGTCAAGGAGCTCTTGGTCAAGGGCGGTGGCGCGAAGCGCAAGAGGAAGGCTTCGCCGGTGGACCTCGAGCACGCGGACGAGGACGATTCGGACGATGCAGAGATCGAGGCGGGCGTGTTCGCACCACGGAGAGCTGCTTCGACCTCAGCAGTACCCGAGCCTGCTAAGGGTAAGAAGAAGCTTACTCGAAGCGCGACGGCAGCTGGGACCAGCAAGAAGAAGACCGCTGCCGGAACCAGGAGAAAACGCGCGAAGGTTGCTGCTCAGGCGACGCTCACGCAGCTGGACCTTGCATCAGGCGATGACTCCGACGACGATGTAATCGAGCGCGGGTTGTTCGACTCTCCGAAGCCACCCTCGGGAAGTCGGAAAACAATGGGGAAGAAGGTCGTGCGAAAAAATGCCCGTGCGAGTGGGAGCAAGCCGCGACGGTCGAGCTCTCCTGACATACCGCTCGACCGTTCGATTATTGACATTACTACCCCCGATGGCCCACCCGCTCGTTCCGACGCCGCTATACTGTTCTCATCCCCTGAACGCGCCCTCAAGAGTAAAAGGGCCGTCGCCCTGAGCCTTTCTAGGAGCTCTTCGCCTGAAATACCGCTCGAGAGTAACAGCGCGCGTAGTCGTAGCCTGAAATTGTCACAGTCGACCGGGAGGTCGTCTCACCCGCCCGAGCGTTCACGCTCGCCCTCTTCTCGGAGCGCCACCGCGGACAAGCGAGAGGACTCAGAAAAACGAGGGGGTGCTGACGATAGCATGGCCTGGCTGATCGAGGACGACGACGAACCCGACCTCGCAATCGCCCATTCCTCTCCTGCACGAGCTCGCAAAGATGCAGAGACGCTGGCGCTCTCCGACGACGAGCCGCTCTTTTTGGGCTCTTCTCCTCCACCGGACCCGCTCCTCCTGGAATCGTCTCCTCCGCGGAAGCTCTCGCCAATCGCTGCCTCCTCTGATGAAGTGGAGTTCGTCGACGAACCCCTGCCGTCCCGCCGCCAGGTGGAGGGAGACGCACTGCAATCACCTCAGCAGCCCCGCAACACTCCCAGGAATGACATGGGCCCGCCCGCTCTCCCCGCCCACATCACGGTCGAATCCTCACCATCTCTTTCGGACGATCTACCTCCGCCCCTCACATTCGCCGTCCGCGCGCCGGGGAACAAGGCGCGCAAGCGCGTCGCCGCAGAGGCTCTCGACCCGGAGTCGTCCCCGCTCGCGATGCCCCCCCTTTCGCAGCGGCGCCTGCAGCGCGAGCGCCCGGCCTCACCCTCACCCTCACCCTCGCCGCCGCCCGCGGCGGCGGCGCGCCCAAAGAGGAAGAAGCGCAAGTTTGCGGACGCGGCGGACGCGCAGCGGCACAACCCGTGGATCGACCTCGAGGCGGCGCACTCGGGCGACGAGCCCGGCGGCGGCTCGTCGCAGCCGGACGGGTACGCGGACGCGCTCCCGGACAGCGACGACCGGATGTTCCTGGACGAGCCGCCGGAGACGCAGGTGTCGCCGTCGTACGACCAGGACGCGGTCTACCGCCGCAGCCTGTTCACGCAGGCGCCCGGCGGCGGCGGCGGGCCTGTATTTGCGAACGGCCCGGTGCGGAGGGGCCGTGCGGCGTTTGGGCCGAACAGGGCGGGCCCGTCGAGCTACCAGCGTGCGAGGTCGAGCTCGCCGGTGGAGGGCGACGAGGAACCAGATGAATATGTGTTTGGGAGCTTTGTGGTGGAGGACGACGCGGAGATCTCGTTCACGGGTGCCCCGTCGAGCGAGATCTGAAGGACATGCGCATGCGTACGCGACTCGGGCATATGAAGTCAACTCAGGGATGTTGTAGATTAAATTACTGGTATAGTATGGCCTCGTACAGCACTAAGACCAATCGGGTGCGATGTGCCGGCGCGAGGTATAGCGAGAAGCCCAAGGACGGATGACTGCCACTTACTGGGAGGGCGGCGGGTTCGACAGGAACTGCCACACCTTGCCCGCGACACCCGCCATCGTCTCCTTCCACTCCTGTCCGCCTGGGTCGCTTGCGCTCTTCGCGCTCTGCAGCGCGTAGGGCACGCCCCGGTCGCCTCCGCGGCTCACCCCGGGCACGAGCGGGAGCTCGCCGAGGACGTCCACGCCGAAGCGCGCGGCCGTCGCGCGGAACGCCGCCGGTGACCCGAACAGCTCGTGCGGGGCCGTGCACGACGGGCAGATGAAGTGCGACTCGTTCAGCAGGAGGCCCGTGATCTGCAGAGGAGCTCGCGCGTTCAGCGGCCGCGGCGGGGGAGCATCAGCGTAAGGCGGTTGTTGCTCACGGGTACGGACACCTTCTGGAACATGGACACGCCCTTGCGGACGTCGGTCAGCGCGACGTCCTGCGGCGTCGAGACGATCACCGCGCCTATCACCGACGCGGGTTCGGACGATCAGCCATCCACGACGCACATTTTACGCAAGAGCCGCGCAGGGGCGGGCCGGACGCACCATCGACGTTGACGAGCTGGCCGAGCGTGAGCGGGACGTCGCCCGTGCCGGGGGGCATGTCGATGACGAGCGCGTCGAGCTCGGCGCCGCTCTCGGGATCGCGCCAGTCGACGTCGAAGAGGAGCTGCTGGACGGCCTTCTGGACCATGAGCCCACGCCAGACGACGGGCGTGTCCGCGGACGAGCCCGTGCCGGGTGCCTTGGGGAGGAGGAAGCCCATGGACATGCACGGCAGGCCGTGGTTCACGATGGGCACGATCGCGCCCGCTGCAGACGGGTGTGTTGTCAGCGTTGGGAACTGGGAGAGCGACGGTGGAGGGATGTATGTACCATCGGTTAGCCGGGGCTCTTCGGTGTCCTCGAGAGCCATGAGCTTCGGGATGGAAGGCCCGAAAATGTCCAAGTCGAGAACACCGACGCGCGGTCGTTGTCGCGGTGCATGCTCAGGATGCATCGCGAGCGAAAACGCGAGGTTCACTATATGATGCGTCAGTTCTTGCTCTATTGCAGTTCAAGAACAAGGGTCAATCACCAGCCACGGTGCTCTTGCCGACGCCGCCTTTGCCGCTGGCCACTGCCAGCACTTTCTTGACATACGGCAGGGACCGTTTCTGGATAGGACCACCCTTGCGCGGAATCTGCGGTGGCGGTCCTGGCCGCCTCGGAAGACCCTGCGTGACGTCCGTCAACAGCTGCACGTTCTACTACATAGTGTACGCGCCGCTTACCAGAGGATTTTCGTGTCTCGCTGGCGCAAACGACGCGAAACAACGCTCGCGTAGGCAGCCTGAGCGTGCTGCGGATGCACGTCGGGCGAGCATGTTACGATAGCCGTGGGTGCCTGGGATGCAGGGACAGGGCCACACTTGGAGTTAACCGGCGCAGTGCAGGTGCGGTGTGGGTGGAGCTCGGGAGGTCCGACTGCTGCGCCACGATCGGCTCCTCGAAACGCTGAGGGAGTACACAACTAACGGCCCTCGAAAAGGCAACTGTTTAGGAACGTCCCCCACTACCAACTCCTCCTGGCTCATGTCGTAGCAGAAAAGGCTGGCTCGGCGCTGCCTTGCTTCGCATACGCACCAACTCCGTTTGCGCACAGCAGAGTGGATGCGGTAGTCAAAATCCAATGTTACTGTGGAACACGAGTACAGCGGCTCGACGATATCCCTCTGCTCCGTCCCCCTGCGTTCTGTTTTGCCTGTCCGTATGGTCGATGAGATCGCAGAGCAAGGTGCCGCAGTCGCCGTTTGGATCTGCCCATTCTGGGCTCTGGCCAATTGTGTAGGCCCAAGAGGACCCCCGTCGTGATGCGGCGCTAGCCGCGTCTGTGGGTTGATCTTCCCGCCGCCGCCACCTGAAACGACGGCTTCGCAGACTCGGCCGGCTGGCCACATCCCACACGCTGCGATAGCAGTACCGAGAAGCTAACTACAGTCGGCGCATGCAATGTAATACATGAGCGCGGGGCGAGAGGGCCGGTGAAGGAGGGATGGTGGGATGGCACGTCGCCAAGGAGTCGGAGGCGAGAACGGGACGGGTATCTGCCGCGTTGGGCCGCGCTGGGCCGGGCAGGGGCACCGACCCGGCTACATCCCGCCAAGCTCGCCCGCCAAGAGCCGCCCATCCCATAGACCCCGGTCGTGCAGAAAACGTCCGCATCCACCTCCTTCTCTCTCTCCCCCTCCACCTCAACGCTCCCAACGACGCCCCCGACGACTGCAGCGGCCGCTCTCCGTCACGCTTCGCCCCTCCTTTCAATCCAGTCCACGCTCGTTACCTCCGGTTCTCCACCCTTGAAGCCATGTTCGCCCGCTCAGTCGTCGCTGCCTTCGTTGCCGCCCCCCTCCTCGCCCAGGGTGCGTCCGCTGCTTGTCGCGACCGTCGCGCGCGTCCGTATCGTGCACCCACTAACATCTGTGCGCAACAGTTGCCTTCGCGGCCGACTGCGTCCGCCAGTACACTGTCCAGGAGGGTGACTGGTGCAACACCATCTCCTCCGCCAACAACGTCTCTACGTACGTCCCCTCCGCGCTCCTCGCGTCTGCTCCCGCACTGAGATGCTCGCCGCACTCCAGCTACCAGCTCGCCGCTGTGAACCAGGACGTTGACCAGTCCTGCGACAACCTCCTCCCCGGCCAGCAGCTCTGTCTCGGCACCGACGGCGAGGATTGTCAGACCACGCACGTCGTCAAGGCCGGCGATAGCTGCGACGCTATCACCGCGACCTACGGTCTCAACTCCACCGTCCTCATCGCCAACAACCCGCAGATTGACGCCGACTGCAACATCTACATTGGCGAGGTGCGTGCCTTGTCTTTCCGCCCACTGCGGCTCGGCCCTGACGGGTGTATTGTTCCGCGCTCTCCAGGTCCTGTGCGTCGCCAACACCGTCATTGTCCCTTCTGTGACGGGTGTTGTCATCCCCGCGGTCGCCCCTACTCCTGTCCCCGCCGCTGCCAGCTCCACCCCCGCCGCCGAGCCTACCGATGACGGTAGCAACGACGAGGATGAGGACGACCTTGAGTGGTGCGACTAAGCCCAACAAGGCCTGTCGTCTTCCAATGCCTGGAGTTCTATACAGCACTGTGGCAGTGCTCTCCCTCGTTCGGACGGTTATGCGTAGTATGCGCTACCCGCCTGTCGCTATATCCATCCTACCTTTCTTTCGGTCGCTTCACACATACCCCGCGCGGCACGTTGCTGTGCGTTGACTTGTTACCCCCTCGTAATTGTGCACGTTGCGTAGATAGCTCCGTGGGCTTATCGGTCGGTGCATATTACAATGTTGATCATCGCTAGGGTCCTGGCACCCCGAGGTTTCCGCATCTGATGAATGTATGCATGAATCCACATCGCAGCGAGCCCCTGTGCGACAGTATAACACCGGCGTACTCACTTATATACCACGGGTACAAATACACATACCCTCCTGACCCTCCACACCAAACCCTGCCCTGTTATGATTCCTCCAGGTAGCCCTGCACGATGAGGTGCTCGATGTCCGACCTGCGCACCAGAAACCGGTGGCCGCGCTTGAAATCGATCGCGCCGAGCTCGGTGTGCACGATGCCGCAGTCGCGCACGACGCGAACGTGCACCTGGAGGTCCTTCGGCGGATGCGAGATCGGCGCGAGGAGGTCGATGTCCTCCGTCAGCCCGCGCACGCCGGCAGGCCCGGCAGCGGCGGCGGCGGCAGCAGCAGCGGCGGTGGACGAGAACGCCTCGGTCCGGAGCGTGAGGAGCGACGCCGAGTACGAGCGGAGGAAGTCGACCTCGTGCGGGGACAGCTTCGAGCGCACGTCCTGCGGCGCGGACGCCGCCGCGCCCGCACTCCCGCCCGCCGGGGCAGCGGCGGCGGCAGCAGCAGCAGCGGCTTGCTGAACGGTCGCGTTCGTGTTCGCGCCCGCGGGCGGGAGCGCGAGGAGGAGGGGGAGCGCGCCGCCAACGGACCAGAAGAGGTCCTTGAGGAACTCGAGCCGGTGGTGGTGGTACGCGAGCAGGCAGCGCTTGTTGCGGAGGATCGCGGTCTGGTAGAGGAGGATCGTGGGCATGTGCGGGTTCTCGCCCGGCGCGCGGTCCGCAGCGGCGGGGTCCGCCGCGGAGCGGGCAAGCGCGGCCTCAATCTGCGCCTCGAGATCGCGCTGCTCGCGCACGATGGCGCGGACGAGGACGTCGTTGTACTTCAGGAGCGTGTTCGTCGCGGTGGACCGCTTGGACTCGGTCAGGAGCTGCGTCGCGAGGTCGCCGTACTGGTGCGCATTGTTCATCGTCCCAGAAATGACAATAAAAACTGATTCAAAAACACAGCGTGGAAAGCAGGGCACGAGGGAAGAGGGGAGGACCTGGGACGCGGTGGTGGCTGCGAAGATGAGGACAGACGCCCATACCGCGTCGCGACGCGTCCGGTCACAGGATTGTCACAGAATCGCAAACCGATCGCGATCGGCGGCTCTCCTCTTGAGTCTTCATCGGCCACGATGGCTTGCCAGTCACGCTTTGCGATGTTCGAACACGCCTGGAATGTCTACGTAACTCCAACTTCCAGGGTGCCACCCAGAGACACTATGATTGCAGAGACAATCCACAACATTACACAATCAATCCAGAGTAATGTACGACCAACACGGCTGGGGTCATGGGTAGTGCATATTGAATCATGGTATATGGGACCTATGACAGACGTAAGTAGTCAAGAAAATCCGGAGCCTAGCGTTCGGTTCCAACCGTTCGGCCTCTGAGTTCTTCGGCAAGTCCAGGGACTTCGCGGGGCTCGCGATATGCCCCTTCAGCGCGCGCAGGGGTTGTTGCTGCAAGTGGCCCACATCCGCCCGCACAGGTAGCAGAACTGCGTGCCGCATCGGCACGTCATATGCGGGCAGCCGTCGATGCGGTCCACGAGTGTCCTGCACGACGGGCAGCGTTGCCGACGCCGTATCTTGCCGAGGTCCAACACCACCTTTTCCGCCGCTGCGCTGCACGTCAGAAGAGGATGCGCTTCCTGTTTGCAGCACGCGCAGGTTTCGCGCACGCAGTATGCGCAGCACAATGCGTCCGCATGAGTCTTGGCAGCGCACAGGAACGCCGAGCAACGAGGATTATGGCAGTACACCCTGTTTGCGGTGCCGAACTCGCGCTCTTTGAACCGATAGAGACTGAGGAAACTGTCGTCCAAGTGACGTCTGACCATGTCGATCTCGATGGTTGCGCCGCAGCACTTTGGGGGGAAAAGAGATTCGTCCGAGGCAGCGTTCTCGAACAGCTTCCGTACACAAGCAGGGTGGTAGGCGTGTCCGCAAGCCAGTCGGACCACAACGGCCTGGGTTGGCACGTCGTCCAAGCAGATGGCGCAGACCCGGGCCGCTGGGAACTGTGCGCGTGATGATGAGGGAAATGCCGTCAATGCCTCCGGAGCTGCTAGTCTGGCTGCGAGTGGCGTTGGCATTGCGGGGAGCACCGGAAGAGCGGAGGCCCCGGTTGTGGGGCCCGCTCGCGGAGCGGCACGAGCACGAGCATGATATACCCCTGGGCTGCTGTAATCAAGTTGTCCAGACTTTGAAGGGGGCGGCGTCCTTGACGTGGTTGCATAGTCGTACAGTGTTGCAGTTTGTGAGTACTTTGGAAGCATCGGGGCATCAGACGGGGTTGGTGAGTATATACTAACGCTAACAAAGCAGTAGTGACCTTTCATTAGCGCAAATCCTGAGATTAGCGGACTCGGACTCACTGGTTCGGAGCGGGATCTGGACGCCAAGCGTCGACGGGAGAGTCGTGCGCGCTGTGCTCCGAAGGCTCTTCGCCGGACACTCTCCCAGAGCCCTGTGCTTCGGACCCATCTGACACCTCTCCTTCCGAGTACAGTGATCTCAGTTGTTCGCCCCCTGGCCCGTTCGGGGCTCCCTCGGTTCTCATAAAGAGGAAGTACTCTGGTTCCCCTCGCGGTACTTGGGACACAGAAGAAGGAACCTGCGCCGTGGAGGGTACCTCGCGGGTTTCTGCAGCGGTGTTTTGCAGCGCATTCCTCTTCCCGTTCGCCTCGTGCGAGGAACTTGGACAGCTAGTGGGAGCGCCGGAGGCTCCAAACGGGGACTCCTGTATGGGAGAAACTTGTCCGGCCACCGTCCGGCCTACGCGCTCGCCACTAGGTTGCTCGTAGCTGGTCTCCAGGAAGAATCTAGGCCCGGGCACAGCCGCAGGAGGAGAACTGGGTCGTAGTGGCGCCTCCAAACGAAACAGGCGTCGCACCTCCTCGGATGTCATGCGTGAACGGACTTGCTCCGTAGACTCCCGACGGGAAACCGGGCTCTCCGTAAGACCAGAGAATATCTCTGCTGCAGCGCGTACAGTAGGTTTCCCTGCGTGCTCAGGAGCTTGAGATCCAGGCGGGGTTACAGAGTCCTCTTCCACATTCCAAGACGCTGCGAGCGGTTGTCGGACGGATGGTATGGATGGGACGTTCGATGATGCACCAGCGTGTGGTACCCTCGCGACGGTCGGACTCCGCGGGGTGAGAGCTGCCATCGGCGCTGCCGAGACCAACCCTGACACTGGACGAGCTGCTCGCGGGACCAGTGGGACCCGGGGAATTGCGTGTGTGGCACTAGTGCATGGTTGCAGCTTCGCGAACGCTACCACCGAAGGTCCGCTGGTCGGGGTGAAGACCTCAGACCGGGTTGTAGGCGTTTTCACCTGTCACACACGAAGATCAGCAAGATCGAAATTCATCCCACTCGAGAACGGGCGTACCTGGAGGAGCACGAGCGTTTTCGGAGCCCCCTTCAAGCTCGGGCTTCTGAGCGTATACAGAGCTTTGAGGGGAAGGGGATGCCTGGGGTGAGTGACAGTATAAGGATTGTGCAGAGGGAGTGGCCGGGGCCGTCATGGTGTTGCATGCGAACGGCGGAGGTTGGGATCGTCCTTTGCCCTTGAAGCGAACCGCCTCTCCACCGGAGATAGTCTGGGCTTGAGGCTCCTCTTCAGATTTGTAAGAGCTGTCGTTGATGGAATGTGGGGCCGGGTGTGTATTTGGTATGGGACTCTGCGCTCTGCTGCCGCTTCTGGATGAGCGGGGCGGAATTGGATCGTCTTCACCGCCAACGCTCCAAATGGGCGACGGTGTATACAATCCCTCTTGTTCGTACGAGTCCGCCGTCCCATATGCTGTCTTTCCTCCACCTGCTTGGTCTGGAATGCCGCGTGCGAAGGTGCAGGGTTGGGTGGAAAATGCTCTACGACGACGTCCTTGGTCAGTCCGACTCTTTCAGATAAACAACACACCAACCCAATAGGATCCCCTTCCCGCTTCCGTTGCCTACACTTGAGTCCCGGAGGGCGCGGAGGGGGAGGCCTGCCTTCGGACAGCGCTAGCGCCAGTGCATGGTCGTAGCGGGCGGTCTCCTCTATGGCAATGAGCTCGTCCAGGAGGTCTTGCCTGTAGCGCGGGTTGAGGATGCGGTCCTTGCTGATGTTGAGCAGGCTCGCTGCCTCGTCCGCGAATAGCGCGAGTGCAAGCTCGTTGTCGTCCGTTGCGGTGCCGGCCGGACGCGCGCGGCCGTCGACACGTTGCTTCATCTGGAGGTGGTTGATCTCACGCAGGCTGAGTTCGGAGATCAGCTCGAGCAAGGCGGATATGCCATTGAGCGAGGGCGGGTCGGGGATTCTGTTGAAGGCGGACGAGGATGCCGCCATGGTAGTTGGTCACAATGGTTGTGGCGACTTCACTGAGGAGGTGGTTGAGCTGCACAACAGAGGGCTATGCCAGTCTCTTGGATTTTGAATGAGTTCCGGAGCATGGCATTGCGGTAGGAAGTACCATAGAGACCTAATGAATCGCCTGCGGTGGCTTCAGATATGGATAGTTGACTCACTGCGGTAGGCGGGAAGACCCACTCAATGCTGTCCGAGCATGGCGCCGAATCCTGAACCCGATCGCGAGCTGTATAAGCAACAAGTAGAACGTATACTAGGGAGGGGTGTAAACACACGGCCTAACGTGATGAGGTCAATCCACTCACATGAAAGGGCTTTCATGGACCGAAACAGTGCATGAAGTGAATCAATCAGCGTCGCAGACGCTTTCGTGGAATTGGAATGCCCGGGTATCGTTACATATGGATCACAGATGGTCTACACTGCTGCTATGCGAGTGAAAAAGCCTAGGAATTGAGAGTGTACACCGGAACGCATGGGAGTCTGCAGTCAGCTCAATTATCGTCCTCCGGGGGCACAAAGAACAAGTCACATTTACACTGCTTCCACGGCGTTGCGCACAAGTAGCAGAACTGCTGGCTGCACCGGCACGTCATATGGTAGCACCCGATGTCGAGCTCGACGAGGTGCTTGCACGCCGGGCAGCGCTGCCAGCCCCGGTCCTTGCCAAGCCCGAGCACGACATCCTCCGCCTGGAAGTGGCACGGCACTCCGGGGTGCGTCTGGTCCTTGCAGTGCGCACACGTGCCGGGGGCATCGCATTCCCCGCAGCTCAGCGTCGCAGGCGCGGCTGCGGCAGGCCCGAGGAACGCCGCGCACGCAGGGTTGTGGCAGTACACGCGGTCCACGGTTGTGAACTCGCGAGACTTCTTGTGGTAGAGGTCGAGTAGGGCGCGGTCGAGGTGCTGCTCGACCTCATGGAGCTTCACTGCGCCTTGGCAGCACTTGGGAGGGAATAGGGTCTCGTCCACGGTCGCGCGCTGGAACATCTCGCGGGCGCAGCCCTTGTCGAAGGCATGTCCGCAAGTGAGTTGGACGACTGTCCCGTCAATGTCGTCGCCGCAAACGGTGCAAGATATAGCAGGCGGTGGGGGAGGGGGAGGCGGGGTGAGCGGGCGGGATTCAGGTGGCTTCACGCCCGCATATTCGGTCAGGGAGCGCAGGCGCCGGAGTGTAGCCAGATGATCCAACAGCGCCTCGAGCTCTTCATCGTCATCGTCGTCTTCTAGCAGGAAGGATTCGTCGTCCGGATCTGCCAAGGACCTACGGGAGGTACGAGGGACATGCAAGATTAGGCAGAGTAATTGAATGGGAACAGACCACCTACCAATCTACACCGGCCGACACCCGCTCGCCAGGGTCGAAGAAGGCAGTGGGTCGCGGGGGAGGCTCTTTCCCCTCGGCGAGGGCAATTGCCACAGCGTGGTCGTATGCGGTCTCTTCCTCCTCGCGAAGGAGTTCCTCTAGGAGGTCGTCGTCGACACTGGCTTCGTGAAGAGCGCGCGTCTCTTTTGCAAAGAGAAAGGCGGCGAGTTCCTCGTCATCCGACAGCTGCGCCTGCGAGTCTGATGCCGATGGCGACGACGCTCGGTGTTGCGCCTCGCCGTTGGACGCGGTCTCCTTCAGTCTGGCTGCGGAGAGTTGGCGGATGTCACGCAGACGGAGCCTGGATATATGTGCCAGCAGTTTGGATACTGTTATATCGTCCACATTCGGCGAGGAAGGTTGATGGCTGAGAGAGGGCGACCCACGAGGGGTGGAGGGGACTGTTGCAATCCTGAGCATAGCGACTTGTGTGGTCGGGATCAGTGGCCCTCTGTCAGGGACGTGAGGATGAATTTATAAGTCGCAGGAGCAACGGCTGTATTCTTTGCTGCGCGAGGTGCAGCGTCCTGCAGGCTACCTCGAGTTGCCGTAGCCCACGTTGTGCCCCATGACGGCTGCTGCAGCGGTGCCCCGCGGCGCATGTTGGGCCTTGCGCAACATCCAGACTGCACATCCAGTGTCGTGCAGTTCTTGTTTGCGTGAACCTAGAGAGCCTGGCATCGGCTCAGGTCGCGGGGCTGCTGGCGGTATGTGTGCCATCCGGCTGGCGGCCCGGGCCGGGAGCCCGGAGTAGGATGGATAGCCGTGTTGTGGTCTTGTGTAGCTCTGGTAGGATGTAAACTGGACTCGGAGGACCGCATGCGTCGAGCCGCAGTCGCAGACGACCATGATGGGGGAAGGAGGAAAGAGAGGTGTGATGTCACGCGTCCGCTACTGCAACCCTTGTCCGAAACGTGGGCATGGTGGCGGTGCTTCACAGTGCGGGAGAGGATGCCGTGCGAAAGTAGAATGCAGCTCGTGGCCAGGACTTTCTCAGCCTAAACGAGCAGGCATGGCCGCAGCTGTGTGCTCCAACTATCGCCCCCTATGCCCCGTCTCGGCGCGATGCGTGCTCCCGACGCCTTCCCAGTGCTCTCATCTTCGTGCGGTCCGCCGCCGAGACCCGACCCAGTCACGCACTTTCCCTGCCGAACTGCAAAAGGCTATTCCACCGTCAGCTGCGCATGGGCTGTTCGTCATCTGACGCTTGTACGTACCCTGGTTCCTCAGCCCTGCGCGTGCTCATCATCAATTCCCCGTCGGCATCCAGGTCACACTTCGTTGCAACCCTTCCCGTCGGGTGGTCTGACCTTGCCGACGTCGACGCGCATCAGCTATATAGAACCAGCTCTCTTCCCCAGCCCCGATATCTCCGTAGTCATCCTCACCTGCGACACGATGGCGCTCTCTCTCCTTGTGCTCGCGTCGGCACTGCCCACTGTGCTCGCAATGGACAACGGCCTCGCGAGGACGCCCCAGATGGGCTGGAACACTTGGAATCACTTCGGGTGCGGCATCAACGAGGATACTATCCTCAGTGCGGCCAAGGCTGTCATTGCCAACAACCTGACCTCGTATGGTTATGAGTGTAAGCAGACCTGTCAATGAGCGCTCTCAGATGCGTGCTAACACATACCTGAAGACATTCTGATGGACGATTGTGAGCGTTGTCTCTCCCGCGGAAAGTGCAACATATTGAATTTGACGTCCGTTGCAATCAGGTTGGCAGGCGCCTGCTCGAGACCCTGATACGGGCGCGCCTGTGGCCGACCCGGAGAAGTTCCCAAGAGGAGTCAAAGACGTTGCAGACCAGGTTCACGCCCTAGGGCTTAAGGTACGCACAGGGGCGCTTGCTTGACATGCTACATTCTTACTCTCTATAGTTTGGTATCTACAGCAGCGCCGGAACGTGGGTGTTTACCATTGCACAGCATCGAGCTCCTGCTGACGACAGACATCAGGTATACGTGCGGCGGAAGGTTTGGTTCGCTCGATCACGAAGAGATCGACGCGCAAACCTACGCGTCCTGGGGTGTCGACTACCTCAAGTACGACAATTGCTACAACGAGGGCCGTGCCGGGACGCCGAAGATCTCATACGACCGGTTTGCCAACATGAGCCGCGCCTTGAATGCTACAGGGCGACCGATCCTGTACTCCATGTGCAATTGGGGCGAGGATGGTCCCTGGAGCTTTGCCGTGGTAAGCTCCAGCCGATGTATCTCCGATATGCGAACTTCACGATTCCCTAGGATATCGCAAATAGCTGGCGCATCTCTGGTGACATTCACGACGTCAGTATATCATACAATACGCTGTGCGGGGACTCGTTTCCTGACGAATACTCCAGGACTTCGACCGCTTCGACGACCGTTGCCCATGCACAGACATCCTGGACTGTAAGCTTCCAGGCTTCCGTGAGTGCCAACCTCCTTGCTTGTACTTGCAGCTATTGATGATCACCTTGGGAAGACTGCGCAATGGCACGCATCATCGACTTCGCTGCTCCGGTAGGACAGAAGGCCGGTCCAGGCCGCTGGAATGACCTCGACATGCTCGAAGTGGGCAATGGGGGGATGACCTTCGATGAATATGGTCCGTGGTTCATGAATACGAGACGTGTCCGCGTGCTCATCAAGATGTACTGCCGCAGTGACACACTTCTCCATGTGGGCTCTCGTCAAGAGTCCGCTGATCCTCGGCAACGATGTGACAGACATGGTATGGTTCTCGCTTTTCCGAGATGCGAGGGCGGGGCAACTGACATTGCTGCAGTCGAACGAGACTCTGACAATCATCACGAACGACGCGCTCATCGCGGTGAATCAAGACCCAAACGGCTCACCCGCGAACCGCATCTGGAAGCGCAAGCTGCCCGAAGGCGGTGACCTACAGCTCTGGTCCGGCAGCCTCGCCAACAAGTGCGTTTCCTCTCATCCGCTCTGCCGTCGCAACACTTTGTACTGATTACTGGCTACTTTCAGTCAATTCGTCTTCGCCCTCCTCAACACTTCGCCTAACCCCCAGACAGTGAACGTGTCCTTCAAGGACGTCTTCGTTGACCAGGGCTCGTTCTACCAGTCCGGCACGTTCACCCTGTACGACCTCTGGCAGAAGGACCCCTCGACGGGCGCGTGGGGCCTGGCCCTTGGGGACTTCTCCGGCGCCGTGCCGGACGTGCAGATCGGCACGCACCAGACGAAGGTGTGGAAGGCCATTCCCGCTTCGTCAAGCACGCGGCGCGACTACGCGGATTTATGACTCGTGCCGGTCGTGCTAGTGGGCGTGGGGGCGGGCACGAGCGCAGTGGTGTGGATGGGTAGGAGGGAGAAGCGGAGGAGGCTGAAGAAGACATTGTGAGGCACAGCTGGTTTGACTTTGACTCGTGCGCGGGATCTTGTACGCTGCTTCTGGAGGAACTGTTGCTGACGGTATAGTCGTTGCTTTGTCTCTGTTGCTGTACTTAGCTGGCCAGTGACCACTCCTGGACTCTTCGACGCGTGGACTGTAAGCACGTGAACTGCAAGCACGTGAACTGTGACACACGCGTCGGCTCGTCACTAATCGCGCCGCGAATACTTGGAGGGCTCACGCACCTCTTGCCTATAGTCATGAACCGAGCTACTGCAACGACCTGCTCTGTCTTGGCTGTGGTCTGCATGATTGTTCTGACTGTCACCGCCCCGGTTGGTGAATCCCGTCCTGGCACTACGAGTAGTAGCTCTTGGATCAGCCCGACCGACGCCTAAATCTTGAGACCATCGAATCACTAAACCCGAAGTGCACTCGATCTGTAGTGCATGGATGAGATGCGTATGGTTCTGTGCGCATCCGACAACGTCTGCGGTCGCTGATTTGGATCACTTGGGTTCGAAGAAATCGACGCGAAAACGTACGCTTCGTGGGGTGTTGACTACCTGAGTACGCAATGCTTGACTTGCGCGCTCTGGTGCTAAAGTTACCGCTCTCACAGAGTATGACAACTGCTACAACGAGGGTCTTGCCGGGACGCCGAAAATATCATACAACCGCTTCGCGAACATGTCGCGCGCTCTCAATGCCACTGGTCGGCCTATCCTCTATTCGATGTGCAATTGGGGAGAGGACGGCCCGTGGAGTTTCGCCGTCGTACGCCGACTACCTCTCACTCCCAATCGTTGACACATCGTCTGGACTGCCGCAGGATATTGCCAACAGTTAGCGGATCTCCGGAGATTTGGTCGACGTTTGTGCCGCAGTCATACCATGGGGTGTGCATAGAGCTGAACGTCTTCTAGGAATTTGATCGGTATGATGACCGATGCCCTTGCACCGATATATTGCACTGCAAGCTCCCTGGATTCCGTGCGCATCTGTCCTCATTACGTCTGTCCTGCTGTTGCCTCACTCCGCCTTCTGTATAAGTTGTGCAATGGCACGGGTCATTGACTTAGCAGCGCCAATCGGCCAGAAGGCAGGCCCCGGCCGCTGGAATGACCTGGACATCCCCCAGGTCGGGCTGGGAGGAATGACGTTCGATGAATATGGTGGGCCCCTCCTTGCGCAGACGTGTATGAGAGACACTGAACGGGAGGCTTCACAGTCACACATTTCACAATGTGGAGCTTGGTGAGGAGCCCTCTGATCCTCGGCGCGGACACTGCGAACATGGGGAGTCGTGACTCACGTCGCCGGCGACGGCGATACGACGATGTTCCGAACACAATCACCCAATCATTATAAACTAGTCGAATGAGACACAAACGATCTTGACCAACAAAGCTTTGATTTACGTGATTCAGTATCCGGCTGGTTCTCCTGCCAATCGTATTTTGAAGCATCCTGTCGACATCGACACTAAGTTTACTGATGCCTTCATTGATCAGGTTGAGGCCAAATATTCTGCCCGCACGACTGATGGTCATTGACAGAGCTATCGGGAGGCCTACCAGCGACAGTCGTACACGCTCTACGACTTATGACAAAAGGATGTTGACGGCAACTGGGGGAAGAACGTTGGGACGTTCCAAGGCTCTTTGACTCAAGTGCGGTTGGCCAGACATCAGACGAAGGTCTGGAAAGCCATAACAGCGTCGAGCAGCAGAAG
The DNA here is from genome assembly GCA_022606155.1 of Trametes elegans. Lineage (NCBI taxonomy): Eukaryota > Fungi > Basidiomycota > Agaricomycetes > Polyporales > Polyporaceae > Trametes > Trametes elegans. The sequence continues at coordinate 73,155 of JABYQO010000020.1, read as the reverse complement.
AGCACATGCGGAGCTGTAAGACCGTTCGTTGCACGCAGGTTGCATGACAAGGCGCTGTTGTATATCATGTTGTGTCAGGACTGGGAACCCTTGTCTGCTCGTACGAATGAATGGTCCGTCGCTGTCGTTGAACACTATGCCTGCCATAAAAGGCATGATTTGTCAGACGAAGTGCCGGACGGCGAGGAAGTTTGCGCCACTGAGCCAGGAGCCTGTTCAGCGCGCGCCAGAGACAGGCGAAGGCAGAGGCGCGAATCATCATCGCCGACCACGACCACGTCCCTTATACTCTCCTTCTCCTCCTCCTCCTCTTACGACCTCGTGCGCGCCACTACTGTATTCTAGGCTGACGATGCTCTTCGACCCTGAGACGGCCAACCACCTCAAGCCTTGGCTCGTCCGGACACTGGAGCCAATGTGCGTGGCGGCGCGTCGCAAGGACCCGGTGAACGGTGCTGACATATGGTTGTATGCTGCAGATGCGATGCTGAGCCTGGTGCGCTCGCGGATTACATCCTCGCTCTCCTCAAACACAACGCGCCAGAGGTAGAGCTTCGCAAGGAGTTGTCGGTGCAGCTCGAGGAGTTCCTCGAAAAAGGTGCGTCTCCTGTGGGATGGGGGTTACGCGACACTCACAACTCCCCATCCACCGCAGAGTGTGCCTCTTTTGTCGACACGCTCTTCACCGCACTCCGTACGAAGTCATACCTCCCCTACACCGCACCACCTGCGACCAGCTATCCCTCTTCCAGCACCTCTGTTGATGCCGGCATTCCGATTCCTCTTGACGGCTTGTTGAACCCTTCACCGCCTTCACCCGAACGAGGGCGGAAACGCGGCATTGACCACGACGATTACGATGCTCACGGGCCATCCAAAGGCCCTCGTTTGAACAACGATGGGCAGTTCTCGCGTTATGGTCGCAACGACAGATCATCGTGGGGCGGGCGCGGGGATCGTGGGGATCGTGGAGGGAGGATGGATCTCAACGGACGACCGGATTTCATGGACGGAGGCATGGCAGGCATGGACGGGGGCATGGGCATGAACGGGATGAACGGGCGGGGGCAGAACTACCGACCACCAGAGCGTCGCGGTATCTGCCGGGACTATCACAGTGCGTCTCTCAGCTATCGCCTGTTTCTCCGCTAATATCATGCACCATCCGATCTCTAGACAACGGGTACTGTGCACGCGGTGCGTTCTGCAAGTACAGCCACGGCGAAGACGCAGTTATACCCAACCAAATGTTCCCGATGGGCAACGGCGCCATGCCGTTCATGCCTATGATGGGTGGTATGCCTTTCCCGATGGGCGCACCGGCTGGTGGCGCCTATGACCCTCACGAGCGCATGGACATGCGTCCTACGGCATTGCGTCCTCCGAACGGGCGACCAGCAGCGGGCCTTAGGAAAGACGAAGGCGAAGGCTCGATAGGACAGAAACCGGGCGAATTGCCTGTGATACAGGATCTCACACCACAGGTTCCCCTGGAAGACGTCTCCCCGCACAACACTGGTGAGGGTTTCCGGCCGCAGCCAAGGTTACCGCCCATGGAAGGAGTAATCCCTACCTTCGAGCAACCTCCTCACATCCCTCCCCCCGAAGGAGGAATGGGACCAAGACCGTTCCCATCCCACGGCCGTGGCCAGCCACGCGGAGGACGGGGTCGTGGCGGTATCTTCAGTGGCGACGCGCACAGCTTCCGGCCTGAGAAGCGCAACGACAAGACCCTTGTGGTCGAGAAGATCCCAGAGGACAAGCTCACGCTCGGGGCTGTTAACGACTGGTTCAGCAAATTTGGCACCGTGACAAACGTTGCGGTGGATGCACCTAGCGCGAAGGCCCTTGTCAGCTTTTCTGCGCACGACGAGGCCTACCGGGCTTGGAAGTCAGAGGAGGCAGTCTTTGGCAACCGGTTTGTCAAGGTCTTTTGGCATAGGCCTATGGAAGGCCATGGACAGGTCGGGCAGCGCAGGCTGGCTGCGTCAGCCCCTCTCGTCCATAGGGTTAACGTCCAAGGCGCCCCTGGCCCGTCCACCGCCGCCCCCGAAGGTTCCCCCGCACCCCAGACTCCCACGACCACGACGGCGCCACCGTCACGCAAGCCCTCCACGACCTCGAACGCATCAGCGCTCGCTGCCAAGCAGAAACTCTTGGAGCAGCAGATCGCGGAGCAAAAGTCGCTCATGTCGCGTCTCTCCACCGCCACTGCGCAAGAGAAGAAGGATATCATGGCGCGTCTGCGGAAGTTGAATGAGGAGATGAAGCCGTCCGCGGCGCCATCGACAACCTCGCAATCCCCGCCCCCTGCCGCTTCTTCACCCGCGCCGCCGAAGCGGGCTGGCTCGACGCCCAGGATGGATCAGCAGGAGCGCATGGAGCGTGAGAGACTGGACAAGGAACTTGAGCTGCATCATGCGTCGACCGGTGGGGAGGGCGAGGAAGAGAGTACCGAGGAGCTCAAAGCCAAGCTCGAAAAGCTCAAAGCAGAGGTCAGTGGTCATCATTGATGTACAGCATTGTCCGCATGCTGACTTATATTATAGGCCGCCAGTCTCGGTATCACCGAAACTTCCGAAGCGCCGGCGTATCCCAGCTCGACGTATCGCCCGTACCGTGGCCGTGGTCGGGGACGTGGATTTTTCCGAGGCGCGATGCGTGGTGGGCCCCCTAGGAGCATGAAGCTCGACCTCCGCCCGAAGAAGCTGCTCGTAAAGGGGGCGTCGACCGAGTCGTTGCAGGCTGTGCGCGATTGGTACGAGGTGCGTCGCATTTGTTGTTCGCGGGCAAAGTTATGTGTATTCATAGTAGCTCGTTGGCCTGCAGACCACAGGGCAGGTCGAATCGGTCGACACGACAGACGGTGGCGACATCATCGTCTCCTTCCGCAGTCGTGCTGCAGCTGAACAGGTCCGTCATGCGCATGCTTTCACTCTCATAGCCAGATTCTGATATCTCTCTTCGCAGGGACTCGCGAAGGGTTCGCATATAGCTACCGTCGGACCCGTCCAGATCTCTTGGGTCTCCGGCCAGCAGACAAACGCCAGCAGCGCCGCCGTGTCGAAGTCGCCTGCGCCATCAGCTCAGCCATCGGCCGCACCGAAGGAGGACGTCGCAATGGATGGCGGTGCGTCCGCACACCCCGAAGAGGCGGACGACTCGCACATGCACGACGAGGTCGACGCCGGTGGTTGGGGCGGCGACGACGACGGGTTCGGCATGATCTGAGCGCCTCCCCGGAGTGCTGCGAACCCGCGACGCCGATCGCCAAGGCCAACGTCGGCACGGCGCGAGCAGTCTCGGGCACAGGTTCTCGGGTCTGCGACAGAGCGGGACGGTGGGCGTGGTGTGTATAAAGATCCAAGGGACGCAGCTGCTTGTTTCCTCTACCCTCCATGTCCCTCTGTCTCGACTTTTTCTCCCTCTGCTTTTGTAACCTTATATCAAGTGCGGCTCCAGATGATATATCGAGTCCGGTGGTGGCCCCAAACGGTGGGTCGCCGCACGCCTCCTGGCGACAACATCTCTCTGCGTGTGTGCTACGTACATAGCTTACCGCGGCTCACTGCTGCCAGACCGCGCAGGCGCACATGACTGGAACGGTAATGTGTAGGTATCACATTGTTCTGCTCACAGTACTTGCACGACAGCTGTCTGACAAGAGTAACGTATTCAAGATGCACTCGATGTTCGAGCATTCTAGTGGCACTACTTAGACATAAAATACTGATGTGCGTATAGTTCTGCAGTGTTCTGCTGCGCGCCGCCTTGCACTCCCCGCCACATACCACCACAGCCACCCCACAACATCGCAACTCTCTATCCCTCCGCACACAACACCATCCGACGCGACGCGCCAACGCTATGACCGCCGCCCGCCGTCAGGCTGCGAACTTGTCCTCTGCTTGCGCAGCTTCGACCCCTGCCGCTGTGCACGCGGGGACTCGCGCCCATACCCGTTCTCCTGCTCCGCGAAGGCCGCAGGCAGCGCCCTGTCCACGAACCCGCTCTGCGCGAGCGGATCGCGTACGGGCGGCGCGGCGCCGGGCGGGAGGGCCCCGGCAAACGCGTCGAGCGGGAGGGGCGCGGGCTTGCGCTGAGGGCGCCCGCGGCGCGGGTCCTCCAGCGCGCCGTACCCGTACACGGACGGGATGCGCGGCACGGGCGGGGGCGGGCTTCCCGGCGGCGCGAACGCGGCCGAGGACGGGCGTGAGGGCCCGGGCGAGGGGGGGAGCGACGCGGGGTGCGGGTGCGTGGGCGCGCGCGGGGGCTGCGACTGGGCGCGGCGCGCCTTGCTGCTCGCGCCGTCGCTCGCGATCGAGGACGAGCTTGCGACTTTGGAGAGGCTGCTCCGGGGGCGCGGCGCGGAGGCTGGTCTTGGGCCGACTGGGAGGGGGCGAGGGTAAGCGCTGGGAAACCGAGAGTTGGGCTGTAGCGAAAGAAGCTCACCGGATGGCAGACGTGCACTGCTCCCGCTCGCGCGCTTGTCCATCCGCACTGAGAAGCGGCTCTGGGAACCGCTGATCCAGGGGTCCGCGACGGTCCGCCGGTCGCCTTCGCCGCCGACGGCGTAGAAGCTGCTTGCTCTCGGCACACCCGCGAGGCTAATCCGGTCATCCGAGGGTCGCGTTGCGGGGTAGAGCTCCGGGGCGAGCGGCGCGGGGAGGACGATCTGGATGTTGCTGTGAATCGAATGCGCGGGGCCACGGAGGGTGTTCATCGAATGGGACTGCACCGAGTGCATCGTGCCCGCCGAAGACACGACTGACAACGGGCGTGAGCGCGAGCGAGACACGCGTCCGGGACGGGGACGTGCGTGCGGAAGGAGGGACGCGGAGGACTCGACGGAGGGTGCGAGCTCGGACGAGGAGGTTACGAGCGCGTCGCTTGAGTCACTTACAACGCTTGCCATGCTGTTATGTGGGTTTACGCCGACAGAAAAGTAGGACGGATTGGGTGCGCGGAGATCGTCCGTGGGCAGCGGAGTCGGATACGGCGAACTTTCCGTGGAGGGAGCGTCTTCACCGCCCCACGAACCCTCTCGCGTCGGCCCACAACCGTTGCTAGTGAGGTCGGGGCTGCTCCGTATGAGCGAGGCATTGCTCGCGGTCGCGGAAAGCACATTGGAAGAGTACGGGCGAGGATGTGGATGAAACATGGGTGGTTCGGCAGCCCATGTCGCAGGTCGCGCCGCGAAGGCGGCGAGTTGCTGTTCACGGTGGTGGGCGAGGTCTTGGACGGGTGGGAGGGGGACCTTGCGGGAGCGGCGACATCGGCGGGCGATGTTACGCCAGAGAAAGAGGACGAAGACGAGGAGGACGACGCAGCCGCAGACGACGGCGATGATGATGATGGTCGACTGGGAGAGCTTCCCGCCCGAGTCGGCGTCCCGGCGAGCGTGCCGGGGTCGGACCTGGATCATGCTGTGCGCCCAGTAGAGAGACGGGGAGTAGGGTGGAGCAGAGCGAGCTAGATGGAGAGATGAAGGAACGTGTTGGGTGAAGGAGCGACGGAAGGCGAGGGAGAGTACAACATAAAATGCAGAGCAACCTACAGGCGACTGTCCGCGCTTGTCGGCAACGTTGTCCTCGGGACAACCGCGTGTGTTCGGCCGTCTGTCAACCGCTGGACGGTGAGGAGGACGACGTGGAAGAGGCCGGACACGACACAGGAGGGGACCGAGGTGCGAGGCAAACAGAGGCTGTCGGCGAGCGAACTGGGAGAGGCTGAGCACAGCAGAGCCGCGCCGAGCTCGAGCTCTCAGTCTCAGTCTGTGGCTCTGAGCGCCAGGAACGCCCGCGCGCCCGCCTCTGTCCGGATATGGCTTTTTCCATGCTTCCTTCGGCCAAGACGCCCGACCGCGGCGATCACTCCTGCCCTATTTCTGTCATCGGCACGCCATCCGCCTTCTTCTGTCACCCTCGGCCGCTGCCCGGAGCGCGCGACGTCACCCTCGACGTCGTGCTCACCGACGGCCACGATGACCACCGCCCCGCCCTCCGCCCGACGCGTCGGCCCCCGCTCCATCCAGTCTGTCGCGTCATCCAGCCAGGACAAGTCCGTACTCACCCCCAGGCTGTCCCCAGCCAAGCCCGTCACCCTCCCGAACCGCCTTCTCTTCCCCACCCTCCCTGCCGACGCCGATCTACCTCCCCTCCTCGTCTCTCCCGCCGCTACTCCTGAACTGAATGCGGAGCTGTACGAGTTCATCGCTCTCGCCCTCAGGGCGTACGTCAATCCTTGGTGGACAAAGATCACGCGCTACGACAAGGAGTTCCTCCCGGAAATCACTCGCATCCTCACCTCCGTCTTGCGTGCGCTTGAGGCCCGCGTCGCAGCGACTGACTTTTCTCCGCTAGTCTACCGTGATTTGCCCACGTTGCTCAATCAACATTGGACCGACTACCGCAATGCCCAGTCAAAGCTACACACATCCTATGCGACTGGCGGTGCTGCAACGCTTCCCCAGCTCTTCCATCAGATGCAACCCCATATGGCCGTATCTGCAGAGGGTGTCATAGACATCGTGTACGTCCGTCAGGCCGTGGACCACATCCTGAAAGCGTGCTTGCCCCCGGAGGACTATGAGCCAGAGACAGAGCGGTACATTGTCCGAGAGGTCATCCTCAAGGTTCTTGTTGCGAGCGTCTTGCCCCGAATCACCCAGCCGTGGTTCATTCACAAGACGATCTTGGACCTTATGGGCTCTGAGAAACCGATGGATCACGCGGAAGAGGTGAGCATATGTCCTCAGTCAAGTTGTCTATACTTCATGTACATACAATGTGCAATATACTCCCTTTCCTCAGTTCCGTTCGTTGTTGGATCCGACTGTGGTTGTCAGCGGCTCGTTCTAACGGTTTGAACACAGCCTGCAGTAACGCACGACGATGGTGCACCCTCCGAACGACCCGCCCTGCAGCGTCGTTCGTCACACCATCTGTCATTCCAAGCCCTAGCGATATTTTTTCTGTCTGCCGTCCAATCGGTCTCTGGGATATCCCTTTCGATGTTACATGCATATAGGCAGGCCCGAGAAACCATCCGGAAGGTCAACCGAAGTAAGGATTCTCTTACTGCAGAAGAACACCGAGGTGTAAAGCGACCAGACCATGAAGACCTAGACGGATTGGAAAGCAAGACTGGGTTACACGCACGGATACCTACGACTCCCTCTCTACCTGGCTCTCTAAGCATGCCCCAGAAGAGCCCGCTAGTCGTGGCGCCCACACCACCTTCTCCTTCATCCGACACCACGTCGTTCATGAGCCCGCCTTCGCAGATGTCGAGTTCACCTCCATCGCACGGCATTACTCCCTCATCATCACCCTCCCGGACACCCGTTCCTGCTCCTCCACAGAGTGCCCCGCCCCCACCTCCAATACCGAACTACACCCTGCCCCCCCTTACGTTCCTCCTTACGCTCATGACACCTCCCCCAATCCCTCCCTCTCCCTCCTCTCCGTCCCCCTCCCCATACATCTCGACCTCGTCCGTCGCACACGCCACGCACGCGACTGCACGCGCGCTCGCACACCTGCTCACGCTCCTCGCCTCCCTGGCCGCGCCCTTCCTCGCGCGGCTGCTGCCGTACCTACTGTACGCACACGTCCTCTGCGCGCCGACGCTCGCCACCATCGTACGCGCCGCTCGCCGTGCGCTCTTCCCCGAGGGCTGGCCCGCGACCCCGCCCCCGGACCCGACGCCCGAGGAGCAGGCGGAGCTGCGCGTACGTCTCGGGCGCCGGCTCACAGCGGCAGTCCCGGGCGCACTCGCGCCCCTCCTTGGCCCGACGCCCGCGGCGAGGGCGGCGGCGGTCGATGCGGCGGTCGCGCCGCTGGATAGCCAGCCGTGCAATGCGCACCTGGCGGTGTTCGTACTGGATTTGGTGCTGTTGACGGTGTTTCCGGAGATGGGTGTAAGTGAAGAGGGGTGAAAACGGTTCTTGGGCTGTAATCTATGGGTGTATGCGGCCAGTATATGCGCCTGTTCTACTGATATTGGGATATGATACCCCTTCTACTCCGTTCCGGCCGCTCGGGTGTGTGGAGTATCCTTTCGAGCTCGATGTTCGGCACTGTGTACTTGATACAACTTCCAAAGTACTGCGTTGCTATGTGGAGCCAGTCAGTGCTCATCTCTCACGTGTACCGCATGGAATGCGGCAGCTAACGCTCTTCCCTTCTAGTTCCTCAATACTTACTCTCATTTTCGTTATGTACAGGGGTTTATGTAGGTGAGATTCTCGCTTTCCTGGTCTTCTACCTGTTCAAGACATACCCTCATGAAGCAATGTCAGTGACAGGGATTGCTTTGGCGGACTCCGGGCAATATTTTGTAGTCGACCCTGAGAGCATCGCTTGCGTCCCACACACTAAGCGTCTCTCCGAATAGGCGGGAGCCTCATTCACACAGGCCGTCATCATCAAAGCCCGTGAGGTTATGTTCCCTTGGTGGTAATAGTGAGAACCTCTGCGTTGAGGCCTCGAGGCGGCGCGCCCTCGAATTGGTCTACCAGTTGGCCCCGGCGATATCCAACCTGTCACATCCTTGTCTACGTCTACCATGGGCTTGTCCAAACGTTTTTCCCGCGGTCTCGAAGACAAAGCTTTAGGAGCGCTGCTCGACAACCTCAACACGCTCTTGAAGCAATGCGAGGACGTCGTAAACGCCGTTTCTGTCGTATCCGTCCTCGGCGTGGCGGTGCGCGCCCTGCGGATCATCGTGGAGAAAGCCCAGGTCCGTCGTCCTCGCTCTTGCGGCTCTTATGGGACCGATGCGACATATCGCGGCGTTGTCGATACAGAAATCACAAACGAACCGCGAGGCGATGCGCGCGCTCTGCACCGAGGTCATCGCGCTCTTGACTGCTACCAAGGCCACTGCGAGCGAGGTGCACCAGAGGCTCGAGCAGGCATACCCCCCTGGATCGATCGACAGCGTGCAGCTCACGGAACGTCTCACGTTGCACGAAGGCTTGAAGGAACAAATGAAGATGCTCCAGATGTTCGCGCACCCGTATCTGTGACGTCTGACCAATACGGCCGATGCACCTGTCGAGATAGGGAACTGGAGGGAGTACTCGCACCGGCGGAATGATTGATCCACCGGGGTTTCCTCCGTCGTTGGTGGTACAGCGGGTAGGATGCGGACACCCTAGCGCGCATGAAGACTAATATCGCCGCGGCGAGTCAGCGGTTCCAGGTTCGTCGCGTACGACCCCTCGTGCTGTGTATACATTGACAGCGGTCCAGATGCAAGGCCAAGCAACGATGGAGGCATTGCTCAACACGTCGGTCAACGAGATTATGGTATGCCACAGCTTGCAATCTTGCTAGTCCTACCTGACCGATTTTGCATGCGACAGACAATTATTAAGTACCAGAGATCTGAACGTGTGTACCCCATACTAGATTGTGTGAATATGGGCGATGGCTGACACCACTATCCGCCCGTGTTAGGCGAGAGCCGCATCCTCAACGCTATTCCCCGCGCAGAAGACGCGCAGTACTCTTCAACGGTGAACGCCACGAGGCGATACCTACTCAAAGGCACGCGTACTGCTGTCTTTCATGCTACAGACGCATGGGAAGGCCCACGGGGGTCAGAACAACCAGCGCAACCTGTCTTTTTTCTCGTCGGAGAAGCCGGTTTGGCCAAGTCTACCATTGCAGCCGGGCTTTGTGACCGCTTGCAGTTGCGGGACATTCTAGGCGCATCGTTCTTCTTCACCCGTGGCACGGAAGACTTGGATTCGACGAAGAAGTTCGTGTGTACCCTTGCTTGGCAATTGGCACGGGTGCCGGGGTTACGTTCGGGTGTTGTTGATGCGGCCGAAGTGTATCAACTGCCACATGGCTCACGGACGCTGGAAGAAGAGCTGACGGCGCTCGTGCGAAACCCCTTAGTGAGTCTCCCATCCAGTCACCCTCCATTACTCGTCGTGGATGCTCTCTATGAATGTAGGCAGGATGTAGTCCCTCGCTTGCTTCAGACCCTACTATCATTCACCCAAGAGCATCCTCGTCAAGTGTGTATCTTTCTAACCACCCGGCCTCCCACCCACCACACCATCTACGGGATCATTGCCGCGCCGCACCACTTCAGTATCGTTCTCAACATTTCTTTGCAGTCTTCCAAGGACTCTGCTAGAACGACATTCTGGCGTTTGTCCATGCTCGACTTGACGAGCATCAGATCAGTCAGCTATGGTACAAGAAGAAATGGTTCGTGGCGAGTACCATTGCCAACAGGGCGAACAGTCTTTTCCATCTACGCATGCATCTCGCTCGGATTCCTCTTGGAGGACCTATCAAGCGAATTTATCCTGGAGGAACGGTTCAACCAGTGGCAATCTCGTCCTCCCAGTCTGGATGGCCTGTATCAGACCGTGGTTCGGGGGAACGATACGATGTCCAGCTCCAACGTCGCCAGCTTATTCTGGGATACCTCCTCGCTGTCCGCCAACCCAAAGGCATATCACCTCGCACCCCAGCAGAGGTGTCTGGCATAATGCCCGAGGAGTCCATGTCGGTGCTCAACTGCTTGGTCCCCATTATAGTCTTTCGGTACAACGTCCCTGACGCACCCTTCCGCATGCTTCACACCTCTTCTCGCCGACCAGGAGCGATCTGGGGAAGACCTCTACGTAGATATCCGACAAGCTGGTATACGCCTAGGACGCGATTGCTTCTCGACCTTGCTTGCGTTCTGGGATGAGCATCTCACACCACTAGGCTCCAAAGCCTTCATGCTACGGCGTGTCCTGACCGATCCCTTTCTCATGTTATCTGTAGAAGGTGTATCGTACGCCCGCTCGAACCATTGGGAACATCAGCCGATTCCACCGGAGCAGATACAGGACACTGCGATCAAGGAGCTCGATATTCCACGGCGGCGGGGGATACAGGTCTTTACAACGGAGGAGCTTGATGCTCTATGGAAGCGGAGGAACGAGCCACCGCAATGTATTGCAAGAGGCTCGATCTCACAGCAGACGACCTGGAGGGGCCCTTTGCTCTCGACCCGTGTATCTGTTTGTGGAGACTGTCGCGACTAAGGCCCCTCGTGGATAGAGTGCAGGAGACGGGAGTTGTCGCCTGGAGTTTCATGCACCATACGGAAATCAATGTCCTTGACGCGCTGGAGGAAGCGCACGTAGCCCTGAGCCAGCGGTGGAATGACGTGGTTTCTACTTTGTGGCGCATCATGCTACTCATTCAGAAGATAGGGATGTTTGTCACGGTGAGTCGCACAGGCTGAATGCTAGTACTCCCCTATATGTGCGCATGGTAGTTTTAGCTGATGGAACCGTATCGATCGGCAGATGGAAAGAGGATGAATAAGAGACGGGGAGCCATGGGTCTTCACCGCGCATGTAGAAGTGCTGAAAACCCTGTTGGATTTACTGACGTTGGACGGAGAGCCGACGATTGCAACTTCGAACACGACTCTGATGCTCGAGGTCTTAACAGGGTCTGCGAGGAGCACTCGGCAATGGTCGAGCGGGAATTGGAAGCGCAATCGCATTCAATCGCCTGGTCCCCATATCCGGGGCTGACCATCCGAAAGTTGACATTGACCCGCATGGGCATGACAATGGCGACATTGGAGACAGTGCAGACCACGCTACATTCTCACGTGAGTTCCTCGTTTCACTGCCAGTGCTTGTTCGAAGATTCAAACTATCTTACCGTGTGCCTTGCATGTACCCCGTCTCTCCGTCACAGCCTTGACAAGCGGCCACGATGATTGATGCCTCTGCAGCGCTTTCATGCGCCTCTCTCGACATTTACCGGCAAGGATTAGGCGAGCGAGTCCTACGTATACACTAACTGCGTAAAGTTGCTGTCCATCATGTATGCGCGACTAGTATCAGCGAAAAAGTAGTACATACGAGAATGTCTATTCATATTTTGGTCGAAGGTGGACGGCGTGGGGTCACGCAGGGGTGGTACAAGGTATGATGAATTGAGTCAGCCTTGCACGGTAATTTGTTGCAATTGCTGGATTCCGAAGCTTGAAGGGTTGGTACAAATGTGGGACTTTCCATGGGATTTTCGCTAGGATCTCGCCATGAGACAACAACCATTAATATTCGATGTGGGCTCGCTGAGACTCGTCCGGGATCGCATTTATACTAATAGCACTGAGTAACGGCCGCATATGAGTAAGTTCATGCAGCGTTCCCCCGGCGGGATGTGACTTGAAATCCTGTCTAGATGACGCTCGCCGAACCTGGAGATTTACGTTGACTGAATTCAGATGCCCGGGAAACTATGTTATGGATCGAACCCGAGAGCGTGGGATGCGTTCCTAGCACCCCGCGAGGCTCTAAATTGAGGTGTTCGCTGCCTGACCTGACAATATGCCGTCGTCCGACATGAAGTAATTTTGGCGCGGGCATTCTGAGGAGCGGAAGGGTATCGCAAAGAGATACATCCAATTAGCAATATAAAGCCACAACTCGCGGGACCGGCTTCGGAGCCTGCACAAGGTGGTACATACGGGGGACTTCTGTTTCGAGCATACACACCCCTGAAACTACTTCCTGTCGTAATTGTCTATAAAACCCACAGGCACGTCCGTGACTAGAGCTTGAACGGCGTCCTCGGATATTGCACCTTGGACGCGGCCGCCTCGTCCGTGAACCAGTACAGGTGCCCGGGGTTCACCGGGCGGACGCGGCTGGCGGGGAGGCCCTGCTCGGGCTCGTCGAGGATGGTGTGGAGGACGTCCGCCTTGGCGTCGCCGGTGACGACGAACGCGACGCGCGCGGCGTGGTTAAGGACGGGGAACGTGAGCGTGACGCGCTTCGGGGGCGGCTTCGGGCTGTCCTCGATGTACGCCACCCAGCGGTCCTCCTCGCTCAGGAGCGCGTGGCCGGGGAAGAGCGAGCAGGTGTGGCCGTCCGGGCCGATGCCGAGGAGGATGAGGTCGAAGACGGGGAAGCGCGCCGAGTCCTTCATCGCGAACTCGCGGATGAGCTCCTTCTCGTACGCGTCCGCGAGCTCCTCGAGGTCGTCCGCGAGGGACGGGTCGATGGTGTGGATGTTCTGGGGCGGGATGGGCACCTTGGAGAAAAGCTCGCGCGTGTTGAGCGCGTGGTTCGAGTCTTCGTGGTCGAGCGGCACGACGCGCTCGTCGGCGTAGAAGACCTGCCTGTGCGTGCGGAGCGCGCGCGCACACGGATCGGGGCAGTCAGCGAGATGATGGCGCTCGATGGGGGCGCGAGGGGCGGGCATACCACTTGTCCCACTTTACGGCGGGGTTGTCAATCAAACCGGAGAGTTGTTTGGGGAGAGAGCCACCGGAGATGGCGACGCCGAAGCGGCCCTTTTTCTCGATGGACTCCTTCTGCGCTCGGATGATGAACTGGGCGAGGGCGTTCTGGAGCTCGGCATTGTTGGGGAATGTGCAGAGGACTGGTGCGTTTGGTGCTGTGTTGACCATCGCGGAGGACGTGGGCGAGTGCGAGAGGGAGGATGAGGGAGGAGAGCAAGGAAAGACGGAGGGGGAGATAGGTGCGCGATAGAGAGCGTTAAGGACGGTAACGGTGCTTAATATCTAGCCGACTAATGATCTGACGCTGATGTCATCGCTCGCTCGCTGCCCCTTGCGAGAGTGTGGGCGAGCGGCCGTCCGCGTCGCCATGTCCGCCCTCCTCTTCTCGTCCTTCGACGTCTCCCGCCAGGCCTTCTACCGTTCCCGCCTCGCCGCCGCCATCGTCAACCTCAAGCCCCTCGTCCCCGGCCGTGCGTGTCCACCAGCACTGCCGCCATTTGCGCCCTGAATCTCACACGCCTCTCGCCGCAGATGTCCTCGTCATACCCACCCGCGTCGTCCCCCGCCTCGCGGATCTCAAGCAGGACGAGCTCGCAGCGCTCATGACTTCCGTCCAGCACGTCGGCCACGTCATCGAGCGCGTCTACGGCGCCGACGGCCTCACCGTCGCTTGCCAAGTACGCCGCACTTTTTGCCTCGCGTCAATTGAGCGCACATACTCAGCGCATTCGCGTCTGCCCAGGACGGCAAGGCGGCGGGCCAGACCGTGCCACACGTCCACTTCCATCTTCTGCCCCGAAAGCTCCAGGGCGACGCCTTCGCGCGCAACGACGACGTCTACCCCGCTCTAGAGAAGTCCGAAGGCGGCCTGCCCGACGATCTCCGCCAGGTCCCGCAGCCGCTCCATGTGGACGCCGACGAGGACCGCAAGCCACGCTCGCTCGAGGACATGGAGAAGGAGGCCCAATGGCTCAGGACGTTCTTCGATGCCGCTGAGGCTGCTGCAGCCGAGGCTAGCGCAAGCGAGACCCGAAAGGCAAGTTGAGTTACAGTCAGCACTTGATAGATAGATACATAGAACATAAAGCATTCGTCCGTCCAACATTTCCTGATGGGTATGGGTTCCGGGCGGTCATAAGGGGTCGTGGAGCATACTCCAGTGAAGCTTTCTCGATATCGAGCACACACTGAATGCTCAAATATACCTGATCACGGTGGTGGTGAAGTAGTGGTAGGTGTACTGGATCCCGGGCTTGGAGGGGCAGGGGGCGGAGTCGAAGGCGTTGGCGAGCCTCCGCCTGGTGCGTCTGGACCTGACCCAGGAGCAGACGGGTCCCCACCCGGAACAGATGGACCAGAACCTGGCGCGGGTGAACCGCCAGAGCTGGGCGCGGATGGACCTAGTCCCGGGTCGGAGGATGGGCTTCCCGAGCTTGGAGGTTGTGGCTGAGGTTGAGGCACATCGCTGTCCTCCCATGTCCCCGGGATGAGCGCGATGGGGAGTAGCCATGTCGCGGTGAGAGTGACCCCGTTGCCGACGTCAAAGCCCTTGATCCCACCCCAGCTCCACGCAACGAATCCGCCAATGTACCCGAGGTACGGCACAAGGCTCTTTACGAGTGAGAGTGCCGGTCGGAGCGTCGGCGGGAGCGCGCTGTTGGGCACGTTGTTCAGTAACCACTGTAGCGCAGCCGTCAGCATTGCGCCAAGCTTCGCCGCCTCAATCTCCTTGTCATTCAATAGGTTCATGATTGGCGGGGGAAGCCACCTGCATCCCGGGGGTTAGATGAGCACAATGCAGTCTCGTAGAACGCGAGACGTACAGTCGATATCCCCACCACATGACTTGGAGGGACAACTTGGTCGTCGAAGGCACCCATACCCTCTTCTCCGTCAACACCTTCGGCTTCGCAGCTGGCAGTCCAGGACTCGGAGAGATCGGCGCAGGCCTTCCCGCGAACGGCCAGATCCCACCAAAGCGCACCCTGGGCTGCGCGTTCGCCGGGAGCGGCGCGTCAGCCGGGAGCGGCGCGTCATCCAGCACGACCTCCACGATCGTGCCGTTCTCGTCCACGGACACGATTTCCGAGCGCGCGAGCTCGACTTCGGACGTCGCGTCGGGAATGAGCGGGCCGTAGAACATCACGCTGTCATCGTCCTCCACCGTCGTCTGCTCCGACGTGTCTGTCTCGACTGAGGCGCCGCTCGAGATGTCCGCGTCCGCTTGCGTCCCTGCAGAGGGCGGGGACGAGAGCGACTTGAGCCGGAGGTTGTCGAGCAGGGCCCAGACGCTCTGTCGGCCCCGCGCGAGGGAGCCGTTCATCATGCTCGGGGAGGAGAGCAGCGAGATGAGGCGGGAGTTGTCGATGGCGGAGGGCGCGTCCTGGTCGGGTTGACTGTCTGACGGCTGCTGCTTCTCGCCATCGGATTTGCTGCCGCTAGCGTCGGTGGGCGGTGTGGGCGGCACAGAGGCAGGACTGAGTGGAGAGAGGAAAGGTGGGAGAGACGAGAGCAAGGACTGGATCTTGCGCGCAAGTGGGAGTGGTTCCGGGTCCGCATCGCGAGAGGCAATTCCAGCATCGGTTTCCTGGGCCTCTTCGGTAGGTACCTCCAGATCGGGAGTAGACTCAGGGATATCAGGCAACACCTTCTCCCCTCCAGGACTGGCAGAGGAATCCGATCTAGAAGGCGCGGGCGCGAGGTCGAGCACGACGGGCGAGTCCACGATCACAAGCTCCTCCTCCGCGGTGTCCCTGGCCTTTCTCCCTTTCCTCCGCGTCGCGATCTTCGCGTTCACGAAGCGCTCGAACGCGGTGAGCTTCGCGCGGGGCTTCACGCCCACGCGCGAACTCGGCTCCTCGAGCTCCGATTCCTTCAGGTTGTCTCCCGCGGGTGACGAGAGCGTTGGTGACGAGAGGGAGGCGTGCCGCGTGCTGAACGACCGGCGGAGCGGGAGACGTTCGCGGAGTGCACGAAGGCCCTTGCCTTTCGCGGCCGCCTGGGCGGGGTTACCGCAGTGAGCGGTGGGAGCTGCAGAATTACTCGCAGGGAGAGGGGCTGCAGGATCCTTCGGTGCTTGATCCGCCTGACTCTGTTGTACGCGCTGCGGAGGCTGCTCAGGGGGTGCAACGGCAGCGGCAGCAGCCGCCATGGTCGTGGTCGCGAGGAGAGAGACGGCGAGAATCCGAAGCGACGGTGGGGAGGACTGGGACGAGTAGCATGGCGGGGGGAAAGAAGCCGGCCGGCGCGTTGCAACCAGTTGCTCGTCGGCGGCGGCGACAGAACGTGGATTGAATTCGAGTGTGTCCCTGGAGGCGCCCGCGCGTACGAGGCATGCGCCACCTTCGCGATCGCGACGCGCGTGGTGGCGAGGCCTCTTGCTTGTCTCTTGCCCTCGTCTGCGCACCACTCGCAGTGCAACCCTTGCTCTTGCTTTCCCAAAGGATGTTGGCACGCAGCGTGGATAACATCACGACCCGAACTACGAGTGTGCTATATCGTGCACTGATGAACAATACCTGTGAATCATCGCGCTACCACCGGTGGCGCAAGGCAACACCCCGAAGCGAAGGCTGGAGTCAATGGGCATAGATTCAGACCACCGGCACTATTCATACGAAACCATGGCGTCCCAAGCAAACAACACACAAAGCAACACCTGTTCCAATCTTACCTCAGACCCAGCGATTACGCCGGCATCGAGCACAGACCCACATCTGGCAGTCTCGGCATTTCTGGTTGAACCATCTAGTAAGCTCCAGTATCACCCGAAAAGAAGAAGCGATACTCACGAACAAGAACTGGGGTAAGTAGTGACCGCAGCCTTCGCAGTTGCCCGCGGTCACGACGTAGCGCCAGCGGTGTGTGCAGTTGTGGTCGACCCGCATACGCTCCGCTTCGCGTGCAACCCTCTGCCTGAACTCGGCCGCGGCGCCCAACCCACCTCGAGCGGGTGCTTGCACTCCCTGCCTCCGCACCCTATCCTGCGCGGCCACGAGGAGCCTGTCCTCGTCCCATTGGGTGCACCGACACGTCTTCCATCGCGCGGTACACAGGTAGCAGAACTGGTGTCTGCACCGGCACGTCATGTGGTAGCACCCGATCGACAGCTCGACGAGGTGGCCGCAGCCTGGGCACCGCTTCCAGCCTTCCTTCTCGGCCAGGGCGACCACAGCCGCGTCTTCCGTGGTCGCGCACCGGATCGAGAGGGCGTGCGCTGCCTTTTTGCAGTGCGCGCAGGTGTACTTCCAACAAGCCATGCACAGTAGATTCGCTGCGGATGCGGTGGCGGCACCTAGGAACGCGGAACAGGTCGGCTGGTGGCAATACACTCTGTCCTCGGTCCCGAACTCTATCGTCTTCCTTTCGACGAGCTTCGTCAGGTTGCCGTCCAGGTAGATCCGGATATCGTCGAAATTGAACGGCTTCCGGCAACACGCCGGCGGAAACAGTGACTCGTCCACCATCGCAGCGCGGTACAAGTCGAGGAGACACCCGACGTCGTATTTGTCTCCACAGGGGGCATGAATGACGGGACCTTCAATGCCGTCCCTGCAGATTACGCAAGACTCGACACTGCATAGAGACACCATGTGCGTTAATAGATGGCATGGCCTCCTATGAGGCAAACTGACCGTGTTTGCGCCGGCTCTGTGTGGTTCTTGGTGACCGAAGAAGTGGCTACATTGGGCTTCGTGCTTGTGGTTTGTCGAGAAGGTGAGTGAAGGCATATCTCGTAGGGTTCCGAGTGTGCTTACATTGCCGACGAAGTAGGCACGGCACGATTCTGAGGGACCCTTGATACCCACTTCACCGTGCCAACTCTGGTCGAGACAGGAGGCAGTGCCAGTGTGTGCTGCGGCTGAACCATCCCTTGAGGAAATGGTCGACCCGCCGCAAGCGCCCTAGCGCACTCCCGATCTCGCCTCGCCATCTCCTCCTCGCGGGCGATTTCCTCGAGAAGAGCGGTGTCCGCTACCAGTGCTGTATCCAAGCTCTGCGCGAACGCCATGTCGCGCGCGAGCGTGTCTAAAGCACTGGCTTCCTCGGCGAACAGTTTCAGTGCCAGCTCTTCGTCGGCCGAAAGGGAGTCTGAGGCGTTGTCGCTCCGTTGAGCCTGTAATCCTTCAACATCTTCAAGGCTGAAGGCGGCGATGAGGGCAAGTAGGGATATTTCTTCATGCCGCTCATGATTCTCGGGTTTGCCGTCAGTGTTTTGAAGTCGCTTTGCTGGTGCCATGGGGGAAGATAGGGAGAGAATCTGGAGAGGGTAAGCCCGCCGAGCACCCATTGGCTTCCTGCACAACCCCTGTCAAGCATAATAACGGCAGAGGCGCTTCTTGCAATCGCGGCTATGCCGAGATTCTCCATGAGAGCCGCAATGAACCCTGGAAGATGATCTATAATGTCAAGGTGAGCAAGCGTGGGGGCACGATAGCCGTCTCGGCCTACCGCAGCAAACTCAACGGATCGCCTGGTCTCCGCCTCATTGTCCGCCTTCCATTCTCTCTCGCGCTCGCCGATCCGCGCGCCTGATGTAGGCCTGCTGCGTCATTCGCACACTGGCGGCCTTGAGGACGTCTGCCTCATGGCGAACTCGCTGCGCACGGAATTGACCTGCTATATCTCAGGACGCGCGGCGGTAGGGCGATGTAGACCGTCATCAGTCCCTCTCACCCACGTCTACCAGAATCCTTAACATGTCGACAAGACCTCCTCCGATCCGCAAAACGCCGCCGCCGATGTTCTACGAGCCGCCACGGGAACACGCGCACAACCATCTCCCGACGCCCTTGGAAGAGCGCTTCGCGATCTTCGACGCGTTCATCGCTGCAATGGACCGAAACCCTGATTTCGCCTCCACCCCAAAGATAGCACCGTTGGCACACAGTGCAGGCCGTCGCTGCGTGAAGCGGATCACAGTACTGCACCATCCGCCTGTTCTAGAGTGCCTTCGAGAAGAAGACGAGGAGGATGATCTCGACGAGGCGGAGAGCACGACGGTATGCGAAGCCTCCCCCGTATACGCGACCTCTCGCGATAAGCCGCTACCCCGTCTACCTCGTCTGGAGAAATCCCTGCCCCCTACGCCTCGCAACCCCGACAAGGCACTCCCTCCGTTGCCACCTCTCAAAACGTGTGCGCCCCCCCTTGACTCAAAGCGCTCTATGGACAAACCTTTGCCTGACTTTCGGTGGCACTGTACATGAGCCGAGCTCATGTCCACGTCCCTTCCAACATGCACTGTAGTATACATTTCATTTGTCATGTCAGACACATAGAGTTTACAGCCAGTTTGACTACCAGTTCTATCAATAATCTGCTCAAAATGAATGACGGACGCCTGATGCCGGCTCCTCCTCCTAGCGAATGTGATGTGATCGTCAATCGGATAGACACATCCACACACACAAACACATACAACGCTTACACCGCATCATGACGCCTCCCACCATATCCATCCCCGACGACTTCGTTCTAGACGTTCACGACCTCGCCGCTATCGTCCTCGATGTTCACGCACAAACTGAGCCCCTATTTCCTCATGCGCAGCTGTTGGAGGTCAACCGCGGCGCGTCCCCATTCACCACCTTCCCCAAACACTTCCCCCACCCCTCCTGGCACGACCTCCCTGCACTAGAACCCACACGAAACACGTCGTGTACATCCTCCAGGAGAACTCGTCTGCTCAGGAGCGCACGACAGCAGACACCTTCGCCTCTTCACAAGGCTTTAAGACACCGGGCGGGAAGGACCTGACGCGGCGCGAGACGTGTTCTGGCGGTGCAAGTCGTTCAACAGCGGGTACGTCCTCGCTTACGCTGCACAACGGGTCTTCGACAGCTTCCCGACCACCGCCACACTGCACGCACGTACCTCCACAAAACACGAAGTGCTCTGCAAGCCCAGCCAAGTCACTGTCGCCGAGATCGACATCCGCGCGAAAGAGCCGTGCCTCATCCTGGTGCAAGAGCTCCGCCCTTACCTCAGTCCGTCCAAGGTCGACATCGAGCAGCATCTTTCGGGGTTCATCGACAACCCCCGAGTGTTCCTCTTCGTCGGCGAGGCGCGGTCTACGGACATGGAGTCAGACCCGTCTGTCGTCCTCGACCTCACGCTCCCGCAGATAGGGGGCCGCGGGGGCGGCGCCGAGCCGTTCGCGCTGAGCGCACGATCGTCTACCACGAGAAGGTGCTTGCGAAGGTCGCAGACGAGTTCGACCGGTACGACCTCAGTGCGAACAATCCGCATCGCGGACGAGGAGATCGTGCGGATGGTCATGGCGCGACTCGCGAGCATCGCCGCAGGGCAGGATCGCTTTTGCCGGTATTGCGGGAAGGACGGCGTGGAGACGCGCTGCTCGAAGTGCAAGACGGCCTACTTCTGCGCCCCGTGCCAGGCGCTTGAGTGGAAGGACCATAAACTGTGGTGTGCCGATGCGTCGACGGTTCTTGCGCAATGTATTGTCTTGCATCTACATGCTGCCAATGTTATGCTTCCCCAGTTCATGTTAAGGCTTTGCAGGGTTCCTGTCGAAGTGGGCGAATGGCCGCTTTCCTAATGCGTTGTTCCGCGCTGACAGAGGTCAGTCCGACCGGGTCGCTGCGTTGCGGACGGAGTACCCGAGAAGGGAATTAACCCCCTCAAAAACTCGCCCAATTAACCGATCGCGCATACCACCTCGTACACTCCCTCTGGCATGGACTCTTATCCTGTCCGGAGCGGTCCGGATGGTCCCTTCATCGACGCCCACGACCTTGTAGCGCTGATCCTCGAGGCGCACTGCACCACCCTCGGTACACCTTGTCACATAGAAAAGCCCTGGGAAATCAAGAGGGATGGCGCAGCATTTTACGGGGTGTCAGCGGACGACGTCCCGCCCGAATGGCGCAATGCCGCAGTGCCTCGGCGGGTAGGATATGTACTTGCTAGGTCTCTTGATTCGCCGGAGACACAGGTCAATGAGGCACAGGTCAACACCACAACGGACACCTTCCTCACTTCAGAAGGCGTGGACATGAAAGACGGCCGTACCGCCCCTTTGACTCGGCAGGAGATCGAGGACATCTTCTTGCGCTGCAAACTGTGCGACCAAGGCTTCCTGCTCGCGCACGTCGCCCAGCGCGTTATCGAAACCCTGCCGTCCATCGCCCCCATACGCGTTCGCACGTCCCAAAGCCACACCATCATATGCAAGCCCTCCGACGTCCTCAGCGACTCCGCCGTCATCATCCCGCGCGGGGGGTGCGCCATCATCCGCTGCGGAACACCCGACGCTCCCGGCGGGATCGTTTTCTCTGGGTTCGACGGCCCCATCCGGTAGCCGTACTTACTGCTCGGACGCGACTCCGACCCGACAAAATGCGCCGCGCTTGGAGATCGGCGGACGCGGGCTCGGCGGCGAGCCGTTCGCGCTCGAGCGGCACGACGTGTACAAGGCGCGCGTCCTCCCGCGCCACGCCACGGTGCACGGGTGGCGCGAGCCGATGTACACGGCCAACACGGGCCTGGCGTCGGACGTTGTGTGGGCGCGCGCGAGGGTTGTCATGTCGGCCGTGCTGGACAGAGTCGCCGCGATCGGCACGCGCGGTGCGGGGGACTTTCGCAGGTATTGCGGGCAGGCGGGGTTCATCACGCGGTGTGGGCAGTGCAAGGTATCGTACTTCTGCGAGCCGTGCCATCCCCTGGCCTGGAGGTACCACAAGAACTGGTGTTGATTGTGAAAGGCGTTGGGGAACGGGCATATGGCGGGCGGACGGTGGTCTGCGTTAATACAAAAAGAGCCGCGCTAGTGCGTCAGTTATAGCACCGTTATGGGGAACAGGGATGATGTATGTCAGTCAGTATGGTATCGTCAAGACGTGGGCTTGGGCTATACGGTACAATTACAAGATCAGCCGCGCCATTACCTCTCTGAATAACAACATTGTTACTCATGCCACCTCATCCTCGTCTCCGACATTTGCGACACGTCTTATAGGCGGCAGGGTGTTCAGTACGTATTCTTCCGTTCCGTCAGTGTCGCTGATCATCGTCGCATACTCGGGAGGGAACTTGTCATGACTGCTTGTCGTGACATCGGGGTGTGCGAAAGAGAGCGTCGCAGACGTGTCGCGTGCCCCAGGCGGCGAGGTGCACTCTGTCCTGGACTTGCCGAATTCGCTTGAAAGGGCGACCCGCACCACGATCAGACATTGCGAGATGCCCTTCAAGGGATTCAACTATCTGTTTCGGATAGGATGAGGATTGGAACCTACGAAGAACACAGGGAGGACGCAGGCCATGACATAGCCAACATCGTAGTTCGTCTACGAGGATAGCGTGAGCCAAGTGAAAGTATGCATGAACCTCGTAGGCAACACACCACGACGTGGCCATTCGGTGCGAGAGAGCAGATCTCGTACAGGAGCAGCCCAATCCAGGTCACGAGCGCCGACTCGATGCATGCCTGGAGGATGGTCCTGTACAAGCGCAGCTGCCCGCTTTTGTGGGCGATTATGCTGGATGTGGTGTGAGCAATCTCCAGCTCTGACAGAGCGCATAGAGCAAAACAGCGTACACAATCTTGGCGATGATCCCGCCGGTGAGGATGGTGTTGATCGCGAACATGAGCCAGCCCCAGGCGACGGTGATATTGAGCGTGACCTCCAGCAGCACATCTTGATAGACCTCGTAGCGCGTGTACGCCGCGAGGTGCTGCGCGTCCGCCGACCAGCACAGTACTGTCCCAGTCCTCGGTCAGGAGCCCGCGGGGTTCGCCCGGATCTGTCAAGAGCGGAACTCACGTGCGTTGACGATGATGAAGGCGCTGGGGACGTACAATGCCCATTTGCGCATGTCGAAGAGGACGTAGAAGCGCCAGGCGAGAAGGCCGTCGGAGCAGAGGCCCTGGAACGGGTGTCAGCGCCCAGGCTCTCTTTGTATGCGTACACGCCGCCACTGCCTGTCGCCGGGATCAGTACTGACAGCGAACGTAGTGGTGATACTGGCAATGCAATCAGCTTACGCCTCTCCGGAACTGAAGTTGGTTCATGACTGACTTTCCGACGACTACGAGTGGGATACTCCATGCCAAGAACTCGTCGGAGCCGGGGTGAAGTATTCGCGCCCTAGAGAACTGCAGGGAGCGCGAGATGAGATGTATGCACAGATTGACAAACCTGTGGCACAGGATGTGGGTGTCAGACGCAGTCCGCTTTATATTCACAGCGCAAAATGAACACGCACAGCACGATTGTGACGAGCCTCAGGCGTCGCGAAGACAGATCGCCCCGGCCATGGTTCGCCCACAGCGCGAGGACGAACAGAGAGAAGTACACGCCTGTGTCCGGGTCGCACCATGATCGTCAGAAACCCAATGTGCGTGTCACTCAGATTCTCAGAGGACTTACCAAACAACGCGCAGAGCACGGACTGTATGATGCCCGTGATCTCGAGCAGATGCCATACGTCCGCAATGTCGGTACCGTCCGCCATGGATGATGCAGCGTCGCGATTCGAGATCTGGTTTGAAGCGTCGGTTTGTGTTGCAATGTCCAGCTTGTACGGCAGCGCGAAGTGTAGGGAGCATATCCTTCACCCCTCGGCGACCAATACTAACAAGCAGTCGGAGAGGGGGATGATGCCACCAAAAAGCCCGAGGGGGGAGGGGGGGAGGTCGCATCCCAAGCGAGTCCCAACGCTTTTACACTCGAAAGAGGATCCCGCCCTCCATCATTACATGTCTCAGCCTGGCAGGCATCACTAGTCGAGCTCCCGCTAAGTAAGTAGTCTCTAGATATGCGGTAAGTTCGTGTCGACCGCTGTCCAAATCCTGGATCTCCGGATCTCGGGATGCAATCGTCGTAGTACAGCGTCGGCTAAGGCGCATGTATCTGCCCGGAGAGACGCGTACGAGCGTACGCGGTCTTCTGATCCTCAAGACTGCAGGCAGGGCGGTCCCCGGGCACACCATCCGAACAAGCTGACTGCACGCTGGCAGCGAGCACGCGCTGCACTCGTGAGTCGCCGTTGTGTCAGGGTCACCAAGCTAAGCTTGTGCGAAGTTCGCGAGAATGACTCGGATCGGGGCGGTGACGAGTAGGCAATCCCAAGTTCGCTCTCTTGTGGACGACGTGCTCCGTCGAAGATTGTTCGCGTCCACAAGGTGGTTGTTTCGTTCATGAAGTAAATACGCTCGATCGAAAACTGTTCGACAGGAGCTTTGTGGCGATTTGTAATAGCCACAACGCCTCGTGTTCGAATGCCAGTACGCCGGTCGCACTTGGTACTCGGTACCTAGGCGTCCTCGGAGGCAGATTTCATGGCTACAGGGGCCCATGTCAGATGGTCAGATGAGAGGCACTTGGCCTGAGCTGGTGTGGATTCAAGTTATTCAGCGATCCCGGGGCCAGGCGGCGGAACAAAACAAAACGCTCTGACCCAAGAGACGCATGAGCATTGTTTCTATGCTAGTATAGTACACGGGGCGCCCGTAAACATGACGCGGGTATCTAATCCAGACACGTACTGGAGTGTTCCGGTCTCGATTGACACGCGCCGTCGAGCTTCTACTGCTGGCTCTTTAGCTTGAGACCAGGCAGGCTGAACATCTGCAACGTTGAAGGGCCAGTCCCGTTCACATCCAGTGTGCGGATACACCAAGGAAGAAACCCACCTCGTAGATCATCTCGGCAGGCGCGCCCCATCCACGGACGCCCTGCACCTGGCTCACGAGCTGCGTGCCGAGTATGACACCAATGACCGCGCCGCTCTCCTCGTCAATGATCGGGCCGCCGCTCGACCCTGGCGTCGGCGGCGGGTCGAAGTGCAGGTGCGCGAGTGAGTCGTACGTGCCCGGCTGCATCCCCAATGTATTGTCGTTCAACGCGCATCCGGAGCCGGGATGGGGTAATCGTACGCACCTTCGCCTCTCTACCCGCAAAGTCTCGGTAGCCCACAACGGTGCCCTTCACCCACTTGCGCCATGTACCCCCGACCCACGGCGTCCACCCGTCCCTATCCCTCCCCGCCGCGGGCGGCTTGTCGACCACGAAGTGCGCGCGGATCGCCGTCCCCGGCTGGACCGGGTACGGGTTCACGGGCAAGGAGCGAATGGCCCGTGGGGCGCGCGCGTCGTCCGGACTCGACGGCGCGAGGGGCGCGGAGAGGAGCAGGAGGTCCCCGCGGTGCATCGCGGACAGCACAGACGAGACGGGGTGGAAGAGCGGTGCGGAAGGCGAGCCGTTGATGACGAACGAGCCCGAGAGCACGTCCCCCGGGCGCACCGCGGGGCTGGGCAGCCCCGAGCGGAGGAGCGGGTCGTGGCGGATCTTGACGACAGATGCCGGCAAGCGCACCGACGGTCAGCGTCCATGCACCCGACCCCACGCTGCACGACAGAGACGCAAGGCGGGACTCACCTCCTCCAGCGTGTGCGCACAAGTGACGAGCACGGCCTCGCCCTCGGGCGTGCCGGGCGCGTGCACCGCGAAGCCCGAGCTGTACGCGACCTTGTGCGGCGCGCCCGCGCGGCCCTGCAGCGCGTGCGCGACCATGACGAGCGCGCCGTCCGCGCTGCTCACGTCCGCCGCGCCGCTCGCCGCGTCGCCCGCGATGTCCGAGAACTGCGCACGCCGGCCCGCGCCCGGGCGCGACTCGTACGGGAGCGCGGTGGGGAGGACGTGCCCCGCGCGCTTCATGTACTGCTCGACGAGCTCCGGGAGCGGCGTCGGGCGTGCCGTGCCGGTGGTGGTGCCCGACCCCGAGGCCGCTTTGCGGAGCTCGGAGAGGACGTGGGCGTCGAAGGGCCGGAGGGGCTGCCGGGCCGCCCCTGATCCCCCTGATGGACGTGTGGACGAGCTGCTTGCCGCAGGCGGTGGTGGGGGTGGTGTAGGAGGAGAGGGTGGTTCGCCGAGGAAGGTGGTCGAGCCCACCTGGGCGTAGCCTCTCGCTGGCCCTGACCTAGGGGTGAGTCTGTGCGCGTTGGAGGTGGCGGCGCGTCGGAGTGGGCGAGAGCGAGCAGAGGTGGCGAGGAGCTGGCTGGTGTAGCAACGGGAAGCCATGGGATCTTAGTCTGTCATTGAGCTCGGGGTGGTAGGTAGCAACTGTAGCTGGATTGGGTACCTAGAGGAGCGGACCGTCGTTCGACTCGGCATCGGGCGCATGTCCGAGTCTGAGTCCGACACCATCTCCGCCTCTCGCACCGCATGGCTGTGGGCGATGACGTCAGTCGCTCTCAGCCACATCCGCCAGCCGCACGATGGCAGCCCTGTCTTCGAGCACAAGTTGTGAGTAACAGTAGGACTGCATACCACAGCTTTCTTCGTTGGCCAGTTTATTCAAAGCGAGGGCAACAGAGACAACAGAGCAGCGACGCAGACAGTGGATTGAAATCAGATCATACACCAAGCAGACCCCCGGCCTCCTCGACTCAGCCCTACACAACTCACACCTCCACGCTCCAGGGATGGGGGATCGCACCCGTCTGGATGCCCGTGAGGTACTTCCACAGCGGGCGCGACACGGGGCCCATCCCGTCCGGACCCGTCGGGATGTGCAGGTCCTCGCCCAGGTATCCGATCCTGTCCACCGGGCTGACAACCGCCGCCGTACCTGCCAAACACAACGCACATCCGTCAGCACAGACGTCGCCATAGCCTTTGGAGAGAAACGTGGGAATGACACTGACCGGTCCCGAAGAACTCGACGAGGTTGCCCGTCTCCGCAGCCTCCTTGACCTCCTTCATCGTCACCGGGCGCTCAGACACGACGAGCTTCTCCGTCAGCTCCGGCACGCGCAGCTTCCCCGCCTGGTGGTCCCGCGCGAGCCCAAGCACCGAGTCGCGCGTGACACCGGGGAGAATGATGCCGTCCAGCGGCGGCGTGACGAGCTCGGTTGCTGTGGGTGATTACGAGAACGTGAGTAAACTCCTTAGCCAGAACGTGCGGGAAGCTGGCGTACTCCCGTCTGACCGCTTGAACACGGCGAACGCGTTCATCGTGCCGACCTGGTGGGAAGGGTGGGTGAGCATGGGAGGTGCGGCACGTTTGCAGGCGCCGTACCTCGGTGATGTGGTGCTCAGGTCCGTGCAGCCAGAGGTTCTGCACATAGCCCTTCTGCGCGGCCGCCTTCTGCGCAGCGACGCCAGCCGCGTAGTTCGCGCCAAGCTTGTACGCACCGATGCCGCCAGGCGACGCGCGCGTGTACTCCGTGGTGCCGTACAGAGCGACGGGCTTGAAGCCCTGAGGATAGTATGGTCCGACGGGGCTGCAGATGACGAAGAGAAGGGCTTCTTTGGGGGGCGCGATGCCGAGCGCGGGCTGGGTACCAACTGAACTGCGAGTGAGCGGGAGAAGAGAAAGGAAGGGAGGGGATTTAGAGCATACTCATGGCAGGGCGGATGTAGAGACTGTAGCCCGGCTGATCAGGAATCCAGTGCTTGTCCAGACGGACGAGCTGCTTGATGAGCTCCACGGCGGCATCCCCGTTGAATGTCTGTGCGATACGCTGTCACTTCCCCACCCCACTGAATGAGTGGAGACAGCACCCACCGGCATCGCGACACGCTGTGCGCTGGTGTTCATGCGCTTCATGTTCATGTCCGGCCGGAACAAGGTCACCTTGCCGTTAGGATCGCGGTACGCCTTCAGCCCCTCAAATAGACAGTGTGCATAGTGGAAGACGGTCGCGCTTGGCTCAATGGAGAGGGGGCCGTCTGTTTGCGATGTCAGACCTTGCGACTCGGGTCTGCTGCGATAAGGGGCTTACAAGGCTGAATTTTGGGCGTCCCCCATCCGTTGAGAACGTGCCACGGCACGGTGAGCATGTGATCCGTCTATTGCGGTGACTAGCTTAGTACCTCAAATGGTGATGTCTGGTGTGAACAAACTCACGAAGGTGTGACCAAATACGAGGCTGGAGGGAGGTGGCGGCCGCTTCGGCTGCTGCGTCCGAGATACCTCGAGCAAGGATGGCTGCGTTCACGAGCGTCGGATCAACCTCAAATTCAGGAGGAGAAGCAACTGTGCGTAGCGAACACACCTCGATGTCCGGAAGCCTAACAAGCTCGCCCGTCATGGGGTCCTGGGCGGTGGAGGAGGTGTACCGCGCATTGGCGAGCTTGAGAACGCCGCTGGCGCGAGAGGGCCCTGGGCGAAGAGCGCCAGCACGGGGTGCGCCGAGGCGCATAGACCGAAGCGTGGTCGACATGGTTGATGGAGGTACGAGTTGTCGGGCGGCGACTTATGAAGGGAGGCGTCGGCGACGAGTGACTCGGGAAGGACGATGACTTGGTGGGAGTGCGAGTCGGCAGGAGAGATCGGCGGCAAATGCATGCCATATCGAGTAAGAACCGGGCCGGTCGCGCGCCGTCCAGCCTGGGAGCGTCGGGGAACAGCCTGCGCTCTGCACAAGGACGGTGGCGGCGGTGAACATGGCCGTCGCAGCGTCACCGTCAGCGCGGCCCAGGGCTTTTATCCGTACGGGCAGCCCACTCGAGAGCTTCTGGCAGCGCCGGTTCTGTCACAAACGCGCGCTGTCACGGTGGATTGAGCGTGACAGAATGCCCCATCGCGACGCGACGGCGGGTCCGACGCGTCGTTATCGATGGCCCCCAGCAGCCGCTTTGCGCGCGCCGGGTCTGTCGCCGCGCCAGGGCCGTCGCTGCCAGTGGGTGCTCCGGCGAGCGTGCGAGAGAAGAGGACGGGGCAGGGGCGGCCTCGGACGGACGATAGGGCCAATTCGCACTGAGCCGGAGCTGGGTCGGGGATAGTCGATACAGTACCTTCGCACGGTCATGCCTCCCGGACGGGCCGTGACAAAGACGTCAGCGCTGAGCAAGTCCGAGATTACATATCTCATCGACATCACCTCTCTCCCCAACCCTTTGCGATCGCTATCCTCCTTGTCCGCAACCACCACCATCTCCATTCCCTCCCAATCCCAGTCCCACATACACAATGGCCCAACCCGTGTATGTCTTGGATCTTTCCATTTCTGTCGTACGCCGTTACCGACCTCACTTGCAGCGGTGATATTGGCCTCATCGGTCTGGCCGTCATGGTAATCAACTGTCGTCCCATTTGCACCTACGTGCCGCTCATGCACATATATGGTAGGGCCAAAACCTCATCCTCAACATGAACGACAAGGGCTTCACCGTCGTCGCGTACAACCGCACAACCAGCAAAGTCGACCACTTCCTTGAGAACGAGGCAAAGGGTGCGTTACCGACCGTGATCTAACCGAATTAGCCGCTCGATCTCATTCTTGCTCCATCACCCTTGCTTCAGGCACCAAGGTCGTCGGCGCGCACTCCATCGAGGAGCTTTGTGCTAAGCTCAAGCGCCCCCGCAAGATTATCCTGCTCGTCAAGGCCGGCCAGGCTGTCGATGCGTTCATTGAGCAGCTCCTCCCTCACCTTGAGCAGGGAGACATCATCATCGATGGCGGCAACTCCCACTACCCTGACACCATCCGCCGCGTGCAGGAGCTCGAGAGCAAGGGTCTCCTCTTCGTCGGCGCTGGTGTGTCTGGCGGTGAGGAGGGTGCCCGCTACGGCCCGTCGCTCATGCCTGGTGGTTCCCCCGCGGCATGGCCTCACATCAAGAAGATCTTCCAGGCTACGGCTGCTCAGGTCAACGGCGAGCCCTGCTGCGACTGGGTCGGCTCATTCGGTTCCGGCCACTACGTGAAAATGGTCCACAATGGTGAGAGCATTCTCACGTTAAGCCTCCGTTCAGGCCTAGTCCTCACCGATTTCCACAAGGTATCGAGTACGGTGACATGCAGCTGATCGCGGAGGCGTACGACATTCTCAAGCGTGGCCTTGGCCTGAGCGAGAGCGAGATCGCGGAAATCTTCACCGCCTGGAACAAGGGTGTCCTCGACTCCTTCCTCATTGAGATCACCGCCAACATCTTGAAGTTCAACGATGATGATGGCCAGCCTCTGGTTACCAAGATCCTTGATTCTGCAGGCCAGAAGGGTACTGGCAAGTGGACTGCGATTGCTGCTCTCGATGCCGGCATGCCCGGTAGGCATCTTGATGAGTTCGAAGCGACCAACAGTAGCTCACCGGTCATCAGTTACCCTCATTGGCGAGGCTGTCTTCGCTCGTTGCTTGTCCAGCCTGAAGGAGGAGCGTGTCCGTGCCAGCAAGCAGATCGCTGGCCCCCAAAAGGAGCCCTTCAAGGGCGACAAGAAGCAGTTCATCGACGACCTTGAGCAGGCTCTCTACGCGTCGAAGATCATATCCTACACGCAGGGCTTCATGCTCATGCGTGAGACGGCCAAGGAGGTTCGTAACTGACATCTGTCTTCTGATTTCCACTGTTTGCTGATGGAGGATGCAGCTCAACTGGGACCTCAACTACGCCGGCATTGCGAGGATGTGGCGTGGTGGCTGCATCATCAAGTCGGTGTTCCTCGGCGACATCACGGCGGCGTACCAGAAGAACCCCCAGCTCGAGTCATTGCTCTTCGACGACTTCTTCAACAAGGCTGTCCACACGGCGCAGCCTGGCTGGCGCCGCATCATCGCGCAGGCCGTGCTCTGGGGTATCCCCACCCCCGCATTCAGCACTGCGCTCGCTTTCTTCGACGGATACCGCAGCGAGGTCGTCCCCGCGAACTTGCTCCAGGCGCAGGTCAGTAGACTGCTTAGTGGTCCAGGATTATATTGTACTGACGCTTTCAACAGCGTGACTACTTCGGTGCCCACACCTTCCGTGTCGTGCCCGGCAAGGAGAATGCCAAGCTCCAGTTGGGCCAGGACATCCGTAAGCCCTGGTTTGGTCTGCACCGTGCTTGCTGTGGATTGACTTGATCCTAATAGACATCAACTGGACCGGCCGTGGCGGCAACGTTTCCGCGTCCTCATACAACGCTTAAGCGCCGTCTTCTCGAGGGCCCGCGCATGTGGCGACGCACCATGGCTCTCGACGTCGCCCATTCGAGCACATCCTATTGGCGTCGAGGAGGCCCTGTCGGTCGCATGTGCAGGATCGTGTGTCAGGGGAAGGATGAAGCAGCATTCACTGGAGATGGTACGATAGTATGTATCGTGTAGACTACAGTCAATCCAAGCAGGTGGTCATACACCTTGTATTGACTTTCACGCAATCACTGGGATAGAGTAAACAACTACTGGACGATGCGATATGGGAGGGTGCTCAAATGATATCCGAACCCCATGGTATACGGTGGTACACAAGACTCATCACTTTTGACTCTCTGGTATCGGCGGTAGCTCCCACCCTTGGGGGCCAAAGTGCGGAATGACCATCGACTGGCCTTCCTTGTTTATGAACGGCTTCGAGTACGTGCACAGCGCCTTGCCGAGCGCATGCAGCCACGCGCCGTTGACTACGGTGAGGCCCTTGATGTACACGCGCGACGTGCGGACGACCTCGAGGAACACGACATACTCGGGCGGCGGCTGGCCCGCGAGCACCGACGCCGGGTGCACGTACACGTCCTCGCCGATCCCGAGCGCCTCGTACGCGACCCCGCGCGCGGTCGTGTACTGCGTCCCGCCGGACGCGCCGGCGCCCCAGCCCTTCTGCGCGACGTCCTTGCGCACGGCGACCTGGTCGATGAACCCCGCGGCGATCAGCTGCCGGAGCACTTTCAGCTGTGTGGAAGGGGGGGAGTGGGCTCATGGTCAGTACATGCGCATGTTGGGAGGCAGCGGGGGGCGAGGGAGGACGAACCTGGAGCGCGGAGGGCGGGGGGAGGTTCGCCTCGAAGCCGGTACGGACGTCGGGGAAGTTGGTTTGCACGATACTGCTGATCTGCGCGCGGAGCTTGTGGATCTCTTCCATCGCCTGGCGGGAACACAGGGACGTTAGTTGCCGCGGACGACGCAGTGCGGGGAGTACGAGGGACATGCCTTTGGGCGCACGAAGTGCTCCTCGCAGAACTTGTGCCCGCCGCCCGCGTACTCGTATGCGCCGACAACGGACAGGACACGCAGGACGTCGCTCGAGGAGCCCCCGAGTGCGGCGTGCAATTGTTGCGACTGGAAGAACGCCTTCCGGCGCACCCGGCGTGCCTCCTTCGCGCGCACGGCCTCGCTCGTCAGGTGCGCGAGCTCCTCGTCCTCGTCCTCCCCGGCGTCCTCCTCGTCCTTGTCGACCTCGAGCGCCTCTTCGCGCAGGAACGGGTCGCCCACCGAGAGCGCGGCGACGATCGTGATGACGTACGGGAGACACCCGTGCTGCCGCCCGCTGACGAGCATGCGCGAGAAGCGCGGCGAGAGCGGGAAGAGCGACATCGTGCGCCCGACGTCCGTGATCGACCCGCCGAGCGTGGCCGCGCCGGGGGCGGGCGCGAGCGCGCCGAGGTGCGTGAGCACCTTCTCCGCCTTCTGCAGGCTCGCGCGGTCCGGCGGCGTCGGGAAGGGGAAGTTGACGACGGCGTCGATGTGCATGCTCTTCATCTGGAGCACGACGCCCTCTATGGGCATGCGCAGGATCTCGGGCTGCGAGAACGGCTCGAAGTAGTGTTCGAACAGCGCGGACGAGTACAGGCGGTAGCAGTGGCCCGGGCCCGTGCGGCCGGCGCGACCGGCGCGCTGCGCGGCGGAGGCCTTGGAGATCCAGCTGACTCGGAAGGCTTGGATGCCATTCGCGACGTCGTACCGTCTCTGCAGCATACGCAATCGGTTGTGCGTTCAGACAGATGTGGTGAACAACTCACCTCCTTGGCACGACCGCAGTCAACCACGTATCGGATCCCAGGGATGGTCAAGGAGGTCTCCGCTACGTTTGTGGCGACAACCACCAACCGAGTGCCGGGAGGTGGAGGTTTGAAGACTTGCATTTGCTTCTCGCTGGAAAGCAACGCGTACAACGGGACGATGTGCATAGGAACTGGGCACCAATGAGCACGTCGCCCGTGAAATGTTTGACTAAGTCTTACCATCAGTCTCCTCTGCATCGATACCGAGCTCTTCGTTAGCCTCCGCCTCATCATCGGAGTCGAGTGCTTCGGCGTCTGCGTCAGCAATGCCGTCGACGTCAAACGCTAACGCCTCTTCCTGTTGCTGCGAGTCGCCCAAATCGACATCCTCCGCCTCCACATCGGCTGCAGACGAGAGAGTGAATATGCTATTCCTAGTGCGAGATGAAATGTCTTACCATGTGCTGGAGCTACAGCACGAGATGCAGGCTTGTCCTCGGCAAGGGAAGTCGCTAGGTTGCTGAGACGCGACTGGAGGGATGTCCGAGCCTTTTTCCGTTCCTCGAGCGCTTTCTTGCCGTACCGTCCCTCCAGTCTCCTGCATACGCCAGTGATCTCGTTCTGGCCGGTCAGGAAGATAAGTATGCCTCCTGGCGGTAGTCGCGCATGGATCTTGCTAGCCTTCTTGATAGCCTCGGAGACGTAGTCTGACGATGTCCGTCGACTGAAGTGCACCGTAACTGGGTGTTGGCGAGCGGGCACGTTGATGATTGGTGGAGGTGACGAGAACAGGGACTTGTTCTCGGCGAAGTCGGTGACGCGAAGAGTGGCGGACATGATAATCAGTCGTAAAGGCTGGAGCATTGTGAGTAGCGAATGTAAGCGCAGGCGTATATGGCATACCTTAATATCGTCCTGGCCGTCTTTCCACATCTCCTCTCTCAACTTCACAACGCGACTGAGCACGCCGATAAGTATATCGGTGTTCATGCTCCTCTCGTGAGCCTCGTCGATTATGATCACAGAGTACTTCTTCAGCAGAAAGTCGGTCGCGAGCTCGCGCAGTAGTACACCGTCAGTCATGAACTTGATCGCCGTGGAGGGAGACACCGTCGCGTCATATCGAATCTGGTATGACACGCGGGTCGATGTCAAGGACAGCTCGTGTGCAACACGGGAAGCCATGGACATGGCAGCGACTCGTCTTGGCTGAGTAACACCGATCATTCCAGGGTTGTCTATGCACCTGTGAGTAGGCATAACAGACGTAACGGATATCACTCACCACTTCCTGCGGAACCAAATCCAGCCTCAAAAAGGAACTGGGGCACTTGCGTGGTCTTGCCGCTACCAGTCTCACCGCAGATGATCACGACGCTGTGCAAGAGAATGGCCTCCATGATGGGTTGCTCTTCCGCGACAATGGGTAGGAGAAGCCTAGCCTCTTCAACCTCAGGCGGTCGGGTTACAGTGATTACCTTCCGCGTCTTCGGTTTCGTGCTGTCCTTAGCCGACTCTTGTAGGCGTTGCGCAAACGATGTCTGGGGTAAATGTAAATCCTCGCCGAGCGGCCCGCGCATCTCTCGAGGCCCGTCGACGTGCTTTATCTTGCGCTCCCGCGGGGCTGAAGCGGTCTGAGTGGGTAACGACTCCGAGTTGTTTGTTTCATCTGGCGGAGGGGCGACATATCCCTTGGCGGCACTCAGTTGCTTCATGGCCCAATCCTTGAAACCGAGCTTCTTGCGCTTCTTGCTCGCAGACCCTTCTGGTTGTTCCTCTGAGTACTCTTTTGGCGAGGATTCCAGTGACGCTTCCGATTCTGCGGAATCCGAGTCGTCCGACACATCCCCAGCATCAGATGCTTGGTCCTCCTCGTCCTCGCTCACGCTATCATACGCGGAGTCCGAGCTGTCAAAGGACGAAT
Source organism: Trametes elegans (assembly GCA_022606155.1). Lineage (NCBI taxonomy): Eukaryota > Fungi > Basidiomycota > Agaricomycetes > Polyporales > Polyporaceae > Trametes > Trametes elegans. The sequence goes on along the minus strand of JABYQO010000020.1, from coordinate 38,281 downwards.
CCGAGTCCTCCGATTCGTGTCGTGCGCGCTTGGTAGGACGTCCGTTCCAGGATGAGAAGGCGGTCTGTGGAAGGTATGTTGGAATATGGCGTTACAATCGGGATCTCTCAGACACTTATACCTTGGAATGTTTTGGTGTCCTCTTGGAGATTTTCGGCGCGACGACTGTACCGTCAGGGTTGTGGCGAAGAGCACTACCTACGGCAATATTCGAGGGCGCAGGTGCAGGGTGGTCGGTTTCAGGGGATTGCACTGTGGTGGAGAAGCCTGAATCGACTATCACGACGGGTTTCGACCGCGACATGCCCTCCTGGACGTCTTCGTCTTCATGAACAGAGTCCGAGCGTGCACCTACGTCCATCTTTGTATCCTTCAGGTCGACGTCGCTATCGTCACTGTCGCCGATGAGTGGAATGAGGGGCTCGTTGAGGCGTCGGCGTTTCCCCTTATTCGCGCGACCGTCCATCGCACGCTTGACCTCGAGGTCCTCTTCCTTCTCCAAGCGGTTACGGTGGGTTGAAGCCTTCCCCGTACCAAGAGTTGCCGATGATTGCAGATTTAGCGCGGCAGATCCTTGAACTTGGCTCTTTCTTGAACAGTATGAGGGTCGTGTTACTCGGTACGCAGATAGTAGACGTACGAAAGCTTTTCGAAGAGTTCAAAGCGTTCCTCTTGCTTCAACTTCTTCTCCTGCATGGGAAGTGAGAAATTTTGTTCGCCGGCACAGCGTATGTTTACATACAATGTACTTCTCAAGCCGCTTCTTCTTCTTGCTACTTGCCTTCGAGTCGAGCTCCGCAAGCATCTGACAGACCAACCTGGTCAATTTTTGGTGACCAACGAACTAAACGCGCAACGTACCTCTTCTCTCATTTTGCGCTTCCTCTCTTCCGCCCGCTGCTCCTCACTCTTGGGTACTACGACTTCTGCATTGGGGTTCGGTTGGTCAGGTTGACCGAGGTCCTGCCTGTCCTTGCCGCGTTTCGCCTTCTTCTTGTGAGATCCAGAACGCGCTTTCGCATTGTATCTAGTCCGTTGCATAATTCTTCGTATTATATGTATCCAAGGCCGGACAATCCAGGAGTGCAGGGCACAGCGCAGGGCCAAATGCAAGGCGTGGTCGAAGGACTGAGCTCCACGGCACAAGCGCCGCACTGACCGTAAAATTCAGATCTCGATCACTCGCCACCGAGATCGTCGATCTATATTTTACAGGCGCGCATAACTCGCTCCCAACCGCCGCGTACCGGTTGCACCCTGCGGCCCGCTCTACAACTCTACCCTACCACGCCGGTGGGGCTGGCTTGGTAGTGAAGCACGTTCGAACAAATACCAAACTATAGGACGAATATGTGTGGGATTCTGTTTTCCTTACAGGCGAATTCTGAAGAGGGCGAGCGGCCTGCATGCGGATGCTTGCACGACCTTTTCCCGCAGTTACAAGCAGTGATAGCGGCAAGAGGTATCTAAGTCGGTAGAGGCTGTTTGTAACACATGGTGACTGATCTGCGGGGTATTCAGGGCCAGATGCGCAAGACACCGTTGTATATGATTTGGAACATTTCCGACTCACGTTCAACGCATCTGAGCTTCGCCTAAGAGGGGATACCTTCGTCAAGCAACCGCACGTTGACTCAGAAGGCAGTGTTCTTTGTTGGAACGGTGAGGTGTGTCATTCACGGTGCGGCAGAGAGTATCACACTAAACGCCCTGTTGGTCAGGTCTTTGAAGGACTGGAGGTAGCGTTGCCGGATGCTTGAGCTTGACATGGTCGCTGATATGTATCCAGATTGCACCGAGTGAGAATGACGGCTCAAAGCTATCGGAGGTGCTGAAAGACTCGAAGGACGACCTAGATGTTGTCAAAGCCTTCGGTGGCATTGAAGGGCCGTGAGTAGACCTGCGACTAGGATCTATATGTATGCCAAGGTTACTCATCGTCGCACCAGATACGCCTTTCTGTACTACCATGTAGGTTCGCGTATCTTGCATTAGGTCATTGACTCATGCGAGCTTGCATCAGCGACCCACTCAGAAGGTCTACTTTGGACGCGATCCTCTTGGTCGGCGGTCGCTTCTGATTCACTATCCTGACGAAGCTCGACCCTATTTCCTCTTGTCCTCGGTTTCGATTGGCCCGAATCCAGGATACTCTCTGGACGATATTTCTACACAGCATATATACGTGATTGACCTGACGACTATGGCGTCTTCGAATAAGGTATGTAATAGCTGTTTCGTTGTTTGCATACCACTCACGCGGGCCGAAGGTCATCGACATAAGAGATTGCATATCCACGATCATTCGTGCCCCTAAGGATATTCCTCTGCTCTTCGTGAGTTGCCTCGACCGATGCAAATGTGTCACTTACCTGACATCGCGTGTCACGACCTCAGGCCGAGCCAAGTCGGGTCAACGGAAGTCTTCCTGATGACCCGCCGAGGGTTCAGAGCCTCGACAATATACCGCCTCACCTGATAACAGCAGTTGACGACTTGATCACCCATTTGGACAACAGTGTGATGCTGCGAGTCCGCGACATACCACGGAGACAGTGAGTTTCTCTCCTAATCACCAGTAGCAGTCGCTGTGAACGCTCTTGAGAAACTCTCTCGGTGAAGCAAGAGTTGCCGTCTTCTTCAGCGGTGGCATCGACTCGACCATGCTGGCTTTCCTCGCGGACAGGTGATCGACACGTCTTACTGTCCTTGCGCAGATGCTCACCTCCTGCCAGGCATGTTGATCCCGACGAGCCGATAGACTTACTGAACGTCGCCTTCGAGAACCCACGCAAAATCGCAGTCAAGCTCGAAGGTAACATCGGCGGTCTGCCGAAACGAGAGAAAAAGCAGAAGCTCCGTGAGCCGCTAGACTACTCGACGGTGACGGTCTCGTACGACGTACCGGACAGGCTCACAGGTCTGAAGGAAGTAGAGGAGCTGCGACGGCTGTGCCCCAATCGCAAGTGGAACTTTCTAGAGGTCAATGTACCGTACGAGGTAGGACTTTCGATGTCTCGGATGAACGTAGGCTGAGTGCAACAGGAGTCGCAAAGCGCCCGAGCTGCGGTAGAGGCGATCATGTTTCCGTCAAGAACGGTGATGGATCTGGTTCGTAGTATCCTCCTGCCGTTGTGGAACCGTGCTAACGCCGTGCTGCAGAGCCTCGCGATTGCCCTGTATTTTGCCGCGCGTGGCGTTGGTCAAGTGCGCTCGCATCCCGGAGCAGAGGTTAAACCCTACACCAGCCCTGCGAGGGTCCTCCTGAACGGACTCGGGTCCGACGAGCTTCTTGGCGGATACGGCCGACACCGCACAGCGTTCAAAGCGGCAGGATGGCAAGCCGTCATAGATGAGGTGCGCGTGGTATACGTCTCGCTACCCAGCGCTTGAGCTGATCAGCCCATAGCTTCAACTTGAGATAGACCGGATACCAACCAGGAACCTGGGACGGGATGACCGCGTGATCTCCTCCTGGGGCAAGGAGACGAGGCATCCGTTCTTGTCTTTGTCGGTCGTGAACTTCTTGGCCCAGCTTCCGGTACACGTGAAGATGGACCCGCGTTTGGATTCGGGAATCGGGGAGAAGCTGTTGTTGAGGCTAGCGGCACGGAAGTTGGGGCTGGTAGAAGCAAGCGTGAGGAAGAAGAGAGCGATGCAGTTCGGCAGCCATTCCGCGCGGATGGGACCTGGCGAGGGTGACAGGAAGGGAGACTTGCTCATCAACAAGGGGGAGTGAAAACATAGCATAGTGATGCACGTACAGGCAAGCTTTTGGCAAGAGTCGTGTATTTCGTTCGAAGGCTTTAGGCCATGAAGCACTTCTGAAATAGTAGTGCCATACGGCATAAGTAACTGGGCGCTGCCGCCCCGGAGTTCGGCACCGCTAAACGCCGGGCCGCGGTGATCACTATTGAATATTGAACTTTGCCTCTTGCGTTTTCCACCAGCGCCCGCCTCCCTTACTGTAAACGTTACTGCTCAGAAAGAGGCTCAAACTCTCCACTCTATTGTTTGCATCGAACACATCACCAGCGTGAGCCTTGTGACGGGATACCTCAACTGAGAACCGGGTTGTAACCGGTCGTTAGCGATTCAGGCGGTCCACTCGCGCGTGGAGTTGCGACATGTCTGAACCCGGACATATCAATATCGCCTTTACGTTCTCAGGTACGCAGCAGTTTGTCTTTCAGTATAGAGAGCATCAGTTGAGCTACAATGGACCACAAGGCACACAGCCGAGGCTGAACTACGACGTCCTCATTTTGATCATGTCTTTCAGCTGTAGGGCTGACATCTCACGGTTGATGAAGCCTTCCCGCATTCTGTACCTTGCGGGAGCGAAATACTTGCTGCACGACAAGATAAAACTTTACAACTGGCCAGTCCACATCCTGTCATCGTTGTGCTGTTTCCTCGCCGCGGAGGGTGGTCGACGATTCCGACACTTGCGCTCTCTCGGTATCCCCATACTGAGCTCCGTTGACTCTGTCGGCCTGAATGCCGTCTCTACCCTATTCACACGTGCTAGTTGCCTCGAAACCCTGTCCCTGAGGTGTGCCGAAGACCTACTGGAACCACACCTGGAGCTTTGAGATGTCATTGCGAGCGGCCTTCCTGCGCTCCGGCACCTCACACTACACAGTACAGAGCGCATGGCCTGCAACCTACTGAAGAAAATATCTGCTCCTCTTAAGTCTGTAACGCTCCATTACTCTCGTGGCGAATACTCCGACTTCTGGCAGAGCCTGACCGACGAGGAGCAGACGGAATATCATCCGCAGTCGATTCGCTGCATCTCTCGAGGAAGTGGCTATGAAGAATTGGAGCCAGGACGGACCATCACTGGGGTACAGATGTATATACTTGAGGATGCGAAAGCTTTGTCTGGAGGACGACTACCCCTTGATGTGTCCCTACGTTCGCTCTTTCCCCAACCTGAAGGAGCTCTCTGTGAGCAATCCCATGTCGGAATGGGCCCTCCAGGAGTCTTACCCAGGTCCTAGAGGAGTTTCGCGAGCACAACTTGGCAGACTAGGTCGCACACGGGACATGGTCGAGTCTCGACCAGTACTGCGGCCAGATTCCTGAGCTCTACATGCTCGGAATCACTTGTCACATCACGCGTCTCGTCTTCTTCGACGTTCACAAGATGTGCCTCAACCTCCTCGGGCCTATCCTGGATCAAGTGACGCCCCTCTATCTCGAGCTGTGGCTTCGGTGTGTCCAGCTCAGTTCGGAGCAGTCCCGGTTACCAGCTGTTCTGGCCAGTCCCGGCGCAGGTTCTCTGAAGGAGCTCGTGCTACATATCGAGGTCTTGGCAGATAACAGGAATGCAAATCTCCATACGCTCATGGTATAGTCTCATCTTGTCCTCCAAACGCGCCCTACTGATGTTTTCTTCCATGTTGCAAAGTATTTCCTTCCCATGCCCTCGCTCATGCACATCTCAACTCCCTCAAACTCCTTTTGTGGCCTAACCCGGATCTTGACGTCACACGCAAATTTCGCCTCCCCTGCTTCGTCCCCGATCCTACTGAGCCAGGTGGAAGTCGTTCAGTCACTCCACCACCGCCTACGCCTGCTCCTCTAGCGCCTGCGGAATTGTCGCTGGGATCGTTCGAACCCTTCGAATACGCTCGACATATCTCCGTTGTGGCGTCAGCCATCAAATCTCTGCAAGTCGCCGTCGAGCGTCCTCGCCGTGAAGGGATTCGGATAGCACGCTTCAATAGAGAAGAGGCGGACTCGCATGACGTCACCATCGTGGATGAGTGGAAGGGATGTAGCTACTCATATAACGGATCCTATGACTGGACTTGAGTAGCATCGATCTGTCTTCTACTTCTGGCTATGATACCTAGCAGCAATAACTTCGCCCCTTTGTGTCCAATGCCACAAACAGCTCGCATATGCTCATGGTAGAGTCTCTATAGCTACTCGCGCAGCACCAATTCTAACCACATCCTTGGACTGTTAACAGGGACATCTTCCCGTTGGTCTGGCGCATACCAGCCTAGAGTCACTCTGCCTCATCTTGTACCCTGGCCTAAATCTCGTGGCCCTTGCACCAGACGGAGAACGCATTGTCATACCGCTGCCGGCGCCGGCTCCTCTCACCTGTGGACTTGTCGCTTGAGTCATTCGATCCTGCAGAGTACATGGCTAACATTGATGCTGCGGCCCCTACCATCAAGCCTGCGCACATCGTCGTCCAGAGCCCTCTTCATTGGAGGTACCGCATCGCACGTTTTAAGCAGGCCGGTGAAGAGGCGAACGTGCACAACGTCATCATTGATGTGGATGAGAAGGAGTTTCGTGGTTTCGCTTCTTGACACTTCGACTGAGTATCGTTGTCTTGCCCTCTAGCTAACATATCTGTCGACATCATCGTCAAGCCCATGATGTCCGCGTGTACTCGGGAATCTGGTCAGTCGCACGTGAGGCATGCGCGTGTTGAGTAAAGGAACCGAAGACAATGTGCCTCACAACCGCCCAAGGACCCGTTCACCCCATCGATGCCCCCATTGTTCCGGAGATTTGCGACGATCTGACTTGCAAATATACCTCCAGCATCCCTCCGGTACCTCGCCATCACAAGCTCAAGGACGACCGCGACATCCGCCTCTTTCGACGTCCTTCAGGAGAGGACTCCGGACTCATGAGTGTCAGTACGATCATGGAACCTAAGGACCATGAGAACCTGCGAGGTGAGTGACAGTTATACTCCAGCACCTAATATCACACTCGGCCGCCTGCTCTCTCCGATGAAGGACTCTATGAGAGCTGAAGCGACGTTCACAGGCATCCATCCGGTGCTCGACTATGACATCCTCACTGCAGTCATGTCCGTCAGCTGTCGGGATACGGCCTCGAAGCTCATGCGGACGTGTTGGACTTTGTATCACGCGGGTGCCAGGTACATCCTCGACGGCGGTGTCAACATCGGCGACAACTTCGTGGGCAGTCTGATGCCGAGCCTCAGTATGTTCCTGGTCGCTGAAGACGGCCAGCGACTCCAATATCTGCGCTGCCTTCGTATCGGCAGGATCTCGCAACCCTTGGACCCGGATTTCGTCTCCCTTCTTGCACGGGCCTCCCATCTTGAATATATCATTATTCTTCACGCAGAGAACCTGCTCACGTCCAACCCAACGTTCGGCCACATGATATCGCAAGAGCTGCTGTCGCTGCGGCGTCTGAACCTGAACAGGGCAGGAGAGAAAACCGTCGAAGTGCTGCGACAAATGCGAGCCCCGCTGGTGTCGCTGGTCATCTCCTTCGTAGATATCCGCGAGTTCTCCAGCAACTCTCAGGGCCAGGAACAGCAGCCGTGGTACCCTGCCGTCTTTTGCGCCAAGCTCGCTACCTCACTGCAGACGCTGAGAATCACGCCTGAGATACTGGACGAGCCGTTCGGGGGTAGCATGACGTATCCGAAGCTACACAACCTCCTTCTCCTCGATAACGCCCCCCTGACCCGATCCTACATCCAGGCATGCCCTAGCCTGAGAGACCTCGGAGTTCTCACCATGCGGCAACCATGGGACGCGGAGGACGAGCAGAATTTCCCCGAGCCGGCGGCTATCCGTCGACGGAACATGGAGGACCAGGTTTCGCTCGGAACCTGGCCTGGTCTTGAGGAGTTTTCCGGCAACGTCGCGGCTCTATACTTGTTCGGCCTCACCTGCCCAGTCCGGAGAATTGTCTTCGAGATCGTTGAAGATTGGTCCTTCCCGCTGTTGGCCCCTGCCATTGGTCAGACAAGGCCCAAATATCTTGAGCTATGGCTCAGTTGCGAACAACTGAGTGAATACCGGGCTTCATACCTGACAGATGCGCTGAAGTCTCCTGGCGCAGCGTCCTTGGAGCAATTAGACCTGCGACTCTGCATTCAAAACCATGACCTAGATGAAGAAGTACACACTGTCTTGGTGCGTGCGGATCCGAGCTTATCCATTGTATCTCACTCTGACGGCTTCGCCAACAGGGAATGCTTCGGGACACACTGATCCACATGCAGCTGAAGTCGCTCCGGCTTGGCTTGTATCCTGCACAGTCGCTTGACCCCTACCGGCCTTACTCGTACTACTACCACGACACCAGTCTCACCACCGACCAGCTCCGCGAGCTCCCACTCTTGCCCATAGAGCTCCTTCTGAGAGAGTATGATTTCGAGCGATACGCGCAGGAGGTCTTTGCTGGGACTCCGTCCTTGAAGCACGCGCAACTCGCTGTCGAGGGCCCTCGCCACGAGCAGGTGCGGATTGTGCATGTGGATAGATCCGAGGGGGGCGACATCGTCGTTCGGAAGCAGCACAAGAAATATCCGCACGCCATCGATGGAGCTTTCGAGTGGGCCTGATCAACGGCAGCATGCAACATCTGGTTGAAGGTTAGTATCCGATCTCCGGCTCACCCATCTCTACGAACTCGAGGCTGACCATATGCGTGTCAAGGATAAGATGACTGAGCAGGCCTGTGACGTATGCGCTTCGTTAAATGCTCCTGTGTTGTACGCTTGGGTGGATGGAAGTCTGAATTTTGCTGTACGAAACCGACTCAGTCACTCGTGAACTCGTGAATCAATGGAATGTTCGTTTCATCTGTTGTGACTGATTTGCTTCCTGTAACCGTTATAGGCCCGCGTCTAAAATGGCGGCTTGAATAGACCTGGATACCAGGGCTTGTAGTAGGCACGCGCGGGCGAGAGAGGTGCAAGGTAGAGAGACGGGACCCTCCGGTCCATGCCTATGTCCGCACGGCTGAGTCCTCGTGGCGCAATGATGTGCTACGCAACAACCTGTGCCTGTTCTGTCCAGTCCAGCGATGCATTGACGAGGTGGGCCGGAGAGAGCTGAGTAGCAGCTACATGGAAGCCCCCAGTGAACGTTGAACGTTGAACGTTGCACTCGGGCCCACGATCAGGCTCGGCTTGGGACCATGTTCAGATCTAGATCGGATGCACGTGGGAGTGCCGGAGTGACGCGCCGCGGCCGCCCAGTCTGCGTCCTCGTCCGCGTTCTACAGCCTCGCTCAGCCAACGGCACACCATGTCTCTTCCTCAGCTCGCAAATAGGATCATCGGTTAGTGGGAACTTTACCGCACCTGAAGTATACGCCACTGATCAAGTCTCCCGTTCACCCGTGTAGTCCCGGTCGCAATTGCGGCAGCGGTCGTCCAGGCCAGCATTTACGATGTTCCCGGAGGATACAGGGCCGTCATGTTCGACCGTTTCTCTGGTGTAAAGGACAAGGTGCGTGGCTTATTAGTTTCGCAATGTACAACAAGCTCACTTGACTGCGTCTCAAAGGCGTCTCCTGAAGGCACACACTTCCTCGTTCCTTGGCTCCAGAAGGCCATCCTCTATGACTGCCGCATCAAGCCAAGGGTAAGTTCTGACCGGCTTGGACTCGTCTCTGCCTTACACATTCACTCGTAGAACATCTCCACTACCACTGGTTCCAAGGATCTGCAAATGGTCTCGATCACGCTTCGTGTCCTCTCACGGCCGGACATCGAACACCTCCCCAACGTCTACAAGACCCTCGGTCTCGACTATGATGAGAGAGTGCTTCCCTCCATCGGAAACGAGGTGTTGAAGAGCATTGTCGCGCAATTCGACGCGGCGGAGTTGATCACACAGCGTGAAGTGGTATGTTCCTGAGCATGAGGTGTACCCGTCTGTAGACGCTCAACGGTTATTATAGGTGTCTTCTCGGATTCGTGAGGACCTTCTCCAGCGCGCAGGAGAGTTCAATATCCAGCTTGAGGACGTGTCCATCACCCACCTCACGTTCGGCAAGGTGCGTCGCGCTATGCATGTTCTGTCCGAACTAGGGACGCTGACATGTGTCGGTATGCAGGAATTCACCCAGGTACCCTACATCACAATCGAGAGAGCCTTGACCTGTCCGCTAACATTACCGTGTAGGCTGTCGAGGCAAAGCAGATCGCACAGCAGGGTACGTGACCTTGCACGCATCTCCGAGCTAGTGCTGACATACCCGACGAGCAGATGCTGAGCGTGCAAAATTCATCGTCGAGAAGGTAAGCTCGGGCTTCCAACGGGGCGCGAACATAGCTGACGAGAGGCTTTAGGCCGAGCAAGAGCGTCAGGCGGCAGTCATCCGCGCCGAGGGAGAGGCCGAAGCGGCGGCGACAATTTCGCGTGCGCTGGACAAGGCCGGAGATGGGTTCATTGCGTTCAGGAAGATTGAGGCGAGCAAGGCTATTGTGCAGTCGCTGGTGACGAACCCGAACGTGACTTACATTCCGAGCGGAGGAGGGAATGTGCTGCTGAATGTGCCGACTCCGCCTACATTCCCGCGGAAGTAGTACGGATGTAGCTACGTAGCTTGTTGCGTATGGGATGTCGGTCTCTTTCTGCAGACTTCGCGGGCCGCGGATGGACCCAACCAGCGCGGGCGGCTGCTGAGGGCAGCTGATTACGGGACGGTCGGAGATGTCCGAGAGGGGGGGAGACGGGCGGCTAAGGGGAAACGCATCTTTCCAACGGTCCACTGTCTCCTGACTTGTCAAGGCTCTCGTCTGTCCGTTTTCTCTCTCTTCCTCTCTCCGTTTCTCTCTCTCTCCTCTCTCTGCTCCTCTCTCTGTCCTATCTCTCTCTCCTGCTCTCTCACGGACCTGTCTCATTCGTCCATTCCCTGTCCTTGTGTCAATTTTCGCTCTGTACATATCAGCGCGCAAATATCTGGCCCTGCATCCAACGCTCATCCGTTCTCATCTCAGGCCTAACGACCTCGTATTCTTTCTGCTGCAATGAATCCCATGGGTACTATGTCGCCGGCTGAGGCTCCGGTACGTCGCCTCCCTTTTCACGCCGTCGCAACTACTGACCCAGACTGGCCTTGCCGATCCGCTTGTCTCGTCCCTTGTTACACACGTCATTCCTACGCATACAGAGACGCGCCCATCTCTATGTCGGCAACCTCAGTCCCCGAGTGACTGAGTATATGCTCACCGAGATTTTCGCTGTGGCTGGTCCCGTTCAACACGTCAAGATCATCCCCGACCGCAACTACCAGCACGGCGGCCTTAACTATGGCTTCGTCGAGTACATGGACATGCGTGCCGCTGAGACCGCCCTTCAGACGCTCAACGGCCGCAAGATCTTCGACACCGAAATTCGCGTCAACTGGGCCTACCAGGGCCAACAGAACAAGGAGGACACCAGCAACCACTACCACGTCTTCGTCGGCGACCTCAGCCCTGAGGTCAACGACGACGTCCTGGCCAAGGCTTTCAGCGCGTTTGGCACGCTCTCCGACGCGCGGGTCATGTGGGACATGAATTCGGGCAAGTCCCGTGGCTACGGTTTCCTCGCCTTCCGCGACAAGACGGACGCAGAGCAAGCCATCGCGACCATGAACGGCGAGTGGCTCGGCTCGCGCGCCATTCGCGTCAACTGGGCCAACCAGAAGACGCAGGGCGCGGTCGGGGGCCCGCCGCGCACGGGCAGCATCAGTGGGGGCAGCGCGCCTGCGCCGATGAACTTCCAGGGCGGGCCGCTCTCGTACGAGTCCGTCGTGCAGCAGACCCCCGCGTTCAACACGACCGTCTACGTCGGCAACCTCGTCCCCTACGCGACGCAGGCGGACCTCATCCCGCTCTTCCAGGCCATCGGGTACCTCTCCGAGATTCGCATGCAGGCCGACCGCGGCTTCGCCTTCGTCAAGCTCGATACGCACGAGCACGCCGCGATGGCCATTGTTCAGTTGCAGGGCCAGCTCGTGCACGGCCGCCCGATCAAGTGTAGCTGGGGCAAGGACCGCGCGGACGGCGGTGCTGGACTCAGCCCGACCACCCTCAGCCCCTCGCCTGCCGCGGCGCCGTACGCAAACTTGGTACGTGCGCTCCGTGCGACAGCGCTGCAATGTTGCCTTGTACTGATTGGCTTGCTCGACTTATAGCCCGTATACGGCATGCCCCAGCCCAACACCTACGGCCAATATGGCTTTGGTGCCTACGGCGGCTTCCCCAACCAGCCTGCTGCCGCAGGTACTCCGGGCGCCGCCGCGCCTGGCATGGCGAGCCCGGTTGCTCCCACCGCTCCCATGATTGGTGCTGGCCAGTCACCTCCTGACGCCGCTGCGGCTACGCAGGGCCAATGGGCCAGTGCTGACCCTAGCTCTTATTACTCAAATTATTGGGGTGGTGAGTGCTCGTGTCGCTATATGCGTTTGATCGCGTTGCTGACCAAGTGTGCAGGTTATTATGGCCAGCAGGCACCCGGAGCGGGTGCCCCCGACGCCCAGGGCCAGGCTTAACGCTTTTTATCAAATGAACTCTCGACCCCGGCTGTAGCATCATCAACATGTGTCTCGTTAAAGTGTGCTATCACGATTCCATGTCGTTTTCTTCATGTTTCTAATACCACGTGCAGACGTTCCTGCTCATTGCTGCTCCTTTTGGGTCTCTCTCAAGCCAACGTACGTCAACTGGAGCCCCGCCCTCGCCACTGTAGCTGGATGTCCACGTAGTATCGGCGTTTGTGCCTTCTCTCTTTTTCTTCTTTTCTTTTTCTCTCTATCTTGTCATCGTGTGCAGTAGGCTTCTGTGCTTTCCTCTATCTATCGTTCTTCCAATCATCACCTGTTTCCCCGCTCACACAAGCTTATTGGCGAGTCGTCACCATGCAGCAATTAATTGTGAACCATCGTCCGACCCAGCCGTCTATCCTCCACCCGTCCTGCAGAGAACTACAGACACAACATCAGAACGTGGAGCGACTGCATATACTGTTTCCCGCCAATTGACCTCACTAGATCTGCAGGTATGGAAGTCAACACGCATTCTAGAGACCCCATATACGTTGCTGGAGTGCTCACCTCGTCTCCAGACACTGCGTCTGTAGCCTCCCCTTCGCCGCTGCTAGTGGCAGGCATGCCCGGCTTCGCTTCGTTTGGCCTCGATGCGGCGGGAACGGCCCCGTTGTGTTCAACGCCGTCAAGGTCGTCGCCATCATCGGTGACGGGGTCATGGGGGGTGTACGTGGGCGGTTGAGGAGGGCGGGGTACAAAGGCAGGTGCAGTGGGCTCTTTGGGCTCGGTGGGGGCAGCTCCATTTCCATTGGAGCCTGCGGGTGCCTTGGTCGGGATCTTCGCGGCGATGGCGGCAGGGTTGGTAAGCTGCGGCCCTGCGACCTGAGTGCTGGTCGTCCCGGTACCAGGGTTGCCTGGGAGGGATGCGCCGGTGGAGCTGTCCGAGGCGGTTCCGGCCAGCGGAAGGGAGCCCAGGACGTCCGACAAGGAGTTGAGGCCGCGAGCGAAGGAGAAGTGCTCGCGGGACTTGATCTCGCTGGTCGTTGGGTGAGTGATGCTGTCGCCGCTCAGGTTGGGGGAGGGCGGGGCGGCGACGACCAGAGTGGGTGTGACGGCCGCGAAGAAGGAGAAGGCAATCATAGGGCTACGCATGGTGGCGGATTAGAATGTGAGTAGAATGAATACTAGTATGCGGTAGAGTTGTTGAAGGTGGGCGGAAGAGACAAGGTGCGTTGGTTCGTCTTTCCTGCTCTTTATACCTGGCCTTGGTTGAGTTTCTTAGTCCGCGGGGGCTTCTCAACCTACCTTCCAAATCGGGGTCGTCTCTTGCCATTCTCAGCGTTTGCGGCTCAGCAGCAACCATGTAAACGGAGGAGGTGCAGAGTGCTGTGTGCATGCGCACTCTGCATCCTGAATAGTCCTTGCAGAGTACAACAGGGGCGCATTTGTTTTTTTGGACGAGTATATACGTCTCAAAGGATACCTGGAGCTGCATGAGGATATGTCGCCGCATTCGGCCTGACATGACAGTCAGCCTCGTCCGCCGTCCTCGCTGACAGTTGTCGCGGGCACCCATAGTCGCTACCCTTCTTGCTCACCCACATTTCATTCCTCTTCCCTCTCATAGCGTCTTGGATACTACGCTTGTACCATGAAGAGCCCCATCATCGCCTTTTCGCTCTTTGTAGCGGCCGCCGCCACTGCCACCGCCCAAGACAATTCGAACATCGCGAGGGACGTCCCACTTTCCCCCACCGCCCACGGCAATATCGGCGCATTACACGTTAAGACTCCCAGGCAATATCCCACCGAGCACCATGCACAGTCAGAGGACCTCGGTAGGAACTCAAGGGGTCGACCTGAGGGAGAGCGTGCGAGCGATGGCAGGGTTGCACATATCCCGCCGCCCGGTCCGGACAAAGTCGCTGTCCCTTCCTCTGGTTAGCAACCTTGCCATTCATGCAGCTCCATCTCTCCTGGAGAAACTTATCACGTTTCCAGGGGACGATCTTGACGGGGGTGTCTCTCAGACTGCCCCGGCCACCGGCACCGATGCTGGAGAAGGTGGTGGCGACACCAGTACTACCGACAGTGGCCCTGCATCCGGCTGGGACATCATCAATCTTGGTAACAACGTCCAAGACGCAGTCACAGGTACGTTGCCGCGTCGTTTCTACCATTGTAGAGTAGCTGTTCAAACTTCTACCATAGGAGGCCAGGCTGTCCCGGATCCGAGCTCCAACCCAGAATCAACGCACTCGTACAACTACTCTTCAGACCGCGCACATGGGTACCCCCGCATGCGGCGGGTAGCCTTGCGGGACGTGTCCGGCCTCATTGGCAAGCGTGACGATGGCATGTCCATACCCGATGCTCTGGGCAACAACGGTTTCGACACTGTCACCGACGACGAACCGGACAACGACAACTCTGGTACCTATCCCCTCTCATTTTTCCGTAGATATGGGGCTGATATCTCGGTTAAGGTCAGGACGGTGCGGATGGCGTGAGCCAGCGTGGGAGCGAGACGCCTGGCTCTGGGCCGTACGGAGGGCAAGCGCACTCTGGCAGCGTTGGGTCGTCCCAAGGCGGCCATGTCTACAACGAACCTGCCTCGGACTAAGTCTCGCATAGAACAACACCTACGCACAGCCTATCACACTCGTTTCTCGGATTGTATACCCGGCCGGAAAGTCACTCTTGATTGAAGGAGCTCATGAAGGTGTACAGGAACACAGCGAAAACAAGTAGAGAAATACAGACTAGTTCTTGATGAATCCTTTAAGGCGCAGGTCCCTGCTGCTCGCTCCGATCGAGATGCCCGTCTCGCCGCTCGGGATCTGCCAGCTCTGCGAGACGACGTCCCATACCGAGAAGTCGAGGCGGGTGAGCTCGAGAGTGACGGTGGTGGACTCGCCCGGGCCGAGGAAGATGCTGTCGAAGCCCTTGAGGTTGAGCGGTGCGGACTTGGCGGACGCCGGGGGAGAAGTGTACAGCTGCGGGATCTGTAGCAAGGAGTGAGTGGGATGGCCGACGGAACCAGTGATGAGGGAAGTACCTCGGTGCCGGCGACCGTGCCGTTGTTGGTGACCGTGAAAGTTACGGTGACGACCGTGTCGTGCAGCCTGCGGATGGTCGGGTCAACAACTGTCTTCTATGACCGTCAGATGTGTTCTTACCATGGGTCAAGAGCAGCGCCAGGCCCGATGGGCTGGCGGTTGCCACCAGCGGTCGAACCGGAGATCTTCAGGTCGGAGTAGTCGAACGTCGTGTACGACAACCCAAATCCGAACTCGAAGCGCGGCGCGATGTTTGCCTGTTCCCAACAAGTGTCAGCCTCGCTCAACAGCACTATTGAGACACTAGGACGTACGGCATCGAAGTGACGGTAGTCGATGAGGAGGCCCTCGGTGTACGGGATCGGCACAATGTCGGAACCTGTGTAGATGACCCTGGCGGGGTAGTCTGTCTCTTGCTTGGCGATCGTGAAGGGGAGACGGCCGCTGTGAGAAATACTGAATCTCAGTAGGTGTCAATAAAGGAAGACTGACGCGTCTGACCTAGGGTTGTAATCGCCGTAGAGAACATCTACGAGAGCGTTGCCGGCTTCCTGTCCCGGGAGACCGCTCCACACCTATGAAGTGGTTGGTTAGCACGTAGCTTCAAGCAGAACATCGTGTGCGCATACCAGACCCGTAACTGTGTGGTATGGTTAGTAATCAAGGTGTCATATGCATATGCCTAGTGCAACGCACCATTCGGATGCTCGATCCATGCGTCGACGATGATAGGCCCGACGCTGTTCACAACCACCACGGTGTTCTTGTTAACGCTGGCAACCTGCTGCACCAGCGCATCCTGTACCAGAAACAGGGTTACAACGGGATGTAACTCGCGTAAGAGTATAAGACTTACCCCGTTGTGCCACGCGTTGAGGTCGTTGCGGTCGCCCTCGTTATTTTCGACGGTGAGGTATCCCTCGCTAGGAGCACGTCAGTATGCTTCCTGCCTCGTTCCTGTTGCGGCCGACTTACCCGCTGTCTGCAGTGATGAAGACGAAGGCGACATCCTTGCCCTGAGCGGCCGACGCGGCACCACTGAGGTCGGTGTCTGAGAGTGAAGACGACACGACCGATCCGTCCTTCGATGCCCGGGCAGTGATAGCATCGACGGGCTGCAACCATCCACATCAACAAGTGACAATATCATGCGTGGGATTGTACCCACCGCAATGAGGTATGGGAAGTCGTCAGTGCTGCATATGGTTGTTAATCCGAGTGCGCAAGACATGGGTGCGGACAGACACACCCGCTGCCCCAGCCCATGCCCAGAACACCGTCATCGCCAGAGCGGTCTTCGTAGCCGTTGGGTCCCTTAGAGGAGTTTGTTGCGCCGTTGCCGACGACAGCAATGGTTTTCGGGGCCTTCAGCGGGAGTACGTTGCCCTTGTTTTTGAGCAGGATAGCGGATGCGGCACCAATGGTACGGATGAGGCTGGAAAGGAATGTCAGTGTGCGACCGGCAATGAAGGAGGGTGAGACGTACTCTTTGTGGTCCTCTTGGACATCAATGTGCTCTCCCTCAGCGGTGTTCCAGGAGTTGAAGTTGACTGCGGGGAAACCCGAGTCTTGGCCGAGGAGGTACCTGATAGCATACATGAGCTTGTGTGCCTCCTCCGCGCTATGTGAGCCTCAGAACACACCATGCTGCGAGAATACGGGTGGCCAAGTCCTAGAACATGGTGAGGAGCGGGAGCGGGCCCGAAAAGGAGGGAGACGTACATCAATACGCTCTTGGGATACCTCTCCACTCTGTACGGCATCGACGAGGTGCACGCCAAAGTACCTGGGAAACGCGTGTTAGCACGGAGGGTCGTGTGGACGTGCGAACACCCTACGTTTGGCCGGAATTGGTGTCGGTGTCTCCGGGCATGGTCATCTACAGACACCTTCTCTTCAATCACGGCTATTGAAGAAAATCTGAAAGCACGTACGTCCAGTCCGGCGTTCACGGCAGGGGCGCCGGAGTGGGTGGCCCACCAGTCAGAGGTGACATCTGGCAGAACTCAATAACATGGACCGCTTTGATATTTATAACACTTACATCCTTGGAATCCAAACTCTCCCTTCAATATGCCATTGAGGGTCTTGTCGTTTTCACACGAGAATGAACCGTTGACTGCAAAAACGTTAGTAGGCGTGGCACAGTCCGTAGAGGAAGCCCACTTGCTTTGGTCTGCAAAGTACGTCACGTCAGATGCATTCCCATGAGTAAATAACGGGTACCCACTGTAGCTGCACATCACCGAAGCAACGTTGGCTTTAACACTCTTCAGGAACTAAACGGCCATGAGGCATTGTCATGGACCAGCGCGACATGTCCCACTTACTGGGTAGGCATAAAGCTCGTGCTCCTACAACCATCCGGTCAGTGTTCCGCGCTATGAAAGATAACAGCGTTCACTCACAGTCCGATCGTCTACGTTGGAGGAGCTGCTGGTACGGAAGTGCTCCTGCTCGCTGCACCACTGTCAATGTCAAATTCCCACAAGAGGGATGGTCCACATACTTGTTGATGTAATGCTTGGCGCACGCCTGGACACCAACCGACTGAATACCAGTAACCGTCTCGAAAGCCAATTCGCCGGACAAGTAGGGGTCGCCTCCAGCCCTATTCCAAAATTCAGGGCGTGAGGGAGAAAGCGAGACTACGACCGACTTACCCCTCCCAGTTACGCCCTGAAGCAGGTGCACGCATCAAGTTCCTGCACGAAGGTCAGACTTTTTGGGGAACCTGGGACACACAAGGCGGTTGCTCACATCATAGGACCGAGCGCGACGTGCACACCCTTGCCCTTGAATTCGGAGCCCATTGCGACCGCACGCTCTCTCATCAGTGTGCGATTGAACCTACCCGACGAAAGCATGAGTATACAATCAGAACTTGCGAGGTTGATGAGGCTCACGTAGCGGCGACGTTGATTTCCCTGTACTCATGTGTTAGCCAATGACGCAACTCGTGCTCGGATGAATACAATGTGCTCACGGAGGGAACGCAGAGACCTTGTCGGCGTAACGCACTCCGACAGGGCTGTCTGTAGGACATGATCAATTACCTAGGTCTCGACCACACATGTGGGAGCCCTACCTTGTAGACACAGGCCATCGAAACCAGGAAGGGACGCAATTGCGGGCGTGTTACCGACACATGCGCCTGCTCGGGGCCATTTAATCAGCATGCACTCTCACCATGTTTCGGAAAGGCTGCATTACCCTTTTGCCACTGAATACCGGTACCGAGGTTGACCTTATCCTCGAGGGACAGCTTAGCTACAGCTGCTTTCGCCTGGAAAGATGGACAACATCAACACCAAGGCACAACACGCACTGATAAGACCACGGTACCTTGGTATATGCAGCCGCCCACTCAGGAGCAATGTTCGCAACGGTGCTGGTCGAAGCCGGTGCGCTTGACGTTTGCGAGGGCACGCTACCGGCCCCGCTGGTCGAGGCCGGAGCCGTGGTAGACGGAGCGGATGAAGCTCCAGGGAGGCATTGCGAGTAGTCTGTGCGAACGCATGCTGAGCGAAACGACCTGAAATATGGCGTCGATGTGGCACGTACAGTCGTTGAGTTTCGTGCAGACTGTGCCGCTAGCGCACGCTGTAGCACCCGTCCTACGCGCAAATACGTTCAACAACGGACAAGCAAATAGAGGGAACAAGTGGACTTGCCATCCTGTCCCGCCGCATTGCTGATAGATGGCCTGCTGTGCAATGACCGAGCCGGTGAGCAGTAACACCCAAAGGGCGGTTAGTCTGAAAGCCATCGTCGCGTCGTTGTGCTCGAGGCTCCCGTCCGACACAATACATGGTCTCCAAGCCTTTATACCCTCGCATTTTAGCGGCTACCTCGACCCATCTCCTCAGCCATCGGAAGTTGTTCAGCACGGTGGCAGGCCCAACTCGACCGGAGAAGATGCGGATAATTGACGGACGTCCTCGACGCCCACTCGGGCAGGCTTGCTGCTCGGCAAAGGCGCACGGCGATGCGCGAGAAGCCCGCCCGTTGTATTGTCGGGATTCGCAGGTCCAGCTCTCTAGCAAAGGACGCTGGCCCGGAGGCTACGTGCACGCCGCGCAATCACGCGGCGGTCGGCGGAACGCAGTGCCCAGCGCTGTTCTCGTCCACTAAACACACCGACGGTGTCAAACGACGCAACGAGCCTGCTATGTATTACTGTAAGTTACGGTACGGTAAGATAGTCATGTCACCAAAGCGGCTCAACGTCTGTCCATCCCCGCTGTCTCTGCTCCCAGTACCCGCCCGCGTACACCCACTCGTCCCCGACCTGCTTGAACCAGCGGGGGCTGCACTCCTGGCCGCGGTTTCGGCGGTCGCGCTGCATGTCCTCCACGCGTTGCTTCTCCTGCTCCGCCGCGTCGAGGTCCCCATTCTCGAGCGCACGCACGTCTGGGCGGTAACGTGAGTCCGTCGGTGGAAGCTTCCCCTCGATGTCGGGAGTAATTTCGTTCAGCGTGATGCCGAATGCGGTAAAGCCGTAGTACTGCGCCGCGTTCTTGGGGAACGGCGTAATGCGCCAGAGCACATGCAAATGCGACGAGTCCAGCTTCCGCGCCATCTGCTCGTCCCATTTGCCCTCTAGGTTCGCAAGCGCCTTCCCTGACGAAGAGCTAACGACGCCAGAGACTACGTTGGTCGGGCCCCAGTACCCGCCTTCTTTGAAATCGAGGGTGCAGGTATCTCCGCGAGTCGTGTTCTTGACCACCATCTTGCCGACGTGTTCGAGGTACTTGGTGCCCATCATTAGATTCCGGATGAACGACGAGGGCCGGTTCCTATAACCAAAGTTAGTCCGTCGGATGGCGCACGAGATCCTGAGTGGGCGCGTACCACTGGAAGTGATCTTCCCCAAGCTTGAGGTGAATCGTTCCCTGAGGTATGATCTCCATGCTCTTTCCTGATATCGAAAGCTCGGTTCATCTCCGGCGACGACGCTGGTGAAAAGGGACGTACCCCAGAACTTGGTTTTCCCGCTGGAGGTAGCGTAGAGTTCCCAGCCTTCTCCTTGAGCATGCCATGCCAGTATGACGGGATTATGGCAGACTTTCTCCGCAATAAAGTGCATCCTGACTTCCTCGAAGGTCTCGCCAAGCATAGGATTACTATGGCGAGATTCGTCAGTGCAGTTGTGCGTAACGACAACGTGGATCCACTTACAATCCTTTCCGACCAGTTCTATGTTTGGTATTCGCGTACGTAGAGACAGCAAAGGCGGCAACGTAACATATTCGCTCGACCGGGTCTTGGCTTTGAACGGCTTGCGAGAGAAGGTCATAATATTCCAGCTCCTCTGCCGCTTTCTGGAGCATGGTGAGGGGCTCATTGAACGTGACTGGAAGGGCTACTTTTGACAGATCCTGCAAAGGGGGGAAAGCCGTCAACCGTCGATCCACTATGGCGCAGGATCAGCCTACCTTTCCGACATTCTTCTTTAGCACGGCGAACAGACTGCCCTCGTCCCCGACAGGGCCCGAAGGCAGGGTCGTTCTGCGGTGTACGACCGTAGGTTCTTCCGCAGAACTTCTCTCGGCGGTCTCCTCGGACTCGCTGTCGGTGTCCATGCCTGTACTAGAACTTGCCTCCGTCGCTTCCGTGCGATCAGTGAGTCGGGAGTCCGTGTAGAACAGCTTGTGTTCCTGCCCCTCGTCCGCAGGAGGGGTCACGTCTAGTAGGTATTCTTCTGGGCCGTCGTACTCGGGCGCATCGAACCACTCACTGCCGCCGCTGTGGGAACTGAACGCGGACATGCGCTTGTGGCCGGCGGCGACAGGCGGGCCAGTGGTCGACGGGGTGCGCGCCTCGTCCTCCTCTTCTGCGGTGCTGGGCAGCGGCGAACCAACAGTCCCGGGCGCGGTGGTATCAATGGTGGGGTATGCGTGGAAGGTCTTGCTGAGCGCCGCGTGTTGGTTCTTGAGCTGTTCGAGCGCGGTCGTCATGCGATTGACGAGCTCTGTCGACGACGGCGCCTCAGCCGAGCCGGTTTCCGGCACGCCAAGATGCGACGGCTCGTGGTGATGCCCTGCGGCAACGCAGCAAACGTTGGAGTCAGCGTGCGGGACGACGGGCGCGCCTGGCGGGACGCGAGACGCACCCTTTCGAAACAACCCCAGAACACCGTGCTCCTTGCCGTGGCTGCCCTCCGACTTCGAGCGCATGCTCGTTCTCCTCCGCCGCTGGTCCTCCTCTCGCATGGCAGACAGCGCGCTCTCCAATTCCTCGATATTCTACAGAGCCTATGAGTCTTCCGTGGTACCCGGTCAGCGAGGAACCTACCACGGCCATCTCCTCGACGAGCGCACTTGCTCTGCTCAGCTGCATCGCTCCTCGGGATGCCGAGCGAGCGAGCGAGGAGCGTCGTGATTTCGGCAGCTCCTGAGCAACGACTTTGCTATATGACCCTCAGCTTGATGCCTCCACTTCACACTCTGGACTACTGACCGAAATGCCCCCATCCACATCGCAAAGTCCTCTTCGCTCATGCACTTGATGTGGAAGGTAGCGCTATTGGAGTCGACATGGATGTCTTTACGGCCCGGGGCGGTAGAAATCGCGGCTTGGGTGAGGAGCACCTGGTCCCGCGGAGGTTGGCCAGGCTGGAAGGAGTATGTGAGCAGGCCGGAGCTGTATAGGACAAAGTACCGGCGTGCGAAGCCTGGAAAGGGTGAGGGCGGTCGTACACAAGAGTGGAGATGTTCGGCGCACCTTGCATGCGCTTCCGCCGTTTCTTGAGTACCCATCCTTCACATATGATGTTTCCCGACCCGGGCGCCGAGGGCGTCGTGGCGGGACGGCCTGGGATTGCGGTTGCGAGCGAAGCGTGGACAGCCATGTGCGCGACGGCACTCGGAGACGACATTAGAGAGAGAACTATATGAGAACAGCGAGATCTAGAACGTAAGGAGCGGCAGAAAGGGTTTGCGCAAGAAAGCAAAGGAGTCTAGGAGTGCATGGAGAGAGCGAGGTGGGGAGGAGCAATAGAGCTGGACGTAAGCGGCGTGCTGGGCACCGTTGCCCCCATCCTCCGCCACGACTTTGGCGGAGCGCTCATCGGACCCGTCCATGACCTCACCCGGTCCCCCGATTTGTATATCTCAAGCCCCCCACCCACACACCTGGCAAATGCTATTCCAACACCAATATGCATAGCTCAGTATACGGATGTACAAGTGCAAAAACGAAACAGCGACGAAGAAATTCGGTAAATTATCGTAAATCGAGTCCTACCGTGCAGCGGACTCGAGCGCGGAACAAGAAAAGGGGTAACCGGACGTCCTGGAGTGTCGTCAACCCAGAGAGTGCGTCTCCTGGGTGCTCAGCAGTTGCAGCCCATGCTCTGCGAGCTCTCCGAGTCAATTCGGATCGGGTCCGGGTAGTCCACGTACCTGTCGCGTTGTGTCAGCTATCATCCGCATGTTAAGCCACATGTCGAAAGAGCACTCACAGCTGGTCATCCTGCTCCTGTTGCAATGCGTTCTTCGCAACGGTCTGGAACGCCTGCTCGACGTTAATGGCCTCCTTAGCGGACGTCTCAAAGTAGGGGATGTTCCCCTTCGACTGGCACCACGTCATGGCACGCTTCTGCGTCACCTATACAATGTAGTAACTATGATCAGCAACTGCTCAAGGGGACTACGGGCTCCGGGGCCGTACCTGACGTTTGCTCTCCTCCATATCAATCTTGTTCCCCAGCACGACAAAGGGGAAGTTCTCCGGGTCGTGTGGGCTGGCCTGGATGAGGAACTCGTCGCGCCAGCTATCAAGGGTCTCGAAGGATTTGGCGCTGTTGACGTCGTACACGAGCACGCAGCAGTCCGCGCCACGGTAGAATGCTACACCAAGCGACTGGAAACGCTCCTGGCCCGCAGTGTCCCATAGCTGCACATATGCTCAGATGCTGCAGACAACGGTGACAGTGCGACTCACCTGCATAGTCACGAGCCTGTCGTCCACCATCACCTCCTTCGTGAGGCTGCGTAGCCGGGGTATCAAGAGGGGCTAAACAAAAGATACGCAGCGGAGGACCCACAAGTCTGCGCCGATGGTGGCCTTGTACTGGTTGCTAAACCGCTTGTTGACATACTGGTTCATAAGGGAGGTCTTGCCCACACTGCGCCCGAGAGAGACCAGAGACGACGAGCTCAGGCTCTGCACCCTAAGCAATCAACCGCACGACGTACCCGCTATCGCCCAGAATGATAACCTTTGCGACGCGTCAGCCATTTCTCTCAGCGCGAGCTCGAGAGCCCAACGCACCTTGAGTAGAACACGACCCATGGTGGCGGAGGATATGATACGGGGGAGGAGGGGCGGTGGAATGGGAGTCAAGGAGGTAGGGATATGTGGACGTAAGGCCGGACCAGAGGCGTCGACGACACCGGCGCCTGAACCGACCCGATCTGAGATCCCACCCATTTGAGCTCCGTCCAAACGGTCACTGCTCCTCGTCCCTGCCACGATCCTTCCGCCCGGCCTCCTCTCCTCCCCCGCCCCGCCCTGCCCCTCGCCGCCGCCATGGCCGAGCCGACCTGGCAGGAAACGCTACGCCTACGGCTCGTTGAGCGCAACGCGCGCGAGTGCTCCTACGCGCCGATAATCGAACAATGTATGTGGATTCCACCCCGCGCCCGCGCCTTGTCCCCGCGCGGACGCCGTCCTCTCCTCCTCGCCCCCGGACGCAATCTCAATGTGAACGCTGAAAAGATCGCAGGTTGGCGCAACAGACGAAGCTTTTGAAGGAACGCAATGCCTCCCTGCTGCGCGCGATGGGTTCCGCGCGGCCCAATCCGAGCAGTTCCACCGTGTTCGTGCCCGGCTCCGGCGAGGAGTACGTGGCGCCCCGTTCTCACGCGACCGTACTCCTGCTGAAGACGTGTGCCTAGCAACCCCGTACGAGCCGCGTACATCGCCTCTCTGGAGTCTCAGATATCGTCATTGCGAGACGAACTTGCAACAGTATACAAGACGCAGGGCCAGAACGCGCAAAGGCTACTTGCAATGAACGAGACGCTGCGTGAAAAGGAGGAGATGTCGCGGATGGATGCGGAAAGCCTGCGGAAGGCCCGGGACGAGATTGCAATTCTTCGCAAGAAGGTCGACCAGCATAGCGAGTTGATGGCCGAGAAGGATAGAACTGCACAAGTAAGCTCGCCCGTCCCAGCAGCGTTGACATGGGCACCTCATCTCGTCCTCCAGATCCTGCATGATGAGATCAACACTCTACAACTGGAGCTCAGCCAAATCGAGGAGCGCAATCAAACGCTCACGAAGGACAACGCAAAGCTCTTGCAGCGCTGGTTGGACGCGAAGCAAGCAGAGGTCAACAGGATGAACGAGGCGAATGACTTCTACGAGGACATGCAATCGCGACGAGCAGCGCTGAACAAGCCGAATACAAACGGCACCGACAGTGGGGATCTCTCTGCGAACACGACGGGATCGGGAAACGGGGAGGAGAGGAGGGAGGCGGGGGCGACGACGACGACGGATGGGACGCTATCTCACGCGGAGACGAGCGTGAATCTGACACCGAATGGCTGATGGTGGACGACTGAGAAGTGTGTGTTTTGTTCCTGTTCTCTTATAACCACCCGCCCCGCCCCCTTCTTACACGCCTCCTTTGGGATACCCAACATTCTAGATATCCTACGTGTTGCCTACCGTTCTTCCAGATGTAATCATCGTAACGTCCATCTCTGCGCTCTTGACGCTGCTAATCGCGCTTCTCTCGGACGGATGTATTTTTGTTGTCCGGGATATATTGGCTTTCCTGGCTGAGCTCTTCGTCGCGCAGACAATGCCCCCAGGGTTCCAACGATAAACACACGTACGATCACTTTGGTTGCTGCGCTCTGCGTTCAGCCTCCTCCAGTCTGGGCGCTTGCACTCGCCTCTGCCGAGAAGCCGGGCGTGCCATCGCCCAGAATGGCTGCTGGCCGAACCGAATAGGCAATATGGTTGAGGTTGGAGAAGCCAGCCTCTTCGAAATCTCAACATAAGATCGGGCAGTCGGGCGGAGGACTTGTCCCACAACGTCGACCTTCGTCTCCTCCTATTATCAAGACCGCCGGCCTCCGCCTCTCCTCTCGTTTTCCCGTCTTTCGTTCTGTAGCTCAAGTTTCAACAGCCTATCCTCAACGTACAGCCTAATAACCCACTTCATAATGCGTACCCCCAGCCTCGCTTGTGCTCTTTTCGCCGCCGCGGCTCTCAGCCCGGCTCTGGTTAGTGGTGCACCCGCACCTGCTCCTGC
This sequence comes from Trametes elegans, assembly GCA_022606155.1. NCBI lineage: Eukaryota > Fungi > Basidiomycota > Agaricomycetes > Polyporales > Polyporaceae > Trametes > Trametes elegans. The sequence goes on along the minus strand of JABYQO010000020.1, from coordinate 12,664 downwards.
TCCTGGGAGCTACAGCTCGGACGTCTTTTCCGTCTCCAAGCCCGGGTCGGGCCCACCCCCCGACAACGCTCCCGTCAGCCACTCTCACCCTCGCATTGGCATTAAGGAGGTCCGTGATGCTCGCCCAGACCATCAACCCCAGATTTGGAATGAGCGAAAGTGAGTCGTTCCTCAATCATTTTGTGCTTATGCTCACGCGCAGTAGGATTGCCCCGAGATCCTTCTGGAGGAAGGCGCTCGATGCCGACACGGCTGGGGGAAATGCGTACTCCGGTGCAACCAACGACGTCAGCGACGGTGCGGTGACAAAGTACATTCAGTGTTCATGCTCATGGACCCAAGAATCAATCCACTCACTGTCAATCACAGCGACAGCCACGACCTCGCAATGGTGAAGCGGACAACCGACGACGGCACTCTCGGTGGCAACGCATACACCGGCAGCAGCGGCGACGTCGACGGCGGAGACGTCGTCAACCAGGGCGACAACTACGGGATGCCCACGCTCATGAACATGAACTCGAACAACGCCGGCGCGGGCGGTGATTCCACCTCAGGGTGCGCCGCCGGTGGCCACGGCAACGGCAACCGCGGTGCCGGCGGGAACGCGTACTCTGGCAGCTCTGGTAACGCACAGGGCGGTGGTGTGTGGAACTCGGGAGGTGTCATGAATGTCGACTCCAGTACGTGCTCTACAACCTCTTCAACCTGACCGGATGCTCACTTGGTAGCGCTCTCTAGACAACGCTGGATCAGCTGGTACCTCCCAGTCTGGTTGTGCCACTGGCGGTGATGTGTCGGATGGTACTCAATAGAACTAATGCGGTGATCTCGTGTCCAGCGGATGTATCTCCATACTTCTATATCAAGGGTCCGTGAAAACACTGTGCATTGATTGGTTTCAGCTTCGAGCTCGCCCCGTCCGACGAGGCCCCCACGTTTAAAGGTATGTGCACCATTCCGCATAAAGACAGAGTGTTATCAGTCCAACCTTTACGAGGATGCAACGGCAGTTATACAGCAGGATGTCCCAACTCCACCTATTCATTGTTTCCTTGACAGGCGTTCCGTCAGCTTCGAGAGTACAACTCTTCTAGCCGGAGACACACCTTATAACAGTCACACGGAAGATGGAGACTATTCATAGCCATTGAAATATTCCATTGGTATAATGTGCGTATGTTCTTTTCTGGCAACGAACGTTGGCTTCGCTCCTTGCGAATCTGTCGAGACACGCAATCCAAACATATCCATGACAAGGGCCCTCGACAGCGATCTGCACGGACTGCAAGGACGGGACCTCAGCAGCGATATCTCGGGCGTAAGATTCTGGGTCGAACGCCATCAGCGAAGACTCCGCGCGCGCAGGGAGAGGGGGGGTGCCGTCGTGGGCTGACGGCGTGGATCGGCCACTTTCCTCCGAATCCTCGTCATCACCGTCGAGGTCGGTGTTTGGCAGGTCACGTGGCCCGAGCGTTGGCGAGGGATACAGGCCAATCCGGAGAGAAGTTAGTTGCGATACGGAGTGGAGGGCGTTTCGAATCGTTGCCTAGGCCGGGTGAAGGTCAGAGGGATACCGCGAACACTACTTGCCGCCGCAGCGGGCGTACCATGGGATGAGATACGTCTTCGTCAAAATCAGCCTTCCACACGGAGATTCGCAACTCCAACTGTTTTAGGGACGCTGCGCCGAGGAAGCTCAGAACACGGGGAGGACCAGTGTTTTCTCCAGCGTCTTCACGTGCGAGTTGCTCCACTAGATCCTCGAGGCGGAACCACAGCTCTAGATATTCGGGCCTCACTGAATCCATGGCGGGGCGTAACAATTGAAGGGTCCAAGGTTCAACGGGTTTAAATACGAGACGTCGGACGTGGCAGGCGAGGCCGAGCATGAATAGACCAATGACATTGCCGGTGAACACTTCGAGAGTGGGCCACGTCCCGCGAGATAGCTGATTGTCGATGTTCCGTTGTCGGTGCGCAGACAGGAACGCCATGTCGGCGTTATGGAGGCTGGAGTGCCATTCCTCTCTGGTGCTGTACACATGGAGTGTCTTCACGTTAGGGAAAGAGCGGATGTAGGGACGTGCGAGCGGGGTATCGTCCTCGAGTAGAAGCGTGTGAACCTTCGGGTAAACGGTGTCGGTCCCCGCCGGCTCATTCTGCGCCAGGTTCGTGAAGTTCAGCGACTGCAGGGAGTCAGCAAAGTTGGCGCATAGGACGGTAGGATGCCAATAGTAACCCACGGGGCCCCAAGGCCCGGCAGGGACCTCGTCGCGATCGAAGTCTACGTCGAGGGTCTCGAGTGGCGTGTGCATTTGCCGCAGAACCTCGCTAGCCTGCTCCCCCGCCTCCCGGAAGCAGAGATACCGAAGCGACGGCAGCTCTTGCGAGATGACACGGATGAGCGGTGGATATGACGCCAACAGATCCTCTGTATCCTGGAGAGAAAGTGCGCGGAGTTGGGATGCGTCTGCGAGGAGAGCAATGAACACGAAGTCGAGCGGTTGCTGGTGTCCGATATGAAGGTAGTGCAGGTACGGGAGTCGCCGGCCGCCTTGAGCAGACAGGAACCGACAGAACTTCGACACCGGTAGTCCATTATCGGGTTTGGAACCATCCGCAATATGGATGACATTATTGGCTAGGATGAACTTCGCGCCCGCGCGATACAAAGTCCAGCAAGTCCGCATGAGCTTCGCGACCGTATCTCGACAACTGACGGACATGATCGCGATGAGAACGTCATGGTTGAGGACCGGTTGCGTACCTGTAGGTGTAGCAATGTCCATGCTCGCGTCAATTATCAGACCCTTCGGAGATAATGCGCGACAGCAGCACTTACCGCTGAGCGAACCACCGTTCACAGAGGTAGTCCCGATTGTCTCAGAGTCCATGATTCCGCCCTTCGTGCTTGTGTGGCGGGTATGATTCCGAAGAGAGTGCAGGCGAGGTGACGAGAATCTACGTTGGTGAAAGGGAACGCCCCTCCGAAGTCGGAGGATATATCTCTTATGTAATGGCGTCAGGCAGGGTAGTCGTATATGTCAGCCACTGGGCCTGGTCAGTGCCGGTCAATTCACTATCGTCCGAGGACCCCATTGACAGGCCTCGCCTTTTGTCATGAACGGTCAATCAACACGCGGGACCCAAGCTCGTACAACTGCCAACCCAGTGGAGAAGAATGTGGGCCTGTTGAGAGCAATCGACGATGAAAACGGGAAAGGGCGACGCGACTCGACTTTGACTCAGTACAATTAACGGAGCCCTAGTAGAAACGTGATCTCTTTATCACAGTGAAGTCAAGAGACAGCGGTGATACCTATTCTACGTTCTACGTCCCTCGCGAGAGGTAGACACATCGTCCTATGCCTTGACCTCCTTTAGCAGGGCCTGCGCCTCGGGCTTGATGCTCGCATATAGGCCCTTCGTCGAGTACTTCGGGTTCCATCCGAGCGCCCGCGCCTGCTCGCCGCGTCCGCGCGCGTTGGCACCGAAGCCCGCATACCCCAACATCTGTTCCGCCACTTGCCGTCAGCCCCTGTACTGTATACACGCCATGCGCCGATTACCTCGGAGCCAAAATCTGCGGGGAGTTCCTCGCGAGCGAACGGCCTCGGCTGAGCGAACTTGTTCGCCCCGAGCTTGAAGAGCGCGCGAGCGATGGCGTCGCTCAGCTCAGCCCAGGTGTGCTCGCCATTCTCGGCGATGAAGAAGCCCCCGCGGCCGTGCGGAACGCCTTCCGCATTCTTGAGGAGTGCGCCGAAGAGGACCAGGTAGAGGTCTGCGACTGTTGGCGAATTTCGGGTGAGTGTCGGGTGTAGAAAGAGGGGGGAAGAAGGGGGAGGGGGCGTACCATCATCCGCGTGCGTGTTGTTCCAGATGGGCTCGCCCTCGCCGACGACGCCCGTCTGGCCACGCGCGATGCCGGACTTGATGAGGGCAGAGATTGTATGGAGTGCGCGTTCCGTACGCCCGCGTCAACGAGCACCCCTTTTGCCGCGCCGTAGACGGTCGGCGGGACGATAATGTAGCTGCGTACGGAGCCTATCGTGGTGCGCGTAATCAGCGCCGGCAGCGTATCGTACAGGGACATATACAAACCTTCGCTATCGGCCTTGACGATTGCGAGGTCAACGGGTCAATGAAGCGCGTTGTATAATCTCTATCTCCTCTGGGCGCGAGTCGTGGTACACCTTGTCGGACGAGTATGTACCCTTCGCATCGTCGTTTAGGATGGCCGCACCAGACTGTCGCAAGTCTGTCAGTAATATGGAGACAGCGCGTAAACCTAGACTAGCTCGCCGTGTGGATGAGGATGGAGGCGACGCCCGTCTTGTCCTTCCGAGCCTTGAGGTCGCGGAGAAGGGCTGAGACGAAAGAAATGTCGTCGGCATCGATTAAAAACATGTGAACACATAAAATTACGATAGAATAGGGAGCCTAAGGGTCTACTGACGATGGAGAAGACGACGTCGGCGTTCTCAGCAAGCCGTGAGACCTTGCCGTGCTCCGCAATAGTGCCGGCTACGGTGCGCTCACCGAAATTATTCTCGAGGATCGTGGCCTTCGCAGGAAAGCGCACGAGTGCGGTGATTTCCAAGGTGCCAGCACTGGTGTGCTCGAGCAGACGCTCTAATACAGCACCGCCGAGGTAGTCTGTGGTACCCATTCAGTCAAACCAGCATAGCATGAGGAGAATGAATCCGAGTTTCGCATACCAGTAGCACCGTGGAAGAGGATCTGTGTTTGGGCGGACGACATCTCGATAGGATGGTGTGTGTAGTTGGAAGAGCAGGCCGATTGTTTGGTACACAATGTGAGTGTGTTCGCAGCTGGTTGGCGATCTCAACAGGGTTGGGAATCTTTGTATACCATCATGGCCCTCCGGAGGGATGCTGGGCTTTGCGTGCTTGAACGCCTGCTGTCCTTACCCATGGAGATGGCTTGGTGAGCCAGATAGTGTTTTACGGAAGCTGACAAGATCGACACGCCGTGTAGGATGAACCACGGCCAGTGTACTCTGCCAAAAGCGGAACGAACGCGAGACGCCGCTGGTGGTTCCTGGAAGTCATCTTGCCGCTGAGTCAGTATCTGGGGATGGATATGTAGATGAGTAACGCGAGAGAGGCAAAATCAAACGAATCAGGGGGCTGCATACGTAGTGTCCCAAGAATGGGGATAGTACCCAGTCGGGACGTTAGTCGGGTCGCGTCCAGACCCAAAAGGAGACTAGTTCCATCTTGCATTTCGAGCAATACGATGTCAGATTGACTTGACATAACAACAGTCCTGCCGCAGGCTCAGCGGGACCACAGGCAATGGGGTTAGAGTCTCAGATTGTGGCGGCTGTGATAACCGGCCCTACGAGAGTAAGGCAGCATGGTATTCATGCAAGAGGTTCCAATCGCATAGACTGGTGCATAGTAATGAATCCGCCTTCCCCTTTCTCCGCCAGTAAGTAGCGGACCCGGGAGTCACGATTCTCTTGGCCAGGACTAGGCACGCTGAGGCAAAGGCGCCGGAGCGTAGGGATAGCTTCGAAGGCTTCCCGCGCGAAAGGTGTATCATCAAAGTCCACCAACGACTGTTTCAGTAGGTGCAGCCCCACGCATAGGATTCCGTCAGCATCTGAGAGGAATGACAATTTGTCTAGACCACCTTGCCGAACCTCCAGCAAGTACGGCTTATGGAATGTGAGCTCAAGGGTTGAGAGCTGCGGGAGCCCAGCGATTGCGTCGAGCAGCTTGCGCTGCTCATGTCCGAGGGTAGAGTGCCCGAGTCAGTACCCGCGTTGAGCAGTACAAAGGACACGTACCAAGATTGGTTCGAAGTCCGTAGCATATCCATCCTCCAATATGGCCCAGTCGGGCAACTGGAGCTCGAGCGTCTCAATGTAGGACGCGCCCGGTTCACGGAGCAGGGCTACGATGCCGTGCTCGCCTTCGAAAATACTGGGGAGCCTTTCCGGGGCAAAAGCGAAGTGGATGGGCCGGGCCTCAGCGAGAACGGCGTTCAACCTGAGACTCGCCAAGTCGATAGCTTTGATGGTGCCGATCGAGAGCTTGGGGATACGGCAGGTGAGACCGAGGAGGTACAGCTCGAGCACCGAAGAGCCGGTGTATTCCTCAAGGTGTTCCCAGCTGCCATGAGCGCGCTGATCGGATAGGTTCCGTTCCCGTGTCTCGTCCCAGATTTCCTCCCCTTCTTCATCGATATCTGGCCATTCCCCCCGGAGGGTGAAGCTAGAGAGATGCCTGACATTTGGACAGGCGTCGATCCAGGGCATCAGGCGAGGCTGGTCGTCGTCGAGCTTCAAGTAGCGAACGTTGGGATACGTTGGAAAGGGGGCGTAGTCCACAATGTGTATGGTGCAAAACCTACACTTCATTCTTTCGAGCGTAGGCGCGAGTTTTTGACAGATGCTGAGGGGATGGTAATGGCGAAGCTGGTCCAACCGAAGTGTCTCTTCGAATGGAGGGTCACTGAAAGGGTTGTACTCCAGGTTCAGCGCTGTGAGGGGGGATCGCAGTTCGGGGACCATGTCGCGAACGAGCTTCTCCGACATTAGTAGGGATAGATCCTCCAGGGTGGTCAGGTTCGCGATCGTGTTTGCTATGGCAGGTGTGCGGGATGCGAGCAGGGCCTCTGCACTGACGAGGACAAGTCGCCTTAGTCCGGTTGCTTGCTGAAGGACAGTGATTAGCTGGTCAACAGCGTGACTGGGTATGTGCTCCATGTCCAAGCAGAGAAAACGTAGGTAGCGGATCCGGGCGAAATTGTTCGCGGAGACGAAGGAGTGCAGTGAAGCCAACGCTTTGACGCTGCTGATCGTCACGCAATCGCCAAGCAGTGCCCTCGATCCATGGTGGCGTAGGGTCGAGCAAGTCCGCATCAAGCGGGATATGGTAACCTCGTCACAAAAATCCATGACGAGCATGAAGGTGTCAAGGTCCAAAACCGGCCTCCGCGTGGCACCGGTACCGGTATACATTGGAGTCTGGCAGTCGCTCTCAGATGCTATCCGACTTGGAAAGAGGGACGGGACTCACTTCGCAAATCGTGGTCGGGATTCAGATATGTAGCGGACCGTGTAGGGATCAGCTCAAAATGGTCTGCACGGAGAAGTATTGTGCTGTCTGTTGTAGATCAAGTGAGAGCTGATGGACGAAGGGAACAGAAATAATGATGAATTGCGATGTAGAGCGGCCTATGTATACACAGTGCTGGGAACGCTTTGTTCTTCCTACATGCTGCGGTCCGCAGGTCAAGCTCGTGCGCATCAAAGCGCACAGTATCATGTATAAAGGAGACCAAGGACGCGCATGTACCCCATGACGTGGGGTGTCCAAGCGCGAAGTGGCGAGAGTAAGTGACCTAATGTAAGTGAATAAGAAACGTGCCCGTATACTGCAACACAGTCAGTCTCACGAAGCACTGGAGAATTGCGCGTGCATACGGGCAGCCTTCTTTCCCTAAGTTCAGGCCGCGACGCACTGTGGAGGGCAGGATCGATCTGGATGGGGACAATGTCATTTTCGTTCTGCCCTTACAGTACTTATGATAATGTGCATGCCAGAGAGGTAGCACGCTGTACTTCTCTGCCAGGATTCACGCACAACCACAATAGTTTCAAGAGCACGGCTCATCTCTCTGTGCCAAGATGCAATGAGACAAGGACATTGAGAGCGAAGTGACGATCACGCACACACCGTCGGAACTCTCCTTGTTGTGAGAGGTTGCGACACGACCGAGGTGTACTACACTGTTGTACGCCAGTGATGTCTTCACCAGGCGTGAGTCAATATGTCGCTGCTGTCGGGCAACAGGATGAGGCCTTGAGGGGGGAGTCGAAGATGAATTGGGGGCGTGTGATTGGGCGACGCGTGCGGTCACGGTAGGCGAGAGAGTGACGATACGCCATGATTTTCTTGTCCGAATGACTCGGACTTGCGATTTGGGCTGCCGCCACCTGAGCGCACCTCCGTCTGCCGTGCACCTCGCATGCGACCTTGACTGGTCAGACCATCCTCCCTCTTCTGTTGGACTGCTGGTCTGTCCTTCGCGTTATGCGCACCAACGCGATTGCCCGCAGGGGTCTCCCATGGCACTCTCGGCCTTCTGCACATCTCCACAGGTCTCTCGCGACTGAGGCCACCTCCCTGCCCCAGAAGGATTGCACCTCTATCACTCCCCCCTACCCTCGGCTGGAGACAAATCTTGCTGCCGTTCGGAGGCTTCTTGGCAACCGACCTCTGACGCTAGCAGAAAAGATACTCTATAGCCACATCCATGAGCCGGAGCGGACCCTTGCGAACGGGGGGATCAAGCGCGGAGAGACCTACCTCCAACTCAAACCGGAGAGGGTCGCCATGCAAGATGCGTCTGCTCAAATGGCATTGTAAGTCGATCTGTTGCCTCAACTACACCGGACGCTCACACTACTACTCCTCCACTAGACTCCAGTTCATGAGTGCCGGCATGTCGCGGTGTGCTGTACCCGCCAGCATTCATTGTGACCACTTGATACAGGCCTCGGAGGGTGCGGAGAAGGATCTAGAAGTGAGCCTAGCATCACGCAGTCAAGGAAGACACGTTACTAACATCAGTGGTAAAGCGGTCAATTGTGTCCAATCAAGAGGTTTTCGATTTCCTCGAGAGTGCGGCACGCAAATACGGTATTGAGTTCTGGAAGCCTGGATCCGGCATCATCCACCAGATTGTGTTGGAAAACTATGCTGCCCCTGGTATGCTCATGTAAGTGCTGGTAGATCATGTACCTGCGTTCATGTCGCCTGATCCCCGTATGTCAGGCTTGGAACAGGTATGTAGAGTATTCACTATATAAACGATGCATACTAAAGCACGCTAGACTCGCATACACCAAACGCTGGCGGTCTCGGTATGCTCGCAATCGGCGTGGGTGGTGCGGATGCTGTAGACGCCCTCACTGGCACACCTTGGGAGCTCAAGGCACCTCGAATCATCGGTGAGAACTGTGGTCCTGACATCATGGTCGGCTTCTGAGACCTACAATCAGGCGTACATCTCACTGGGCAAATGAACGGCTGGACTACCCCGAAGGACCTAATCCTTCATCTTGCCGGCAAGCTGACTGTTCGAGTAAGCAGAGATTCGACCCCGTCGGCAACAGCTTGCATGATATATGACGTGTAACGACCATAGGGCGGCACCGGCTCTATTCTGGAATACTTTGGTCCTGGTGTCTTCAACCAGTCATGTACCGGTATGCTGCCCCGCTAACTCGCTGCTTGCTTTGGCTCTCGTTCTAAACACGAAAATGTGTAGGCTTGGCTACTGTTGCGAACATGGGCGCCGAGGTCGGCGCAACAACGTCGACGTTCCCGTACACTCCCCGCATGCGTTCTTACCTCCAGGCCACTGGTCGCGCGCCCGTCGCGGCTGCTGCGGACAATGCCGCTCGCAGCGGCTACCTCTCGGCGGACGAGGACGCAGAATATGACGAGGTCATTCAGATCGTATGTATCATCTATGCTTTGAGCATCTCCGTGATGGTGACGGTTCGGGTGCCTTTAGGACCTCTCAGAGCTGGAACCCACGATCAACGGACCCTTCACCCCGACTTGGCTACTCCCCTCTCGAAGTTCGGTACTGTCGTGCAGGAAAACGGATGGAAGGACGAGCTCTCTGCGGCGCTCATCGGCTCATGTACGAACAGTTCGTACGAGGACATGGTATGTTCCCCGCCGTTGGATCTTTTCCTCCGATCCTGACTGCTATTCTGTCAGACGAGTGTTGCGGATCTCGCTAGACAGGCGAAGCAGGCTGGCTTGAAAACCCAGGTTCCTTTCCTATGCACCCCGGGCTCGGAGCAAATCCGGGCAACCATCGAGCGCGACCAGATCACGAGCCAACTCGAGGACGTCGGTGCGACGGTACTGGCGAACGCATGCGGACCTTGCATCGGACAGGTACCAGTCCGCGCATGTCAGTCCGAGATACCGTGTGACTGACCGCTATGCAGTGGAAGCGAGAGGACAAGCAGGGCGAGGAAAACGGTATGCAATCCGCATTATCTATGCGCTAGATCACGCTTATCCTTGTTATCCCTAGCCATACTCACCTCGTTCAACCGCAACTTCAAGTCGCGCAACGACGGAAACCGGCTCACCATGAACTTCCTCGCCTCGCCCACCGTCGTGACCGCTATGGCCTTCTCCGGCAAGCTCTCCTTTAACCCGATGACGGACTCCATCCCACTCCCCTCCGGCGCATCCTTCCGCTTCGCGCCCCCGCGCGGGCAGGACCTGCCCGAGGCGGGCTTCACGCCCGGCGAGACGCGCTACTACCCCACGCCGACGCCCGAGCCACAGCCTGAGACCGAGGTCGTGATCCGCCCCGACTCGCAGCGCCTCGAACGCTTGGAGCCCTTTGAGAGCCATTTTGGCCCAGACTCGGGGAACGAGAGGGGCTTGGAGCTCCCGCCGCTCAAGGTCCTGATGCGTGTGAGGGGCAAGTGCACAACGGACCATATCTCGGCTGCTGTGAGTGCTATATGGGATATCGAGACGACTGCAGAATGCAGAAAAGCTGACGGGGCATGCAGGGACCATGGCTGAAGTACAAGGGCCACTTGACGAATATCTCTGAAAACCTTCGTAAGTGATATGCTCTTCCAATGAATAGCCCCACGCTGACATAATCCTAGTTATCACGGTTTGTTGCAATACATCAAGGCCTCAATTATCGAGCTAATAAGCGAAACAGGCAGTCAATGATGAGGGCGGCGATGTCAACGTCGCCTTCGACCATGACCACTCCGCCGCAGAAACCGAGACGGACACCATCCCCAACGTCGCTAAGCGCCTGAAGGCGCGCAAGCAGCCTTGGGCCTTGGTCGTCGACGAAAACTATGGCGAGGGTAGTGCGCGTGAGCACGCTGCTCTCCAACCCCGCTTCTACGGTAGGCCATCATCTCGGCATATACCAACGATAGCCACTTAGCAGTAATCTCGCAGGCTGCGCGATGATCGTCGCTCGTTCGTTTGCTCGTATTCACGAGACCAACCTCAAGGTATGTCTATCTGCGTCCATCTCCCTATCCCAATGCTGACCCTTTCCCTCGCGCCGCAGAAACAAGGCATCCTCCCACTCTGGTTCGTCGACAAGGCGGACTACAGTAGGATAGGTTCGGGGGACGTCGTCGAGACGCTCGGGCTCGCGGACCTGCTCGAGGGCCGCGACACGTCCGACCGCGCGATCCGCCTGCGCGTGACGCGCCGCAACGGCGAGACGTTCGAGATCCCGACCCGGCACACGATGTCCGCGGACCAGCTCAAGTGGCTCCGCGCGGGCTCGGCGCTGAACCACATTCGCGCGCAAATTGCAGAGGGTGCGCAGTGAGAGCGCGCTTTGCGTAGTCAGCGATTAGTGCTGGTAGGGCATAAGGTGTCTTTTGGGTAAAGTACATCGTGTATGATATAGTGGTTGGAAGTCTACGCGCATAGGCGTCCTGCTAGCTTGCTTGCGACAACCTGTCTGACGTCGAGCGCGCGCCCGCACGCTTCACGATTAAGCGCCGTCGTGTCCAGCTTACAGTAAGAGCGTCGCGTAGCCCGATTACCACACCACACGCAGGATTACCAGCTCGAGCGACACGCTTGGGCTTGACCTACAGCTGCGACGTCCATCGTCAATCCTGGTTGGCATTGGTGAGTTTGTGGCATTCTCCTCTCTATCAAGCATTGACAAGTGTTCGGAACGTGTTTAGCCTATACACAATTCACATCGCATGGTTGCATCGTCCAGACACTTTCCTGTCCATCCTGATGGTTCACCCTACCTATATCCCTACGCGCTGTCCCTCTTGTCACCGAAGGACCGCACCGAGCTACAACATCTTGCCTGGCCTCATGTGCAACATTGGGCTTGAGCGAAGATCCAAGAATGTGAGAAGTATCTCCGCGCGTTGAAGACCATTCATAACGACGCCACACCTATTCATCGTCTTCCCACGGAAGTTCTCATGAACGTCTTCGGAAATGCGTACTTGGAGCCCCAGGATATCCGCGTCACCCATGTCTGTCGACGCTGGAGATCCCTCGTTCACGCAAACCTTCGTTTTGGGCAGCGGTAGTGAACGGCGATGAATTAGGAGTCTAATTTCAGATACAAGATCCTAGGAAGCCTAGGGACTTGAAAAAGTTTGATGACCTCCTTCGGGATTTCTTCGCTTGCTCGGCGCCTCAACTGCTCGGTCCCACATTGGTTGCTATCTCTGAGGGTTTAGCGGACATATTGGCTCGTCACAGGGCGGGAATTGTGGTGCTGCGCTGCGAGGACCTCGACCATGAGGATGTGTTCCGACTTGGTCGTCTCGTGAACCTGGGCAAGCCAAATCTGCAGTGTTTATGCGTCATTCCCTCCTGTGGCGTCATACACATCCCTCTCAACACAGTCAATTCCACGCTGTGGCGTGACGAATCCCTCACCCGTCTACGTGAACTGGACGTCCGTGGCAACTTCTTCAGTGCCGCTATTGCCGTTTCCCTACGGCGCGTTATTTTGCATCACGAGCTGCCCGTTCCTTCCTTGGCTATCATTGTCAAGGCCTTGCAGCGTTGTCCTGCCCCAGACATCCTCCACATACTCCAGGGTGCAATGCCCTATCACAATACCACCG